>PVKU01000303.1:0-410130 GCA_004027475.1 Anoura caudifer
GGAAGATAAAGTGCTTCTCAGATAAGGTCAAGTTAAAGGAGTTCATCATCACCAAGCCCTTATTATATGAAATGTTAAAGGGACTTATCTAAGGAAAAAAAGATAAAAAATACGACAGTAAAAAGACAGCAAACTCACAGATATTAACAACCACACCTAAAACAAGCCAACTAAGCAAACCACTACAACAGGAGCAGAAACACAGAAATGGAGATCACATGGAAGGTTAGCAACAGGGGAGTGGGAGGAGGAGAGAGGGGGAAAAGGTACAGAGAATAAGTAGCATAGACAGTGGGTAGACAGTAGACAGGGGGAGGGCAAGAATAATGTGGGAAGAGTAGAAGCTAAAGAACTTACGACACATGGGCATGAACTAAAGGGGGGAATGTGGGTGGGAGGGGGTGTGCAGGGCAGAGGGGAATGATGGGGGAGAAATGGGACAACTGTAATAGCATAATCAATAAAATATAATTTTAAAAAATCTTCCTGTACTTCCTGTACAAATCTTCCAGGCATGTAAAACTTACAACTTTGACGACGACGAAGGTAACTGGGAAAATAAAGGTAAAAACCCAGGGCTACCTCGGTCTTATTGTAAATCCGCGCCCACCCCATCAATCCGGCGGAGCACCCGCAATCCTGCACCCAGCTCCAAGCCGCCCACGCTTCTGGCAGCAGAGACGCCATTAGCTTAACAAAACATAACGAACTTTTCCCCAGTGCTCCTTTCGTCGTCCTTTCTTAATCCAACGTGGGAACGTTTTGGGAAATCCTACGACTTCCCCTAGCAAAGCCCACAGGTCCTCCAACCACAGGACCTTGAGCCTCCTTCCCGGATGCCCGGTCCCTTGAACCCCGATAGGGAGGAGGCGCGGCGAGTCCCAAGGCGCAGGCGCATTTTTCCTTATCCTTGTCCCGCCCCTTCCCAACCTCAGCCAACCTGTCTGGGCGTCCGGGCGGCCCTGGACTTCCTTTTTCGGACCCGTGTGATCACGTGACGAGGGAGGGGCGACTTACCGAGAGTCCCTGGCCTCCTCGTTTCCTGCACTCCCGGCCAATTTCCTGAGCTTTTTCTAGAGACAACTCCGCGGTGTGGGGGCCGGGGGCGTTCGCTTTAGGGCTCCCCTGGCCGAGGGCTGGGGACTGGCCTTCTCCGTGGTCGGCCGGGACGCCGCGCCCTCGCGAGCGCCGCCGCCACTTCGTTTAAGGTCTTTCACTCGCCGACTGGCCGCGGCGAAGGAGAAGGGGCGGGCCGGGGGCGGGGCCTCGCGCGGTACCAGGGTAGGTCTTCGAGTCCGGTCGGCACTCGAGCTGCGGACACCCTTCGTCGTCTTCGTCTGGTCCTCCGCCGCCTCCGATGGCCGTCACGATGAATCCGGACCTTCGCCGGGAGCGGGCCGCCGCCAGTTTCAACCCGGAGCTGCTCACGCACATCCTGGACCGCAGCCCGCAGAACACCCAGCGCCGCCGAGAGATCGGTGAGGGCGGCGGGCCGGGCCTCCCTCCCTCCCCGAGCAAGGCTCCCTGGATACGGAGCCTGCGGGTGCTGCAGGGCGTAGGCCATAGGCTATGGCCCAGCTTTCGGGGCGCCGCGACCCCCACTTCTGGGGGTGTTCTGTGGGAGGGGGGTGCCGTGATTCAGGGAGGCGGAACGGAGACCAGAATTTCCGTCTTCGTCTTGATGCCCTTTACTCCCCTCCAGAGAACCTGATTCTGAACGACCCAGACTTCCAGCACGAGGACTTGAACTTCCTCACGCGCAGCCAGCGATTCGAGGTGGCTGTCAGGAAGAGTGCCACCTTGGTGAAGAAGATCAGGGAGTTTGGCATCTCAGAACCCGATGAAATCATATGGTTTAAAAAGTATGTATGCTCAAGCGTAGGCGACGTTTTTATCTGTGGTGCACGCTCCAACTTTAAATCCGCGGTGTGTGGTGTCATCGAGCTTGGCACTCGAAGTCCCCAACTGGCACGTTTTTATGCCCCTTGAAACTTAGGTGAATGGGAAATAATGTTCGCTGCTGTCCGTAAGCCCTTCTGAGGGATGACATTGCAGCCTGCTGCTAATGTGTTGGAGACCTTGCAGTTTTCATTCGGAAGGATCCTACAGATTGTTTCGGTCAGGCGTCTCAATTCTGAGTGATTTAAATGCAGAATGCCTTTGCTCTTTGTAGGAAGGAGCCTGCTAAATTTAGAAGCCGAATTCGGGGGGAATTTTCAGGATCAGACATTTAAGCGTTTTGTGTCAGTGACGTTTTTGTGTGATAGTGTAGACCCTGAGTTTTAAATAAGGGAGAATAGGGGGTGGATGAAGAAGAAGAACATTAGTCGAATCGCAGAATGAACAGAAAGTATTCTAAGAACGTGGCATTGTCGAATCTGGTGCCAGAGTGTTCGCGGCTCTCCGGTGCGTGAGACCCGTGAAAACATCCCGTGGTCCCAGCGCTGAGGAGTCCCTCCTTTTTTCAGACCATCTGTTATTTTTGTTGTTGTTGTGTCTTGGTTTTTTCCTTCTTTTTGACTTATTTTTATTTTTTATTAACTTTATTGGGGTGACATTGGTTAATGGGCTCGTAAAGGTTTCAAGTGTACAGCCCTGTTTTTGTATTTTATTTATTTTTACTTCATTTTATTTTTCCCACCACCATGTACCCTCCCTCTGCTCTCCCCCCGACCCTGCCCCACAGTCACCACAGCAGCCTCCTTTCTTAATTGGAAGAAAATGCCCTTTGTCTAAATAAACATTTTTTAGAACTCCAATATTTTCATTAATAAAGATTAAATAATACGAATGGTGTATATTCGAGAGCCAAGAAAAATGAATGAAACATGTTAGGAGTTCTGCCTTTATGAAGTGATGGTCACCCCCCCCCCCACTACTGCTGCCTCCAGTACATTGGGTTTCTTATTATTTCAGCTTTACCTGGTTATCGTTATTAAGATGAAATAATTTACTTAGGCCCTTAGCACTACCCTCTGTATTCCCTTCCATTTTAGTTATAAAAATACAGTTAATTTATTTTTGGTAGCCCAAATCGGAGTACTTAATAACTTCCAAGTGTTCTTTTTTCTTTCTTTTTTTTTTTTTTTTGAGATTTTTTTTCTTTATTTTTAGAGAGAGGGAAAGGGAAGGAGAAAGAGGGAGAGAAACAGCAATGTGTGGTTGCCTCTTGTGTGCCCCCTACTGGGGACCCAGCCTGCAAGTGAGGCAGGCTGGTGCCCTGAGTAGGACTCAAATTGGCAACCCTTTGGTTTGCAGCCTGCGCTAGCTATCCACTGAGCTACACCAGCCAGGTTCAAATGTTTTTTTTTATTTTTAAATTTTGTACCTCATGGTTTTGGGAATATGGAGGTAGAGCAGCAATTTTTAATGTTTTTCCTCCCATGGCACACAAACTAATTACTAAAATTCAGCACACAGAAAAACTTATATTTTGTCGATGTAACAAAAAAAGGTATAATTTTGAATCATTCACACCAGATGACTGTTAGTGAGTTGGCTATTTTCATTTTTTTTTTTTATTTGACAATCTAAGGGGAAAGAGGTCAGTGCCCCTGACTAAATAGTCAGGTATTGCATGTTTTAAAAATTCTTTCTGTACACCTGTTGAAAATTGCTGGGGTTGAGCAATTCCTGGAAGGTTATGTTTCTGAATAATCCGAGTTGGATTTGTAAACCTTAAAATATTAATAAGCTTTTATTCCTAAAAATGACATAAAAAGAGAACTTTTTGCTTTTAAAATGGTTGATGCAATGTAGTTCGGAATTGGTCAGAAGATTTCGTCATCTGTGGGGGTAGCCGGACTCATTTGAAGTCACAAGGAAATAGAACAAAGTCCTTTACGTGGGTGAAAGTTTAGTGGACACCATCCGGTTGCTTCATGAGGTAGACCTTGCTCTTGGGCACTGCAAAGGAAATCTTTAATACCCACTTTGACATTCTTCCAATATCTGTAGAATAGGACAGGGAGATCGACTTAGGTTAAGAGAAGGGAATGGAAGGTAATCTTGGCAATTGATGAAGGCCATCAAACCTAAGCCTGCCATGGGTGGGGAGCGCACGCCCGTGTTTTATAGACACTGAGAAAGTTAGCGATGGCATAGTCTAAATTGTGAGGTACATCAGATTTCTTAAATGCTAAAATTGGGGTGTGGGTGTTCTAGAAGTGGTAGAAAACTGTAATTTTTCTTTTTCTGGGGATCTTGGGCATTTGCTGGTCTCTTTTACATCCATTTCTCCTATCAAAACACAACTCTCTCATGAGAGTGTTTTGAAGTTGACTAAATATTAGTAAAGTACTTTGAAATTTCTCAACTTGAACAACAGAAGAACTTGCCAGTTTTTGAGAAAAAAGACCTTGCTGTTGAGAGAACATAAAAGTTCTTTTTCTGATCTCCTTTCCTGTAATTTTCCTGTCTGTTAATTAATGTTGTTTCCAAAGAAAAAACTGTAAATGTTCTTGAGACTAATTTAAAAATTTTTTAAAAAGATTTTATTTATTTCCTTTTAGAGAGACAGAAGGGAGGGAGAAAGAGAGGGAGAGAAACCTCAGTATGTGGTTGCCTCTTACGCGCCCCCGGCTGGGGACCTGGCACGCAACCCAGGCATGTGCCCTGACTGGGAATCGAACTGGCAACCCTTTGGTTCAAGGCCTGGCGCTCAATCCATCGAGCCATGCCACCCAGGGCTAATTTAAAATTCTAATGATAACCATCATAGTTTTTGTTACCCTTCTTAGGCTTTTAAAGCCAGTTTCTTGCAAAGTGTTTTCAGGAGGGATAAAACATAACTTAAAAACAAGCACTCAGACTTTGTTCTTGAGTTGAT
The DNA here is from genome assembly GCA_004027475.1 of Anoura caudifer. Taxonomy (NCBI): domain Eukaryota; kingdom Metazoa; phylum Chordata; class Mammalia; order Chiroptera; family Phyllostomidae; genus Anoura; species Anoura caudifer. The sequence continues at coordinate 4,829 of PVKU01000303.1, forward strand.
TTTCAAGTGGCCTCAAAACAAAATCTCAGTATGTTGTTAAGAACATAAGTATTTGGTAGCCTTTACTTTGTGTCGCGTCTTCTTCCCTCCCAGTTTCCTAGAGTTATCTTGCGCCGGTGTCATTTTATGAACCCAGAGCCTTGCTTCCCTTGTGGAAGTTGGAGTGTCTTGCATTTCCACCATTTTTAGCACCTCGGTGACTGCTTGTATTTCTCGGAAACTCTTTTAGGCCCGTTTCCTCTTTTGGTAAGATGGGATTGTGGGGCAGTGCCGTGGTGCCTTTGAGAATGACTTCTGCACTCAGCTGTTCCTTAGGCCCTGGCCCCCCGTCAGTGCGCTGGGGTGTGTTTGGGGAAGTACGATGCTTTCCTGCGGGGTGGCAGCAGCAAAGAGCTGCTTATCTGAGTTACTTGGGAAGCAGCTCACCTTTTCTGTTGGCACTCCTCCTTTCCCTCCGTTAGTTTCAGTTAACATTCGCTGCTGCTGCGCAAGTCCTAGAACTTTGAGGGTGACTAGCCAGCCAGTCCTTGGGTGTTCGAGTCAGTCCTGGCCCTGCTGGAAGATGGCCTACCCCCTAAACATGGTGGGGTGATTTCAGCCTCTGCGAGAGTGAATTGGCAGCATATCCCCTCCGTCCTTTAATTCACGCTCTGCTTGGTGTGCAGACCCGAATGGACACGCGGGGCGGGGCACCTCCTCTTCTTCATCCCTTGGGAGCCCGTGGGCATCCGTTGTGTTGTACTTCCGCCCTTTCGATGGGTGGGTGGATCGGACAGAGCGGACCCCTGTACTTCTGCAATTGAGCATAGCCAAGGCTGACCGTGTCATTTCTGTTTTGACTATTTCCCAAATTCTGTTTCACTAGAAAATAGGTGAAGACCGAATTTCACTATGATTAGAGTTCCTTAATGCAGAGGAATGTTTTAGAGACCGCTGGCGGTAAGTGTGTAACGCACTCACGCTGCCTCCTGACCCCTCTGTGCTCCGGCCCCGAATGTCCATTTGCCACCCGGGTGCCTGCTTCAGTTATCCAGGCAAAAATCGTTTACCTTCTTCCTGTCCTTTTTTTCATTTGTGATATTTTATTATGTGTTTTTAAAAGAATTCTATTTTTAAAATTACCACCATACAGGAAAAATTAACAGAAATTATTTTATTTGATTTTTTTTAACTTACTTTATTGGGGCGACTTGGGTTAATAAAACTATATAGGGGTCAGGTATACAGGTCTATAATACATTGTCTGCACGTTGTACTGTGTGTTCACCACCCCAAGTCGAGTCTCCTTCCTACATTATTCTTTAGGAGCTCTTGTTAACAGATCTACAAATAAGTGCTCTGTGGAATTCTTTTGATTTTTTTTTAAACAAATAAAACGTGAAAATAAAGCAAAAATAAAGACACGCTCCAAAAAAATCTAACCAACAAAACCAAAAGCAAAGAATGTTTTTAGGCTAAAACGAAAGTGGAATTTGCTTCCTGGAAAAAGTATAAAATTAAAGAGGAATTCTGGCCCTGAAATGACAAGGGGCAGATTCTGCTGTTGGCTTTTTAAGTAGTAAAATGGTAAAGTTTCCATTTAATTTCATGAGAGAGAAGTTTGAATTTTCCCAACCTTCATCCTGAAGGCCACGTCGTCTGGCAAGAAGGGGTGGTAGAATGTAGTTTCAGAGGGAGGCTGAGATCCTTCTCTTTTCTCTCCTGTAGCCCACATAAGATCAATTTTGTGGATCCTGGGTCCCTCCATTTCTCCATGTTTATTCCCACCTTGCTGAATCAGGCCACCAGTGCTCAGCAAGAGAAGTGGCTGCATCCTGCTCGAGGACTCGAGATAAATGGCACCTACGCCCAGACGGAGTTGGGCCACGGTTAGTCCACATTCGAGGGTCATGGGTAACCCCCTCAGGACTTCAGTTCACAGATGACTCCTGGCATTTGTTTTTTTTTCCTGCTGCTACATATTTAGGAATTTATTTTTTAATTGTTCAATCTTAAATTTCAGTGCCTTATCCATCACAGCAGCGTCCTGTAAATGGGTCCCAGACTCTGGCCTGAAATGTCTTTCATTGTTACCTGTCTTTGTCCCATACCCCCATTTTTAAATGCGCCAAAGTGCCCCGTTGTGTTGGTGTCGAATTATTAAAGTCTTTTTTGGCAGTTCTTGGGAGGGTTGATGCCTCTTCATCCGGTGGACGCCTCTGCGTAAATAAAGTTAATAATGGATTTTGGTGGAGGCAGAGGACAGTTAAGGGTCTTATTCTTTCATTGCCCACTAGTGGGTTTATAAGATGGTTTGGAAAAAGGCGTGATTCTCTTTATTTCTTTTCTGCATCTTATCTGTACATGTCCGTGGACTTTGCATTACAAATAATTCTTGGTTAAATTGTTCCTGTAAAAGCCTGGCTACTTTAAAAGTTTGCGTTTGGTCTCGATGTGAAATAAGTGTGTTTTCATGGGCAAGGCTGTTGGCAGGTTTGTGTGTCTGGCATTCGTGCTGCCAGTCTCGTCTTAATTACATCGCTTCTATTACATAAATGAAGGAGAGTGAAGTAAGGGAAACAGGAAGGGATGCGAGTATCAGGAAAGCTCCGTTTCTGTGTTTGATTTGGTGCGTTTTGATTTGTGACTTTGGTTTAAGGAAATGCTTTGTATCGTAATCCCTGGCGGGGCCGCAGACTCCGGCTTGCGGTGTTCTGAACACCTGGCCGAACACCCAGGACTGGAGCTCAGGACGGCCGGTGCTGCGGTCACACGCCTGAAGACCGTTGTCCCGAGGGAAGGAAAATAACATCTGTGCAGTCTTTCTGTCTTGGAGGGGGGCGCTCGCTGGGGTGGGAGGCGAGAGAGAGAATGTTGCAATGGCTTTGTGGTTCTGAATGGGTCTGACATGTTTATCTCTTACTGTTATCTTTCTGTCCCTCTTTGTAAAGTACATTCAAAATATGCATTTGCCCTAAGTTTTGAAGGAAGGAAGGAGGAAGTAAAGACTTGAACTTCACTGGTTTGAGGAGCCCAGGAATTGGACTGAAGGTCCTATGTTGCTCTGGGCGAGTTCGCATGCTGGCGTTGTCTTTCCCTGTTGCTTCTAGTTTTCGGATGTTTTCTTGTATTTGAACCAACTTTGTCTTATTTCTATAGTTTCAACCTGTGTGCTACAAGAATTTTTAAAACATGTAACACCTGACAAGTCGGACACTGACCTCTTCTTTCCCCTTAGACTGTCAAAAACAAAAACCAACAATCACCACCAACACAATAGCTGTCCAGTGTGAATGAATTAAAAATATCTCTGGGGGAGGAGGGTGTCGGGGATTAATGGTGATGGGAAACAACACAATAAAGAGAAATGAAAATAAAAATATACCTATTTTTGTCAAGTCAGCAAAATATATTTTTTTCGGTGTGCCCTGAGGTGGAAGGGTTGGAAGTCGCAGCTTTAGCGACCAGCGTCGTAAGGGGAGGTCTTGTTTTTCGCTGGAGCCTGGTCAGCGCGCGCTGCTGTGGGTTCTGCTTCCTCCACTGCCGCTCTTTCCCGGGGAGGCGGTCAGTCTGTCGGTGAATGCCCCTCGTGTGACCGCACAGTCCTGGACGGAGTACCCAGAAAGTCCTTAAACAGAGACTGGCAGTAGAGCAGCTGGTACAAGATGAAAGTTGGACTATTTGAATTCTGAGCCTTGGGAATTGTTTTATTATCTAAAGTGTTCTCACAGAATTGGCTGTAACTTTGAGTCAGGGATTCTTTTTTTTTCCTAAAAGTCTGTTGTATATTTGTCATTTTCCTTATTTTTTATTGATTTGTTTTTCCACTAATTTGCGCATTCATTGGTTGGTTCTTGTGTGTGGCGTGACTGGACTTCGAACCCGCAACCTTGGTGTTTTGGGATGAAGCTTTAACCAACTGAGCTATGTGGCCAGGGCAAGTCCAGGACTCTTGCCTCTGGGTAGCCGCTGAGAAGTGAAGGGACTCCGTAGGGCTCGTGCTCATTCCAGGATTCTCAGGAATCTTAAAATCCAGTCCCTACCTCTAGATTGTCTCCCCCCTCTCAGCACACCTGTCCGCATGGGCGCACAAATTCTGACACTTGGTGTGTGGGTCTGTGAGCCTTAATCAAAGGCCGAGGTCAGGACCCAGCAAGGTGCCCTGTCCCTGGGGTTGGGAGTTGAAGGGACAGCCTAGAACGTGGTCCAGCGTTAGTCATCCTGCCCAGGTCACAAGGCACGTAGTGTGTGTGGTCTTCGCAGACCTGTGATCTTTTCGAGTTTTGGCCACTTGGTGATTCTTCCCTTGTGTTGTTACTGTTGCTAACGTTAAGGCAAGCGGAGCTTATTCAGTACATAGTGATCGTCTTTGAAGGGGGCGCAGTGTCTTTGCAAATTCCCATCGCTAATACGCAAATAGGAAATAAAGCACCTTCCTTTCTCTGAAACTTGAAAAATGGTGAACTTGATTTGGGAAGTCACTGATCCTTCCGCCCCTGTAGCCTCACCGCTCTGTCCTCCGAGGTCTCCCGCGCACCAGTTCTCCTGGGTGGGCCTCTGCGGTCGGACTTCCCGTGAGGCCTGCTCCCAGTGTCTGGGCTACTCTGGTTTCCCCACTCCTGTACATAACAATATCAGCTTCTTACAAAAACTGTGTTCTTTGGGGTTGTGTCTTTAGAATATCTCAGAAAGGAATTAGTGCATGGAAGGAAATGAACATTTTAAAGCTCGTGTTACATAGTTTAGGGCTTTTCCTGAAACACAGACCCGGCTTTCAAGGTATTCAGCGACTGTTAGCATACACGTATTTCTTTTCTTTTTTTTTTTTATTTTAAATATATTTTATTGATTATGCTATTACAGTTGTCCCATTTCCCCCCTTCATTCCCCTCCACCATGCACACCCCCTCCCACCCACATTCCCCCCTTTAGTTCATGTCCATGGGTCATAAGTTCTTTAGCCTCTACATCTCCCACACTATTCTTGCCCTCCCCCTGTCTATTTTCTACCCACCGTCTATGCTACTTATTCTCTGTACCTTTTCCCCCTCTCCCCTCCTCCCACTCCCCTGTTGCTAACCCTCCATGTGATCTCCATTTCTGTGTTTCTGCTCCTGTTCTAGTTGTTTGCTTAGCTGGCTTTTGTTTTAGGTGTGGTTGTAAATATCTGTGAGTTTGCTGTCTTTTTACTGTCATATTTTTTATCTTCTTTTTCTTAGATAAGTCCCTTTAACATTTCATATAATAAGGGTTTGGTGATGATGAATTCCTTGAACTTGACCTTATCTGAGAAAGCATACATGTATTTCCATGGCCCCACCCACAAGGTTACTTTAATTTGGTTTTGCTACAGTGCTACTGTGTAAGTTAAGAGTTTTAGTTTTCCAGTGCTAGCGAGCCTGGATATTATTGCATGTTTTGGCTTACTATCTGCATCTTGTATAAAACTGGGTTTTTTTCCTTTAAGTATTGATTAAATGGAATATGGATGTTGATCATATATGATTATCCTTCCAATATTTTTTATTGGCTTCTGTTTCTTTGAACATTTTGGTTGTGGTATTTAATGCATCCTTCTCTGAGTAGGTGATGCATCCTTTCTCCCAGTTTTGTTGTTTGATACATGTTTAATGCCTTGACTTGTATGTGCTGTAAAGTGATGAATGAATCCCATACTATGTTTATGTTTCTTAACAATTAGCTTATTTTCCATTTTTATGTTCTTTCTAGTTCCTCATGGAGTTTTACAATAGATTCAATTTATTTCTGGAATCTTAAATATATTACAGTATTTGTTTCTTCCTTTGTTTTTCTCCTAGCGTCATAAACTTGGGCTCATTGTTAGTAAGATACTTAAAATCTGATAGGATGAGCCTACTACTGTGACATTTCAAGATATTTGGTTTCAAATATTTGGTGTTCTTGCATACTTATTCTTCTAGATGAATTCCGATCTCAATTTGTAAGTCGTAAAATATATTCTACAGGAATTTAGAATCCATATTACATTAAATCCTTTTGTTTTCTTGGGAAGTATTAACTTTATAGTCCTTTCAGCCAAGAATTAGCAATTTCTTTCCTGTATTCTTTTATTTATCATATTAAGTATATATTTTTTCCTAATTAAATCTTTAATATCCTGTTACTTAACACAGTTTAAATGTAGAGTCTGGCACAAGTTATACCCCTTTTTTATTATATAAAATCCTTTATTACAAAGTCATATAAGCATGTAATTCTTTAACATAACAATAGCACACTCAAGCACACCATATGACATTTTAGGTGAAACCTTCAAATTGCTGTCCCCCTCGTGCGAGACATTCGCGTACCCCACCAACCACGCTCAAGCAGGCCTTGCTTCCCCCAGACCCTGCTTTTCTAAAACTCCTCTGTGGGGTTTCTACTTGAAGGGGCTTAATACATAAGAATGCATGATTTTTTTGTCTTAACAGTTTACAGCTTTTCTAAAATCATTTATTCATGATGGTATTATTTTTGTGTCTTCCTTTCTCATACATCACTAACCAAATCACGTCTGCGGTGTTGACGGGCAGCCTTTGTGGCCCCGCATCACCCGGAAGGCGAGCCTGGGGAGGTCTTTGATGCCATGGTTTGGAAAGAATTCACTCTAGCACTTCCCCAAGTAACATGCTGGTGCTTTGTAATTTTAAAATAAATTATTTAAAAAATCATATAGACTCTTTACATAACTAACTTTTTACAAGAAATATTTAAGTCAAAAAATTATCTAGGTCACTTTCTCCTTGTAACATGTCTAAATTCCATCCACTTCTGAATAATCTTAGTCACAGAGACATTTTTCTCCTGAAAACATTCTCAGTCTCAAAACAGTTTCTGACTGTAGTAGTTTGACCTCTGCCCTACTGCGTGTACTTTGCGGTCCACCCTTGGTGTTATTCCGTGGGGCCACACGCTGCCGCCACGTCGCCCCCGTGTCTGAGGGGTGCTTCAGGTGGCCTTCCCTTGCTGGGCGCCGCCGCTCTGGGTTCTGGCAATGCGGACAATCAGCGCTGGAAGCGCTGGTCCCAGGCCGCAGTTTTCGGTCCTAGTTCAAGGAGTTTTCTCGTTTTGGGTCCTAGGCACACATTTCTGTTTCTCCCTAGTTACCATCCTTTTAAAAACAGGACTGTTGCCATTCCCAAGTGTGAGTGAAAGGCACTCTGTCATCCCACAAATGTATTTTTCTTTAACTTTTTATTCTGAAATGATCACGGATTCATAGGAAGTTGCAGAAATAGCATGGGGCATTCCCATGGACCTTTCATCCAGTGTCCGCACGTGGTCCCAGCTGACCGGGTGCTTCCAAGGGCAGCCCCGGCTTTGCACGTCTCCGCTGTCCTCAGCCCAGTGGCACTGGGCTAGATGACGTGATCAGGCGATGAGTCTTTTTTTCTTTTTCTTTTTTTTTAAGAGAGAGAGAGACAAACATCAATTCGTTGTACTTATATATGCACTCATGAGTTGCTTCCTGTGTGTGCCCTGAGGGCGGGGGCGGAGCTGGGAGGGGGACCTACAAACTTGGCGTAGTGGGACTGCTCTAACCAGCGGAGCTAGCCGGCCAGGGCTGGGTGATGAAGTCCTTGTTCTTCTTTTGGCATCGTCTTACTGTCTTGCAGGCATTTAATTCATCTCAGTCTTGATTTCTTTGTAAAATAAGTCAGTCACACATTCTTTGATTTTTTTTTTTTTTAATGTGATTGGTTAGTGAAAGCACAGCTGCCCAGTCGAAAGGCAGGCTTGGACAGTCTCTGACTGAGCAGTGGGCCTTCGTTATTTTCTTCCTCACCTTATATGGGACAAATGGGAAGATCTTAAAACAAATGTTTCTAAGATAATTAAAGAGAATGGTAAGAATAATGTAGAGTTGATTGACTTAGAGCTGAAAGCTCAATAGAATGCAAGCAACATAAAAAAATATAAGGGCAGCCCTGGCTGGTGTGGCTCAGTGGATTGAGTGTGAGCCTGTGAGCCAAAGGGTTGCTGGTTCGATTCCCAGTCAGGGCACATGCCAGGGTTGAGGGCCAGGTCACTGGTGGGGGGCAAGTGAGAGGCAACCACACATGGATGTTTCTCTCCCTCTCTTTCTTCCTCCCTCCCCCTGTCTCTAAAAATAAATAAAATATTTAAAAAATTAAAAAATACAAGGGCATATGGAAGGCACGTAGAACTGTTTCCTATTAAAGACACTCACATGGAAGTCTAAAAGTCACCTGCAGATTTTAAATGGGACAGAAGGATTTCAGAAAGTGGAATTAAAATGACTACTAAGATGCTTATTATCGTTAGTGACAAGTCCAATAGATTGTAATGGAGAGCTTGTTATGCATAAATCTATTATTTGTACTTACTGTGGTCTTCCCTAGAAATTGCATGTCTTTTTTATTTCTGAAATTTATTGGGATGAAGAGCACTGTCAGTTTTTGTATTAAATTGTCTCAAAGGCACGTGGCTAGATATTTATGATGAACCTGAATGTGAAATGACCAGAGTTAGTGGAGGAAGGTGGATCAGCGCCGGATGTTTGGGGACAGAAGAGGTTCCAGCATTATGGGAATTACACCCAGGAAGAGCTTCCCTCCGAGCCCGCTACTGTGTCCTGTCTCAGCAGCTCATCGGAGTGAATTGCTGTTCAGCCTAAATTCTGCATTCCCTACGGCCTCTTTAGATTTTTATTTCCTTTAATTTTGTGGCAAGCCTGGAATCCTCTGCCTTGCTCACGTGGTTTTCTGCTGCACAGGCTTCGGAATCGGCAGCCCATTCTGCCAAACTGGAGTATTTTAGAGATGAGTAGTGTACGACAGTACTTCGTGCCCGCTCAAAAACAAAATCAAACAAAACCCCCCAAAAAACAAAAACAAAAAACGGAAAAGGCTGAGAATTACAAAGTAATACAGAAAGGGTCAGTGCTCCCGTATGTGATAAAGTCAACCCAGCTGACTCATCCTTACAGAAGTTTGTGGCGTTTTTTCTTCCTTTGATCTGTCTGTTCACACTGCTGACCTCTCACACCAGATGGCTCTCCTCTAATGCCCTCCCTTGGTATTCCTTCAAAGCTTTGTGCACCGAGGGCCGTCACCTCTGGACCTTCACTTGGGCATGTTCCTGCCCACCCTGCTCTACCAGGCGACTGCGGAACAGCAGGAGCGCTTCTTCATTCGCGCCTGGAACTTGGAGGTCATTGGCACTTACGCCCAGACAGAGATGGGTCATGGTACGGTGCATTCGGTCTGCCTTCTGGGTCGGGCGGGGTGCTGCAGGCTTGGCATGCATGGAGTGCCCGCCGCATGTTCGCAACGGCAGCCCTGCATGCCAGGTGTGAGCTGTTTAAATGTGGCTTCTCTGCGGAAGCCAGGTTTTTCAACGTACAAGTCTTGGCAAAAACATTGCTTTGGTCAGTGAAAATGGAAGGTTACATTATCAAGATAAGTGCTGATTTTAAAAATAAATTTGTTCCCCTTCAGAAGATCGAGAATTACAAGTGAGGCCTTACTAAGTGGTTTTCCAAGCTCCTGGAGTTGCATAGACCGTGTGTGCAGACAGAATCCGACCCCATCTTTTCTCTTCGTTACTGTCTGAGTACCCTTACTGCTCATCCGGTACGAACTTGCAGCAGTTCCAGAAGAAACACAGATGCATAGTGTGTGTGCTCTTTGATTTGCTGATGGGAAACGAGTGGCTTCTTTAGCCAAAATGTGCAGCATTTTATACCTGGAAGTGATTTATGCCTGAGTCGGTAGAGGCAGTCAGGCTCTGAAGGCGGCTTAGCCAGAGCTCAGAAAAGTAAGCTGAGTTGCAGCTCCAGGCGGTCGGTCCCCGCGCTGTGTACCACCTTTTTTCTTCCCGTCCCCCGCCTGCCTTTTTCTGTTGTTCCAAATTCATGTCTGTGCTTGTCATTCATCTGCTTTGGCTCCTGTTTTTCTCCTCAGAAGTTTCAGGCCGCTGGTCTAATGTGTATTTGCCATTTGCTCCTTATGTCTCTGGGGCTTCATCCTCATTTTATAGCTGCTTTAGCTTTTAGCTCCGGTGCTGAACAGTTCTTTACAGGGTTTTCAAGACTCAGTGGAATCCCATTTTAAATGCTTCATTTGTGCATTTAAAAACGTTTTGTCATAATCTGTTCTGTGAATGTTACCTTGTTTTCTTAAAAAACTGCTTCTTTGGTGAAAGGACTCTGAGGTGTCTGTTTCCTTGACTCCCACCTGGGGCAGGTTGTTGATCACACGTGCATGGGCCTTGTCTGCTTTCACCTGGTTTCAGAGCTTGAGTGTTCGGTGAGATTTGTGTTGGAATTTAAAACACTGCTCCCGTCCCTCTTCGATAAACAGGAAACTGGGACCGCTTCCTGGCCCCACTCACCCACCAGCCAGGACAAAGTCACTGTTCCAGGTCTTTTTCCCCCCGAAATAGTCACACCTTTTTAAGATCTTGTTTCCCATTCTAGCAACCGTTCTGAAATAAATACTCGTCTACCAGGCCTTTAACTGGGGTCTCCCTGCCACACATCATCTTATTCTTGTAGTGGGTGTGGCACACACAATCGTAGGGGTTGAAATTGGCATGCTCACAACTTAGAGATGGGTTTAAAAGGGCAGTTAACTTTCCTGTGAAATTCGTATCCTGTGATCTTAGGAAACTAGGGTTCTAAGCTGCCTTCCCATTTTCTTTTGGTTGATCTAAGTAAGTATTATCTGATACAAGTACAGGAAATTATGGATACTAGTTATCAACCATTTGTAGCTTATCTAAAAACATTTTACTATTGTCATATTGTGTTATTCTCTGAGACATTAGACCTTAAAGCTGGGGTGTCCAACTCATGTTCACCGGGGGCCACATCAGCCTCGCAGTGGCCTTCAAAGGGCCCAATATGATTTCAGCTCTTTAACAGTTAAGGAGTAGTGACATGTATGCAGTCCTAAAATTATTCGGCCCTTTGAAGGCCACCGCGAGGCTGACGTGGCCCCCAGTGAATGTGAGCTGGACAGCCCTCCCCTAAAGCACTAGACAGGAGGGTTTACCCTGTGCCTATTTTCCCCTATATTCTCTCTGAAGTAAATGTAATTCATTTCCTTAGGAACTCATCTTCGAGGCTTGGAAACCACAGCCACTTATGACCCTGAAACCCAGGAGTTTATTCTCAATAGTCCAACTGTGACCTCCATCAAGTGGTGGCCTGGTGGGCGTAAGTGAATTTTTTCTACAGTGTTGGATGTTTTGAAGATTTATTATAAGATCATGTTTAGGATGTAGAGCTTACATGACAGTATAACTTTACAGGGGTTAAACGGTTCTAAGCTATTCAGTATTTCATGGTCCCTCGTGGTACGTGTTTCAGGTATTTGTACGTTTGACAAAGCGCAGAAAGGACAGCCGTGTCCCTCCGCTTTTCTTAGTTTTCGTCTGCACATTTCCATGTCTTAGCAAGTTCCCGCTGTCACCATTTGAAGCAACTTTGTATCCCCCGTGTGGTCAGTCATTTCTGCACTGAAGACACTTGAGTTATTTTCAAGTTCTGTTGTGAGAGTAAGTTTGACGTGGAACTTACTTCATGTCTTGCATTCTGAGTCATTGTCCTAGGGTATGTGTTTCGGGTGATGTTAGCGCTTGAAGGGTTTTGTTACTCACATTATGTATTTTAATTGTGCCATTACATTTTCGTGAGAACTACACTAGCATCCTCAGAGAAGACAGGTATTTCTGAGTGTGCTGACCAAACATCTCCCCGAGCGGCTGGAGCGCACAGGACCCTCTGCAGTGGTGTGAACGCGCTCCATTTCTGCTGCTCGGCGTGGCAGCCGCTGGCCGTGTCCACCTCCTGAGCACTTGGAATGTAGCTAGCTGACTAGGGGAGTGAATCTTTTCTTTAATTATAATTAATTTTAAATGAGAATAGCCATATGTGGCTTGTTGCTACTGCTTCTGGAAAGCACTCCCTTAAGGGAGAAAAAGGAAGTAATTTAATGTTCTTACGGTTATCCTATAACTGTTTCATGTAAACGAGTAGGAAAGAAAGTAGAGCTGTCTTTTAAAATGGGTCGCTATCGAATCAGCATGCCGTACACCTTGGACTTACCCAGTGTTCTGGTTAGTTACCCCAGCAGGCTCGCTTTGCCAACATCCCACAAGCTTTAGTAACTGTCCGCTCAAGTGGACTCGCCTCTGGAAACCAGGTGTGGCGCTGCCCCGAGACAGGCTCTCCATGCGTCCTTCACTGATGGAGTCCAGTGTTCTAGTTAACGGATGTTCTTCCCCCTTCTTTCGTTTCTGCCCTTTGAACATGCAAGGGTGGTTGCTCACTTCTCTCTCTTGCTTCTTTGACATTGCAGTTGGAAAGACTTCGAATCATGCAATAGTGCTTGCCCAGCTCTACACCAAGGGGAAATGCTATGGATTGCATGCCTTCATTGTACCCATTCGAGAAATCGGAACCCACAAGCCTTTGCCAGGTTAGAATTGTTCAGATGACATTGGAGAGAAAACTTAAACCGAGCACTTTTCTTCTGCAAAATATATAATACACAACTGAAGGGGAGTGGGGACAGCTGGGGGTTCCTGAGCATAAACACCTGGTGGCTTTCCTTTCTTCTGAGGTAGGCATCACCGTTGGCGACATTGGCCCCAAGTTTGGCTATGATGAGATGGACAATGGCTACCTGAAGATGGACCATTACCGCATCCCCAGGGAAAACATGCTGATGAAGTACGCCCAGGTATGTCAGCGTGGGGGCAGGGGCGGGGGTGTCAGGCTCAGGGGCTGCTGAGGCTGCTGATAGCCGCAGGGTCAAGGGGTCTGTCTCTGGAAGGTCATAACATAATTTTACCTCTGACGCTTTTGTCACGATGACGGTGAGACCAGAGGCCGTTGGCAGGAACAGAGAGCACGGTCTAGCCCGCTGAACTGGCGCTCTCAAACCCCAGGGCGCGTTGGAGTCTCCCGGAGGGCTGGCTGAAATCCAGATTTCTTGGCCCTCTGTTTCTAATTTAATAGGTCAGTGTGGGCACTGAGATTTTTTTTTTAAGATTTTATTTATTTATTTTTAGAGAGGGGAAGGGAGGGAGAAACACAGATCAGCTGCCTCCTGTACACACCCCAACTGGGGGCCAAACCTGCCACCCAGGCGTGCGCCCTGGTCTGGAACTGAACCAGCGACCTTTGGCTTTGTGGGGTGATGCCCAACACACTGAGCCACACTGGTCAAGGCAAGACTGAGATCTTATATTTCAAACATGTTCTGGGGCAAAGCCAACGCTGCTGCTCTGGCAACCGCACTTTGAGAACCACTGGCCTAAACTGTGGTGTGGGTTTAACAGGAGGAAGCATTAGTCGCCTGTTCTTTTTCCAGGTGAAGCCTGATGGCACCTACGTGAAACCCTTGAGTAACAAGCTGACCTACGGGACCATGGTGTTTGTTAGGTCCTTCCTCGTGGGGGAGTCTGCTCGCTCTCTGGCTAAGGCATGCACCATCGCCATCCGATACAGCGCTGTGAGGCGCCAGTCCGAAATCAAGCCTGGGTAAGGGTGCGGTCTGAAGTGGGCACGTTACCGGAGACCTGGCGGGAGCCCACTCAATTATCGGTTGCCCAGATGGGACACGGGGAAGACGCGCTGGCTGCAGAACTGGCTAAGGCGGCGGTGTGCTGGGTCTGCCGCGTAGAGCCCGGACTTCTTGTCATAAGGGAAAAGATGAGATTGCCACCTTCTTATCTTTAACCTTCTAAGAAAAACAGTAATGTTATTTGAGCTCTGTACGTGAAATATTGAAAACATTGCAACTGCAAGTTGCGCATGGTAAAAGTAACGTTAAACTTATTTTTTTCGAAGAAGTACGTGCCTATCATTTGACATTTTCTTTTTAAAGACTTCATTTGTTTGTTAGAGAGTAGGGAAGGGAAGGAGAAAGGGAGAAACATCAATGTGTGAGAGAAATGTCGATCAGTTGCTTCTTGCACACCACCAACTGGGAACCTGGCCTGCAATCCACGCGTGTGCCCTGCCTGGGAATCGAACAGGTGACATCTCAGTTCTCAGGCCAGTGCTCGGTCCCCTGAGTCACAGAAGCCAGGGCAATGACATTAGACTTGATTCCCTGTTGTGTTCATGCCCATGTTCATTCCCACTACTGCCTTTCACTTGGGCGTTACTCCCTGATAACATTTTTACTCTTGTTTTGTTTTGTTTTGTTTTTAAAGCCTTGACTGGGGATTGAACCCACAACCTTGGTGTATCGGGATGACATTCTAACCAACTGAGCTACCTGGTCAGGGCAACCCTTTTACTCTTAAAGAAGGAATAAAGAAATTGATAAGAGCAGATCTTAGTCTTTAGATATTTAACTCTGTGCATTTGGGTCTTCTCCATAATGATGGTAAAAATATATCAATAGTGTATTCAGCCACCTAGTTAGTGGGTTAGATATTTTTAACATTGCCTTCTGCCCTGGCTGGTGTGGCTCAGTGGATTGAGCGCCAGACTGTGAACTGAAAGGTCGCCAGTTTGATTCCCAATCAGGGCACTTACCTGGGTTGTGGACAAGGTCCCCAGTTCAGGGCATGCGAGAGGCAACCGATATTTCTCTCTTCTCCTCTCTCTAAAAATAAATAAAGTCTTTAAATTTAAAAAAAAAAGGCCATTATCTTCCTCCTATAAAGTTAACTTTGATTTTCTAAGTTGCCACAAAATATAGTTTCCTTAGTCATACTAGAAAGACAAAGAAAGATACGAACTTCACAGCTAGAAACATCTGTCCACCTGACACACTTAGTGAGGTGGTTAAGAGCATCTTCTACAGCCAAACAGCCTCACTGTGGATCAAGGATCTGCCACTTCCTGGCTGCGTGAGTGCCGGCGGGGTCTTTGTAAGGATTGAATGGGTTCATATGTCAACGTGCTCAGACTAGACCCTGACACAGAGTAAGTACTGTTCGTGTGTTTAATTTTTTTCTTTTTTTTTTGTATATCCATCAGTGAACCAGAACCACAGATTCTGGATTTTCAGACCCAGCAGTACAAACTCTTTCCGCTGCTGGCCACCGCCTACGCCTTCCACTTCGTAGGCACGTACATGAAGGAGACCTACTATCGGATCAATGAAGACATCGGCCACGGGGACCTGAGTGAGCTGCCCGAGGTACACGTGGGGTCCCAGCCACCTGTGGGCGCCCTTCCCTTTCATGTCCGCCTGTTGGTAGTGTCCAGAGGGAACGACACACTGGGGTTTCTTGAACAATCCCTGTAGTCTCAAAAGACCCAGAAATGTTTCTGATTGAAAGTGGATTTGGTACGAGGGCGTGTGGGTTTTGCCTTTAAGTTACAGAAGTGCTGTGCCGTGAGGGTCATTTGTTAATCCAGGGGACATGAGGGGTGGCCCTTTGCCAAGGAGACCAGTTCAGCAGGGTGTGTGCCGTGGCTGTGCTGCTGCAGGCAGGCGCGTGGCCAGCGATTCTGAAGGCGAGCAACGCTGGTAGGGGGTTCGCGTTTCTCGCTGTGACGCGGACTGTCAGCGCGCAGGCATTCTGACGCTGGGCTTCCCCTTCAGCTTCACGCGCTCACCGCCGGGCTGAAGGCCTTCACCACCTGGACCACGAACGCCGCCATCGAGGCCTGTCGGATGGCCTGTGGTGGGCACGGCTATTCGCACTGCAGCGGGCTTCCCAACATTTACGTCACCTTCACCCCAACCTGCACGTTTGAGGGCGAGAACACTGTCATGATGCTGCAGACGGCCAGGTGAGGGTCTCGGTTCGGGATTGCTGTTGCCTGTCATTGAGACTGTTCGAGCCCTTTTCCTCAGCTCCTGTTACTGTTTTCTCTCTGCACATGACATTTGTTCCTAAAGACGCCATCTTGCCTTCTGCCGCGACCCACTGTTTTACCTCGTGATCCGGCTAGCAAGGGTGGGACATCTGTCACAACCTAAAGCCTTTTGAAGATTATTTTACTTCTGTTTTACAAGAAGCAGAGTTACTGAAAGCATGTGTACCAATGATTTTTAGGTTCCTGATGAAAAGTTATGAGCAGGTGCAGTCGGGGAAGTTGGTGTGTGGCATGGTGTCCTACCTGAATGACCTGCCCAGCCAGCGCATCCAGCCACAGCAGGTGGCGGTCTGGCCAGCCTCAGTGGACATCTGCAGCCCTGACAGCCTCACTGAGGCGTACAAGCTCCGTGCGGCCAGGTGAGCCCCCCCAGGGCTGCAGTGGCTGCCGTGGGGGCCTCGGGCGAGGGCCCGCTGATGGAAGAGGAGGGAGGCCTGAGCACCGCTGACCGTTTACTCCCCGCTGCGGCTTTCTTCCACTCTTACAGACTGGTAGAAACTGCTGCGAAAAACCTTCAGAGTGAAGTGAGTCACAGAAAAAGCCCGGAAGTGGCCTGGAACCTGACTTCCATTGACCTCGTTCGAGCAAGTGAGGTCAGCGGCAGGCCCCTGTCCGTCTCCCTTTCTGCACGCTTCACGCCACTGCCCGCCCTCAGTTCGCTGCACGGAGGGTCTCCTTCAAAGGTCTCAGTTCTGCTGCTTGCTTTCTTCTAGGCACATTGCCACTATGTGGTGGTGAAGCTCTTCACAGAACAGCTCCTCAAAATTCAAGATAAATCCATCCAGAATGTCTTAAGGAATTTATGTCTCTTGTATTCTCTGTATGGAATCAGTCAGAAAGCAGGCGATTTTCTTCAGGTCAGTATTTTCCTAAGTTGAAGTTTTGTTTTTCTGGTAGGAAAATAATTGGTCTGCTTTATAAGCGTGCCCGCGTATAATATGTCTGTCTGTCTGTCTGTCTAGATACAAGGGTGGTTTGCAGTTGTAGTACGGTTACAGCTGTTCATATAGAAAATGGGTACGGGTTATGATGAATTAGCTTGCTTAATTAATGCACTTTTTTAAAATTTTATTTATCTTTAGAGGGGAAGGGAAGGAGAGAGGGAGAGAAATATGGATGGGTGGTTGCCTCTCGTGCGTCCACAGCTGGGAACTGGCCTGCAACCCAAGCACGTGCCCTGACTGGGAATCGAACCATGATTCTTTGGTTCGCAGGCCCGCGCTCAATCCACTGAGCTACACCAGCAGGGCAAATTAGCTTTCTTAATTCGAATGTCACAGCACAACTGTGAGCCAAGTTGTGCCCGTGCCTGTGCAGACGTGTGTATATCGTTTGCTTGACTCGCTTCTTCCAGGAGAGCATCCTGACAGACTCTCAGATCACCCAAGTGCACCAGCGCATCAAGGAGCTGCTGACTGTCATTCGCCCGGATGCTGTTGCTTTGGTCGATGCGTTTGATTTCCAGGATATGTCGCTGGGCTCTGTGCTTGGCCGCTATGATGGGAATGTGTATGAGAACTTGTTTGAGTGGGCCAAGTCTTCCCCGCTGAACAAAACAGAGGTAGAAAACTGTCTTTTCTTTTACCTTTTGAATTCTCAATTAAGATACTAAGACAGGAAAGACCTCTCTGAGCGTGGTCCAGCTGCAAAAGCTGTGAGAGCACGCCTCGGACAGTCACCCAGTTCAAGCAGGAGGCTCAGAAGGGAACTGGGCCATTCCCTTGGTAAGCAGCTGTTTCGTCTCCGTGACTGGTGGCTAATTGGAATAGTCACACAGATGCACAAACAGGCCGCGTGGCACAGCTCCACGGGCCCTTCTCAGGCTTCAGCGCCTGTCTGCTCACAGCGCCTGTCAGCAGCCCCCACCCTCTCCCCTGAGGGTTGTTTTGAAATAAATCCAAGATCATTTTATCCATGGCTATTTCGGTAAGTATCTCTAAAAGATAAGGGTTTTTTTTAGAAACAGAACAACAATACCATTCTCAGGCCTGAGGACATTAATAATTCTTTAATATCATGAACTACTCAATGTCCAGATTTTCCCAGTTGGCTCAGTTCAATTTTTTGATCAGGATCCAAAAAGGGTCCTGATAATTTCTTGGTTAAAAGTATGCGCTGCAAGACTATACTTTCAGGGATCATTTCTATCGTCTGTCACTAGAGAAGTCTCTCCGAACGTGGAGAGCCCCTGAAACCATGAGGAAGCGGCGCACTCTTCTCTCCTGAGCGCGAAACCGGTTTTTGGTGTTGCTTTTGCAGCTGCCGTTAGCTGTTGATGATCGTTCTTCTCTTCCTTTGGAGGAGTAAGAGGGAGAGAACGCAGTCTAAGTGGTTAAAAAAAAAAAAAAAGTATGTGCCTCTGCACCGCAAGCTGCTTCGCAGTCACTGCCTCTCCCCCTTCCCCACAGGTCCATGAGTCCTTCTACAAGTACCAGAAGCCGCTGCAGTCCAAGCTGTGACTCCCAGCAGCGCGTTTGCCTCTGCTCCAGAAGGCAGCTGGGCCCCGCCACTCCCCCCGCTCACCACCCAGATCTGCGCAGCATCTTTATCGAATCAGAGAACTATCGGGCAAATGATGAATTGACCCTTTTCCTCTTTAGTAATGAAGAAAAAAATGAACAGTTTTTAGAGATTAAATGAAAAAACCAATGTGTTTTAAGTGCAATTAACATCAAAAGAGGTCTGTTAAGCATTCAGAAAAACACTTAAAGAAGTACAGTATGTCTTCCCTTTGCTACACTGCTGGTCCCAGTAGGCCATAACTTTTGATAATTAGTGGAATTTAACTACTAAGTAGTTAATGTTTTCACATATTAATTGCTAATCACTGGCTATATGTGTTTTTAAGCAGAGATATTTTTAAAGTGGGGTAGAACCCTTCTAAACTTTCTGCTAAATACCCTAACTGCCCCACACGGACCCTGGCTTAAAAGCAGGACTGAAGGAAACGGATTGGGGGGAATAAACTAATCAGGAAATTCGGTGTGAGTGATTTGTGCTTGACCTTGGTCCCGGACGTAGTGTTTCCGTTTGTGCATAGTAGTGTTTCTCCAGCACAAGGATTTCTTCAGTAAGATCACTGTCCTGTGTAACTGGGTACTAAGCTTCCGCTTGAAGGACCCTTAAATTGTCACTGCAGCGATAGTAACACTGCGACTCCCTTCGTCCCCAGCTTCTTGGGAAGAGGTGGGCAGCAAAGTTACGAACACACAGGACGCTTGGCAACCGATGGGACTTTGGTCAGTGGCGTTTGGTCTCCCCCACCTTCTCCCTTAACCTCCTGAAAGAGGCGCTGAAGAAGAGACCAAAGTCACAGCTCCTCCTGGGAGAGGACGTGCAGGGGGCCTCGCAGGTGCACTTGCTGTAACTAGTGGCCTTACTGATGGTCCAGGACAATCCGGGTTTCGCACTGGAGTTCTGTCGTTTTGGCCCAAACCATGAAAATGCTTGGAGGTGACGGTGCCTGGCGGGACGAAAGTAGGATCACTCAGGTTACTCACTCACACCCAGGGGTAGCACTGAAAGATTGCTTGCAAACCACGCGTTCTGATTTTTGGATCGGAAAATAGAGTTGAAACTATACGGCTGAAGGGTAAACAGAAATTCCATAGAATCTGCCATATATCTGGCTTTACTTTCAGTATGTTTCCAGGGGCTTTATCTGAATTGCTGAATTGTCCTTTCAGCTGAAATCTAATGTACACAATCATCTTATATTTAAAGGGTAAACGTAGCTCTTAACGAAGTTTACTCTTAAAATCAGTGTAAAACAGTGCGTCCTTGATTTCTCTTTTAAGCTGTTACCTGTACCTGTGACATCTGCCTCATGAAGCCCGTTGTTCTGGAGTCAGTCTTGTGAATATAGTGTCATTCAGCGGAGATGTGCTTCCTATCTTGGGACCTGACACACAGTCTGTCCCAGTGGAACTGGTAACTTGAGAATTTTAAGTCCAGCAGAAATACTCTCTGTTGACACAAGCCTTAATCTTTCCACCAGGAGAATAAATTGATAATTGTGTGAAGATTGAAGTAAAAAAGCACTGTGTTAACCTCATTGAGGTATATCTTAACGGTAGTTCAGGTTCTGGGAAATAGTAAATTTAAATTGCTTAATGTTGATCTGTTAACTGTAGAACTGTTTCAAAATTAGTATCTAAGTACCTTACAGATGAATATCTGTAATCAGGATCTGAGGGTGTTTGGAATGATGTGAACCTAATAAAAAACTAAATTTGATATTTGATACTAGTTTTTATTAATACTGGAGTGTTTTGTATTGAATTTCATTCACTGTAATCAAAGAATAAAGATGTAGGAAAAGCTCAGTAATTTGTGCTATCGAGGGAAAAACCACAATGAGATATCACCTCACAACTGTGGGAATGGCCATCATTAATAAGTCAACAACGAGTGCTTGTGAGCATGCGGAGAAAAGGGGACCCTAGTGCACTGTTGGTGGGACTGCAGACCGGTGCAGCCCCTGTGGAAAACAGGATGGAATCTCCTCAGAAAACAAAATGGAACTGCCTTTGACCTGGCAGTTCCACTGCTGGGATTATACCTGAGAATCCTGAAACACCAAAAGAACCTATGCAGCCCAATGTTCACAGCAGCACAATTCACAACAGCCAAGTGCTAGAAGCAGCCTAAGTGCCCACCAGTAAATGAGTGGATTAAAAAACTGGTACACTCACACGATGGAATACTACACAGCAGAAAGAAGGAGCTCTCCTACCTTTTTCAACAGCATGGATGGAACTGGACCCTTACGCTAAGTGAAATAAGTCAGTCGGTGAAAGACAACTGGAATTTAATAAGAAAAATGGAACCAGAGACGTGGGACCAGACTGATAGCTGGAGGGGGGAGGAGAGAACAGTGGAAGAAAGGGGAGGGGACTGGGCAAAGAACATGCGTGAGTGATGCGTGGATGTGGACAATGGGATTGACTGGGAGAGGAGGTGGGCTGGGTGGAGGGGGACAAGAGAGAAAAAACGAACAACTGTAACAGAATAAACAATAAGAAAATAAAGTAGAAAAAAGAGGGGAGTGTACCACATAATTAAACCTAAATTCAAATTATGAACAATTTGAAGACAGGTTTCTTAGGTTTGGGTGTCACTAAGGACGAAAATAGGAAGCAGAGAGACCTGCCTGACCCGACAGCGCCGAAACCCACTGGAATTACGGTCGTTGTCTCAGAGCCACGAGTGCTCTGCTTGATTTTAGAGAACTTGTTGACTGCTGGCTGAAAAGGAAGCAGCAGATTAGTTGGCTGTCCTTAAGAAGCCAACCTTTGCCACAGATAAATGAGGTTTTGTTGGGTTCTTTTGTGAGCTGTTTCCAGAGAGTACAAGGATAAAGTTCAACCTGGTCTCCTCCAAAATGATAAAGACTGAGTGGAATTAATGGGATTTTTCCATTACGCATACTGAGATGAGTCTTTTTAAAAAAGTACTCTGAACAGTACTCAAAGGGGAAAGTTGGAGTTATTTGTTAGGGATGCTTTCTCTATTCTGTGTTCTGTTGGATATGTGCCGAGGTGTTTGGACGTTAGTCACCTCCAAACACTCTTGGTCCCAAAACCTTGGGGCCCTTCCTGCTCTTGTTTTTAGAACAAACGCTGATCAAGTATCAGTTTATTTCTGAACACTTGAGTTGCAACATTAACTCTGTTAACACGCTTTCTGAGTAATTTTAGAATTTATATATCTGGAGGCATTTTGTTTTGTTTTATTTTTTAAATTATATTTTATTGATGATGCTATTACAGTTGTCCCATTTTCCACCCTTCATTCCCCTCCACCCTGCACACCCCCTCCCACCCACATTCCCCCCTTTAGTTCATGCCCATGGGTCATAAGTTCTTTAGCTTCTACTCTTCCCACACTATTCTTGCCCTCCCCCTGTCTATTTTCTACCCACCGTCTATGCTACTTGTTCTCTGTACCTTGTCCCCCTCTCTCCTCTTCCCACTCCCCTATTGCTAACGCTCCATGTGATCTCCATTTCTGTGGTTCTGCTCCTGTTGTAGTGGTTTGCTTAGTTGGCTTTTGTTTTAGGTGTGGTTGTTAATACCTGTGAGTTTGCTGTCTTTTTACTGTTCATATTTTTTATCTTCTTTTTCTTAGATAAGTCCCTTTAACATTTCATTTAATAAGGGCTTGGTGATGATGAACTCCTTTAACTTGACCTTATCTGAGAAGCACTTTATCTTCCCTTCCATTCTAAATGGCAGCTTCGCTGGATAGAGCAATCTTGGATGTAGGTCCTTGACTTTCATGACTTGGAATACTTCTTTCCAGCCTCTTCTTGCCTGTAAGGTCTCTTTTGAGAAATCAGCTGACAGTCTGATGGGAACTCCTTTGTAGGTGACTGTCCCCTTATCCCTTGCTGCTTCTAGAATTCTCTCCTTCATTTTAATCTTGGGTAATGTAATTATAATGTGCCTTGGCGAGTTCCTCCTTGGGTCCAACTTCTTTGGGACTCTCTGAGCTTCCTGGACTTCCAGAAGACTATTTCCTTTGCCAGATTGGGGAAGTTCTCCTTTATTATTTGTTCAAATAAGTTTTCCACTTGTTGCTCTTCCTCTTCCCCTCTGGTACCCCTATAATTCGGATGTTGGGACATTTAAAGGTGTCCTGGAGGTTCCTAAACCTCTCCTCATTTTTTTGAAATCTTGTTTCTTCATTCTTTTCTGTTTGGTTGTTTCTTTCTTCCTTCTGGTCCACTCCATTGATTTGAGTCCCAGTTTTTCCTCCCATCTCTGTTGGTTCCCCATGCATTTTTCTTCATTTCACTTATTGTAGCCTTCATTTTTTCATCTAATTTGTGAGCAAAATCAACCAATTCTGTGAGCATCCTGATCACCAGGGTTTTGAATTGTGCATCTGATAGGTTGGCAATCTCTTTGTCGCTTAGATAAATTGGCTCTGGGGCTTTGATTTGTTCTCTGGTTTGAGCCATTTTCATTTCTGTTTTTTTTTTGGTGGTTGTTTTGTTTTGTTTTGTTTTTTTGTTTTTGGTCTAATCGCGGCTGTTACGTAGTGAGGGGTGGAGCCTCAGGTGTTCCCCAGGGTGGGACAGCCCAGTAGCTGGGTAGTGACGCTGTATGTGGGGGCGGGGTCCGAGAGGAGACAATGGCGCTTGCTCTGGTCACTCTCGAATTCCAGTCCCTTTCACCACTTCCCCTTTGCCTGAATTATCTGCGTGTGAATGTGGGACCACCAGGTCAGCCAGCCGCCTTGTGCGGCCTCACTGGTTCTGCACCATTGCCACCCTGTGCCCGGGGTCTGCTAGTCGCTGCCTGTGCCCCTGGGGGCTGCCAGCTGCTGCTGCCTGGGTGCCCGGTCCGCACCTCCGCTTTTTCCTGCCACGACTCCACCCCTCTTACCGGTCTGGATGAATCGTTGTTGGACTTCCAAACAGTTTGATTTTCTGAGTTCTGTTGTCTTCTTGTTTCTAAATCTTTGTTGTGCTTAATTTTGGTTGTGAGAGGAGGCACAGTGTGTCTGCCTACGCCTCCATCTTGGCCAGAAGTCTCTGTGGAGGCATTTTGTAATTCCTGAAGTTAACAGGTTAGATCTTAAACCTTGGCGGTTTTTTTTTTTTTTTTTTTAATAATGGTTCAAATTCATGATCCTAGAGTTCTCTGTAGAGTGCTGCTTAGTCCCACCTCCCCCTTTCTGAGTTCTTTCCATCTTAACTAGGAAGGAAGAGAATAGATGCAGGCAGATTGTAACACATGCTGATCTTTTTACACATGAGGAAGTCAGGAGTCTTCCAGCGGCAGCTGCTTCTGCAGCTGGAGAGAGGAGCAGAGCCGGAAACGGATTATTCACCTGAGACCAGGACTCTTGTTGATTCTCCTGACTGATACAGGCTTTGATCATTTTCATGGAAAATGCAGAGACCATCTCAGCTAACTGAGTGTTTATTACTCCATTCTTGAAGGATCGGACCAGGTCATATGTAAATGACTAAAGTGATTTTTCATTTGAAAATGTTGGAAATGGAGTTTTGCCTTTAATCGTACATGCTTACTGAAATTTTCAGTAACTAGTCCTGTAGTCCATGGTAGTAAACATAGAAACATATAAGAAACCTTTGAACCGTAGTTACCAGATGTTAGCTGTTGCAGACCCACAAATTCCTAGATTCCAGGGGGGTTTTGTTCTTTCAATTTTGCCTTGGATTTCAGTGAGCCATTCATTATCTCAGGAGGATCATGGTAAATTGGAAATGATTTTACAAACTCTGAACCCAAGTAAGTTGTTTCTGCTACAATTCTGTTGACTATTTCATGGATTAGGTAACAAATATGTGGTCTTTCTTCCACATAATATTCGGATTGCTTACTACTACTTTGTAAACACCATTTTATTCACAATTGCTGTGCATTCAAGGGTAGGACTTGTATCCTTTGGAGTGTATAATTATTTTGCTACCTTTTCTTCTTTTACTGTTGTGGTTTGAGTTTAATTCCTACCTAGTAAGATGCAGTTAAGTCCTACCCATCCCTGTCTGGACTTGTCAGCGGGGGCAGGAGTGCCGAGAGGGTGCAGGGGTCCAGGGCAAGTCACTTGGGGTTAGACGGGGTGACCATGCAGCACTGCTTGGCCTTTGGTTAAGTCAAACCACTAACCCTTTTTTCCTTTGCAAAATTGAAAGACCCTTAATAAAATGTGTACTTAATACAAAAATGTGTTATGTCTTTATTGGTGATGGTGTTGGGTTTTATGCTGGCTTTGATCCAAGATTCTTCACTCAACAGGAAGGTCACAACCACTTCTTTAAGCTTTGGAATGTGGAATACGTAATTAGGATTTGACGTGTCAATCTTTCAATCTTAACACATTCCTCACACCCTCCCCGTCACGAGTCAGCTCTCAGAAGAGTGCTCGGCCTTGGAGCCGTGGCCTGCAAGGAACGGCAGGAGGAAAAATGCTCGCACACACCTTGGAGCAAGAAGGACTCCTCTTCACCAAGCGCGTTTTCGCGGCTCGTAGCAACGCGCGGAGCAGCAAATCAAGGCCGGGTCTCGACTAACGGCTGCTGCGGGGAACCCTGGGAAGTGTAGTTTATTTTGGCGTTCCCTGCTCCCTTGGCTCCGGCAGGCGAGTGGGGCCGGACTACAACTCCCAGGATGCATCGCACCTCACCTTTCTTTCGGGGGGCCGGGTGACTGAGAAGTGGGCGGCCGCTGGGCCCCGAAGCGGGAGGCTTGACGGAGGCGGCCTTCAGGGCTGCTTCGCGGACCCGCGGCTATGGCTCGGACAGGTCCCAGCGGTTGCGCCTCTGAAGGGAATGGCGCGTAACCCCGGGTATTCAGGGGCTGGGAGGATCGTAAGCTGCGCGGCGGCCGAGGGCCTGGGCGCGCGGAAGGGTAGCAGGGGCTGAGGCCTGAGGAGTGCCTTGGGGAAGGCCCTCGCTAAGGGGAGCTCGGGATTTTAAAATGACTGGCCCCGAGTCGGCTGAGCAGAGGCGAGGACCTGATGGGACTTGGGGCCCTGGAGCCTCTGCTAGCCTCTGGGAGAGCCTCCCGCCATCTGGGAGGCTGGCACACGACCCACGGGGGGTGACCGCAAGTTCCTGGACATCGTGTGAGACTCAGCGAGTTGGCACTTCGAGGCCGTGCAAATGACGTTACAGAGAAAGAGAAAAACGAACGTTCAGGCCCGCGTGTGTAACCCCAGAGAAACTTTGCGTTCTCTGCACAGCCCAGGCCGACATCGAGGAAAGCAGACCACCCGCTCCGACTCCCTTCTTCCAAGGCCGGTCACTGAAATTAACCGTGTCTCTAGTGACTTGGACGGGAGTCGGGCGGCAGAGAGTGCTAACTCTGAAGAAAACGGTTGTCTCTTAATGGGGCTAGTCGGATTTATAGTTAGTGGGAAAAAAGAAATCTAACACCGTCGGTGGAAACACGCGCGGCCAAGGAGTAGCCAGCACTCAGCTCCGCTGTTTGTGCTGAGACACGGCGTTGCCTGGGAAGGTGTGGGGGCACCTCCTTTCTGAGATGGGAACCCCCGCATCCTCTTTCCGAGGAGCACTGCCCTTTGTTCGCGGAATCTCCAGGCCTCGGAACGCTCGCCGTATTGCTCGCACCACTTTGCTTCTCATCCGAATTGCTCCCCCATAAGGAATTTTTAATTTAGGGAAATAGGTTGTGACCTCTTGAATGAGTAAAGTGAGAGAAGCCTTGATAGGCCCAGGACCCAAGCACGGTTGAGGCTACATCATTTTTAAGCCCTCCCTTTCCCTCTCTTCACCA
The DNA here is from genome assembly GCA_004027475.1 of Anoura caudifer. Lineage (NCBI taxonomy): Eukaryota > Metazoa > Chordata > Mammalia > Chiroptera > Phyllostomidae > Anoura > Anoura caudifer. The sequence goes on from PVKU01000303.1 coordinate 30,917, forward strand.
GGGAGCAGGAGCCTGTTGTGGGCAGAACTCAGATGAGCTGCTCGGCGCTGGGAAGGAGCTGCAAGCAGCCCCCAGAGCCCGGAGATGGTGAGTAAGATGCCTGGGAATGTGAGCCGGCCCCCACCCGCAAGATCATGACTGCAGGGGGTACCGTGGGGGCTGGGTGAGGAGGACCAGGATGTGGTTCCTGGACAAGGGTGGCGGAAGTAACATTGATGGCGAACTTCAAGCATTTCTTTGTAGCCGCTCTGAATGTCCAGCCGGAAGCATGTTTAAGTCAGTTGCTGGCACTGAGTTGGGGATATGGGATAGAGGAATACATTCCCAGTCACGGTAGTTACATCCTGGCTGGGAGGGTTTGTGTGTGGTGTCTGGGATTCAGGGAAAAGGAGAGACTTCTGTCCCCACTGGGGATGGGGGCAGGGACCCACAGTGGCATCCTCTGTCGGCCAAGGCTCTTTCCACTTTTTGAATGAGTCTATTCTCAGAAACTCGGGGGAAGCATGAATGGCTTCTGTCTCTAAATGCCATCCGGGCTCCTTTTACTGCTGGTGACTTGGCAAAAGGCAAAACAATTCATTGTGCGTTCTCGGTTTCAACATACGTTTATTGTTTGATTTCATTAAAGTGATATGTTTTTCTCATTTTAGGCACCAAAGTCCAAGAAGGGATTGAAAGGTGAGTGGAGAGATTGAACATCATCCTTAAGCCCAAAATAATCCCCCTGCCTTGGGTCCAGGGGGATTATGTCTGTGCCTGAATGTTCCTGGTGGTTTCCCCTAATTCCATAGGCAGTTTTGGTCTTTTAGAGGACTCCTTATGCCGCCTTATTGGCCCTTAGAGCAGTTTAGAAATAAACTAGGGATAGGACTTGGGAAGAAAGCCCTTCTCTCTGGGCTCTGTACCTGGAAGTCCACGGCCGGGGTGAAGGGTGGTGAAGGCACGCCAGCTGCACGCGAAAATGAACCCAGTACTCAAACTCGGGTGCCCACGTGCCGGGGAGAAGGGGCCGCGGGAGGGTGCCCCAGACCAGCTCTGGGGGCTCTCAGGTGGAAGGGGACTAGGAGGGTATTGGTAGGAGAGAAGCTTGTACGTGCCTAGAAATCCTGGACACTTTTCCCAAAGAAGCACGCTGGGCTTTGTTCCGAGTCTGGAAGATTGGCTTGTTGGCCATTGTGTCAAACGGAAGGTAGGTTCTGCCGAAAGTCTTCATTTTCCTTTGAGCAAGTCATTTTCGGTTATTCCCCTGGGGTATTTCTGTAAGGCAATGTGACCTATTGCCAGAGAGTGAGAAAACATCTCGTGGCCAGCGGAGACGGAGCTAAGCCTGAGGCCCAGGGTCTGTGGGGCCCTGAGGTCCCCGGGGTGGTTTCAGGGTGGGAGGCTGCAGGACCGTTCCCTCCTCCTGAGGCCGTGGAGCCACCCCTTCTCTTCCAGGCTCCATCGCTGATGTCCTCGGGGACCTCCTGGCGGATGAGGGTAAGTGCCCCTTCCCGAATCCCCTGATTTAGGCTTCTTTTTTTTAAATTGACATAATTCACATAAAACTTACTCTTTTAAAGTGTACGTTTCAATGGCTTTTATTTATTTACGGAGTCGTACAACCATCGCCATAGTCTGATTCCAGCACATCCCCCCCCCCCCCGCCCCCGTAAAGAAACCCCGTGCCCATGAGCATTCACTCCCCGTTCTCTCCTCTCCCAGCCCCAGGCAACCACTAATCTCCTTTTGCTATGGATTTGCTGCGACCGGGCAATTTGTATAAAATGGAATCACACGGTGTGTGGTGTGGCTTTTGCATTTGGCTGCTTTCATTTACCATGTTTTCAAGGTCGCTTTCTTCATTCCTCTCCATGGCTGCGTGACGTTCCATTGCGTGGATATGCCACATTTTGTTTGTTCATTCATCAGTTGAGGGACCTGTGGTGGTTGCCACGCTTTGCCTAGGCTGTTATGAGTAATGATACTGGGAACACTCGTGCACAGGGTTTTGTGTGCTTTGGGGGTGTAAGCCGAGGAGTGGAGTGACTGGGCTGTATGGCAGCTCCGCGTTTCACTTGTTGAGAAGCCGCCAGTCTGCTTTCCATGGCCGCTGTGCCGCTTTGCACTCCCACCCGCAGTGTGGGAGGGTCCCAGTTTCTCCACATCCTTGTCGATGCTCGTGGTCGTCTGCCTGCTTGATGCTGGCCCCCTTAGTGGGTGAACAGTTGCATCTCATTGTGGATTCGGTGCGCATTTTCCTAGTGACTAAAATGACGTCGAGCACCTATTCATGCATTTATTGGCTATTTATTCTCTTTGGAGGTCTATTCAGATTCTTTGCCCATTTTTTAATTGGTGCGTTGTAAGAGTTTCTTACTATTCTGGATACTGGTCCCTTACCCTGTGTGTCCATCTTTGGTGTTCCGAGGAGCAGGGCTTCAGGGTCCTGCAAAGCTCACTGGGGACGGTAGGGATGGCAGGGACGGCAGGGATAGCAGGGCTGAGGTTCCCCACACCTGGCCCAGGAGCACCCACCAAGCACAGGCCTGTGTGTTCCAACTGACAGCTTTGGGCCTTGGAAGTGCGTTGTTCTTCCTGCACTTCCGTGGAGTGGGGTGGGAGTGGGTTCTTCACGTGTCATCAGTTGGCGTTTAGGCTTGACTTCCTGCTTGGAAATAGACGGTCCTCTCCCCCATTCAGGATTTTCAAGGGATAACATTGGAGCCCGCCTGTGAGGCCTGTTTCCTTCCTCCATTGGGACCCTTCTTCCCATAGGAAGTTCCAGTCAGCAGCTTGGTGGGGACTTGTGACCCTTCTCACCTTCACTGCAGTTCTCTGTAGCCGAATGACATCTTTTCTCTTTTCTTCTTTTGCAGTGACACCACCTGAGAAGCCTGTTAAACTCGTTTCGACAGGCGGAGCCCAGGCGCTCCCTTCTGCAAGGTCTACAGCAAAGTAAGCACAGGATGGGTGGGTATCCACCACCCAGTTCTGTCCAGAGGCTCTGCGCCCCCTTCCCTGCTTCGTACTTCTTGTCACTGTCAGTGATCTCCACTCCCCACCCCTCCGTGAGGGGAAGGTGAGAAGGTGAGGGGAAGGAGGTCCTGGCTCGCAGTCCTACAGCTGCTACTTACTGTGTGACCTTGGGCAATTCCTGAACCTCTCTGAGCCTCAATTTCCTTATTCTCAGAATAAGAGGATTGGCCTAGATTGGTGATGTCCAGGTTGTTTGTTCTTCTGAGGTTTTCCTGACAATTGAGCAATAGGGAAGAGCTTTTTTAATTTTCCACTCCACCTTTGTTTGAGCTAAAGCAGATCTGTTTTTCTCTCTTACCTATTGTTTTCAACAGTTTGATTTTAAAGAGACTCTGTTCCTTTTTTAAAAAGCTAAAAATCATTGCATTAGGCGGCCTGCGAAATTCCTTTTAGCAGCTCTGTTCTCCCGGAGAAGAGTATCCTTTCAAGTTCATTTGGACTCTCTAAGCCATTCTTCTTTTCTTAGAATCACCTAGTGCCCTGGGGATGCAGGTAGGTGCTGATGCCGCCCCTTTGCAGGTCCCTCCTGGAGAACGATGCCTACAGCACCATGGCAGACCTGGCAGGAGCTGATGCTGAGGTGACCGGGGTCCAGTCCCTACTCCCCATCCTCTCTACTTACCCCCAAGACAGTGAGTTTGGTGTGGTGGCCGAGAGGCTGCTCACGGTACAGTTGAGAAGGCCTCGCAAAGCCAGTTTGCTCTTAAAGTGAAACAATACCCGAGGGCTGCCGAGTGCCCAAAGCAACATCGTTTTCCTTCCTGCCACTGAGGTGGCCTAGAAGTTGGAGCTCCTGACAGGTGCTGGAGCCTTGAATGTTGCCCCTTGGCACTGTGCTTCCATAATGAACTCCACTGCTGCCCAGTCACAGGGATGGAAAGTGGTGTGGTTTGAGTCCTGCAGGACTCAAAACGCTCCAGCCCAATGGAAGTGGGCTTTCTGGTTGGGAGGAAGTGAAAGTGGCAGCACTTCCTGTTCTCCACACCTGGGCAGGTCAACTCCCAGTGTCCCACGGGAGGGTGGGACACTCCTGTTGATGCCCCATGGGCTCTGGCCCTAACAGAAGCAGCGCTGCAGGGAGCCAGAGCCCTGAGCTTGAAAGGCCTTGACTAACACAGGTCCTTACCCTCCCCGGACTTAGGTTTCCGACGTCTCAGAGGCAGACCCGCAGGCTTTGCTCCAGGCCATGAAGGTAACCAAGCAGCTTGCACAGTCTGGGAGCCCGGGGGCTGGGGTGCTAATATTTCGTGCCAGGCCTTCATTCTCCTCCTAATTTCTCCCTTTAAAGAGTGTGTTTTGAGCCCTTCCCAGGGCAACAGTGGAGCTCATCCATGAGCTATTTCCCTCTGTCCCTCTGGGGATGAGTCTGGTTTCCGGGCTTCAGAGACTCACCCACCTGGCGACACATCAGGCCCGGGCCTCTGGTGACGTGGGCCTGCTCCCCCCGGAAACTACCTGGCTGCATCCTGCCTTGGGAAAGATGAGGAGACTGTCTTTTCTAAAACTTATTGCTAACCTTTTTCCCTGTTTCTCCCCACACCCCTTGCCCAGTGCCCCTCAGTACGGCTGTCTTTCCATCAGATCAAGCCCCAAGCTAATCTTGACAATGGAGTTTTAAGACAAATTCTGAAGACTTTCTAATCTCTCAGTGCTCAGGTGGCCTGGCCAGAGTCTAAAGCCTCCAGTCACCCTTAGTTCTCCCTCCCCCCCCCATCCAGCAGCACCCTGCTGCCTGACCCGAACCCCTCTGGCTAACACATGTCTCCCGGTCTGGACCAAGGCTAAGCTCTTGCTTTCAGCCCTGTGGGGCCCTGAGGGACTGCAGTCTGTTCTCTTCCTGGCTCCAGATTCAGCCTCTAACCTCAGCTTGAGATCCCTCTTTCCCGAGGCAGCCAGCTGGACCCTTGTGTTCTCTGACTGTTTTTGGTGGTGACATCGAGTCTTATTCCAGAACCATGAGCTAAGCCCCACCCCCCACTCTGCTTACCTTTCGTTCTGTTCTCTTTCCCAGCTCACCTTTTCTGAGTAGTTTTCACTTTCCTTTGTTTCCTCGCAGTTTTGCCCCTCGGGTACCAGCTGCCTTCCTTATCCAAACCAGCATCCATTGGGTCTGTATGGAGGGCCAGTGGTGGCTCCTGGCCTGGTTCAGTGGCTTTTAGTGTCATCACCATAGAACATTCTCCTTACACTCCTGCCTCTAACTGCACTTTATTTCCCCTGATCCAGGCAGGTGAAGGACTCCAGATTTTTTCTTGACTTTGGACAGAAAGTCTCACGCCCCTTTTCAGTGCCCAGCAGCCACCCCTTAGGGAGTCTTAGGGCCCTGCTCTTTGGCTTCCTCCACACTGGCTAAGTCTGTGTGAGAAGCTGCGGAACGCTGGTGTCAGCCACCCTCTCATGCTGGCATCGGGGCCGCAGCTGCTGGGGGTCCCAGTCTGAGCCCTGGGCCTGCCTGAGGCCGGGTGTGTGGGGACTGTGCTTCGGCCCTGCCTCTGTCCTGTTCCGTAACCCCGACTGGCCAGGTCCCCACTTGTCCCACGTGGAAAAAGAGGCAACATCACCACCAGGCTGCTGGGAGCGTAGAGGCACCTAGCAACCACCAACTGAGCACCTGGGGGGATTCCTCCTCCTCCCTGTGTTTCCAGGATCTGGACGACATGGATGCTGATCTGTTAGGTCTGAAGAAGTCTCATCTCGCTTCTAGCAAAAGCCCTACAAAGGGTTCTGGGAAGGAAGAGCTGCCTAGCAACCCCAAACCTGCTGATACGTTAACAGTCAACGAGAAGGGTGAGTAGGACATAGTTCTTCAGATCCAGGGAGCTTGGGGGATGTGGAAAATGCTTAGAAGGAAGCTTTCCTGTCCTGAGGGTTTTCTCTGCCTGGGATGGAGAGGCTAGGAGCTAATTGTGTGTGTGAGTGATTACGGTGGGGGAGGGGCACAAGTTGAGCTTCCCTCCTAGGGCTGTTCCAGTCCCTCTAAGTCCACCATGGAAGCTCCTGGAGAAGCTATCAGTGTTTGAGAATTTGTGGTAGCCTGTGCATCGCCCAAGCCCCTGTCTCTGGCGTGCCTTGTGACTGGGGGCAGGCAGCTTGCAGACTCTGTTTCCCTGTCGGAAGCTGGTGTGAGAATGGCTGTGTCCGTGGCCACAAGCCCTCAGCTCCACCTGGGAGAAGCGCACGCCCTCCCACGGCCCCAGTCACGGAAGAACCTTGGCCAGGACAAGACCCAGGCCCATGGCCTTGCCTTCTCCTTGCTTTCCGCAGGGGATGCCATTCCCACCATGAAGCCATCTCCGTCCCCCAGCAGCTCTGGGCATCAGTACAAGAAGTTTTCTTTTGAAGGTACCACAGGCCTCAGTTGTGCTTCTGGGACACTGCAGTCTGGGGAGTGGAGTGGCCAAGGCAATGCTTGCTTGCTTGGCCGCAGCTGAGCTGCTGTGTGTATCAGACAAGGAGCAGACGCCGGTACCCCTGATTTAGTTCCTCATGATTCAGGGAGGGACTGATTATGTGTATTCGCCTGGATAACTGGGAAGCTTATTTGCAAGGACTTTGAAACCAGATGTCAAACTGAAGATTTTATAAAGTATAAAGGGAAAATTCCTTTCCCTTCATAAACACACAGATGTTTGACTTCTCTTCTGATGCCCGGGGACATTTCCAGAAGGCTGTGCAGGCAGCAGCGTCTAGGGTCGCGGGCAAGCCTGGCAGAGCCAGGCCCAGGGGGCTCTCCCACCCCCTCTCCCTGTGTGCCCCATCTGCGTCAGAGGCCCCCTCACACAGGATACCCAGGGGCTTGTTCCTCTGTCAGAGCAGCTGGGGAGAAGAACACAGTAGCCCCCCCAGCATGGCACAGGGCTTGTTCGGGAGCAGGCGTGCGGTCTGACCTGTGCTTTCCCTTCCGCCCCTGAGACGCGGAGGACCCGCTGGCAGGACTTCTCTCTGATGACGAGGGAGGAGTCACCAAGAAGCCGCCTGGGACAGAGAGGAAAGCTGCTTCTGAGAAGAGCCCAGCCCCAGCCAGAGATCAAGGTAGGGAGGGCGGGCTTGCTGCTTGTCCCAAGGGAGATGTGGCAGGCGGCCTGTTAACAGAAGTTGCCAGCACGGAGCCTGGGACCCACCAGGCGCATCTCAGGACCAAGATCCAGGATCAAAAGATTATTCATCTCTCAGAATGGGGGCGGGGTGTTCGAGCCTGGGAGTGGGTCAGGGTCCGGTCCTGTGGGCACACCAGGCATGTTCAATGCCTGCTGCCCCATTCAGAAGTCAAGGTGGCAGAGAAGTGTGCCCCTCCACCCATCCGAACATCACAGTGGAGGGCAAGACAACTGGGCACTGTGCCCTATGTTCTGACTCTTAGGTCCCTCCGTTCCTCTAACTCCCGGGGACACCCCCATCCGAAAGAAAGAATTGTTCTTTGACGATGAGGACGACCTCATGGCTGCCCTGGGGTTTGGAGACAGCCCCAAAGCAGAGAGGAGGCAGACGGGAGATCAGTAAGCATCCCTAGGAGGGGAGAATCCTTGGCCAGGCTGCTGCTTCAGGTCCAGGAAGAAGCTGAGGGTGGGTACAGTGTGGGCCCCCCAGGGACCCCTTGTGTGAACACATACCAGTCCCGTGTTCCGTCCTGTAGGGGAGGGCCCCGCCCTGCTCGCTCCAAGCTGGATGAGCTGCTGGGCCGAGGCTCTGCCTCCAAACACCTGGCCCGTCCAGACCCTGGGGAGCACCGGGAGTTCAAGCTGGACGGGAAGTACCAGAGGCCACAGGGTGAGAAAGCTTGCAGCGCAGGGAGGTGGAGTGGGGGGCCCCCAGAGCAGGTTCTTACCACAACCCGTAATAAGAAACAAGCTTTATTACATGGCAGCACACACACATCATTGTGCACATTTATAACTGAGACGAGAATTACGAAGCCATAGTTACCACGTTTGATACTGCTCTTTTTTACTTATATGCTATTTGACTTATAAATACGTTGGTTGCAACTCATCAACCTGGCTTCCGCACCTGCTCGTAGGTAGCAGCTCACGGTTTCAGAACCACCGCAGTGTTTCTGGAAGCATTGGCCCTGGGGCCACCTGTTGAATCATTCTCGTTATACGACTAGCTCACGGGCCTCACCTAGAGGATGTGGGGCAGGGCCCCACTGGTGCACGTGCAGCAGCTTCCCGGCGGCCCTCCGGGCGCCAGGGTTGGAGACGTGGAGCCCAGCCCCTTGCCCCGCACCCCACACAGCAGCTTCACCAGCTCGTGTCTTCCTGGCAAGCTGCCAGTTCAGCTTTTTAAAAAAGAGTTCTGTAGCCACGAGAGAGTTGGACTGCCTCGCCCTAAGTCACAGGCTCCTTAATTCACAGACAACGAAGATAGTTGGGGTGAGGACTTCATCTTTGGGGCCTATCAGCCCACCATGGGCTCCTCCGAGGGCCGGCAGCCCCGCCGGCAGTTGGTCAGGTAAGCGGGCCTGCAGGGACTTGGCCTTGGAGACAGGCTGCCCCCTGGGAAACGCACCAGCCTCGTCCTGTCCCACCAACAGTCTTGTTTGGAGCCGAGCTGTGCAAGGCTTCGGCTCCTCCGAAGGAGGCGGGAGGTTGCCCCGTCCCACCAGCACGGGCCACGTGGCAAAGCCGCCCCCAGCAGGAGCCTGGGCCTCCTTGGAGGGAAACGGAGAATTGTCTGGATTTGGAACTCCCCCCAGTGTATGTTTTAAGCTTTGTATTTTGAAATAATCTCAGACCGACAGGAGTTGTGAGAACAGTACAAAGAAGCCCCTACCTTTCATCCAGGCTGAGCGGTTGTCAACATCGTACCGTGTCGGCTTCGTCAGCCTTTCTTTCTCTTTAAATAACCCTCTGTGCACGTCGACATTTGCTTCCAGTCCCAGGGTGTTCTTCAGCCTCAGAACCTGTGCTGCTGGCCGGCAGCACCCACAGGCAGTGGCCGAGTAAACGAACAGGGAGCAAAGTGACAGTTGCTGGGAAACCATCCGACCCAGCTGATTTTTGCCCTGGACGCATGTGCCTGCGGTGTCATTCAGTCCTGTTCACGGCACTGCACATGCAGCTGTCCCTTGTTCAGCATGCCTGTGTCCCATGGTGTTTTACAGGCAGCGCCCAGCTGTCACCTCGCTGCCACCTGAACTGGTGCAGGCACCATGTTCTCGGGGCCTCGGGCTGGCACGCCAAGCCCCCGGGCACCCCGACCCCTTGGCATGGACCTTACGGTTCCCCCCAGCAGTGGAGGGGAAGACTGCTCAGGGGCCGCTGGAACAGGCTGCCGGCGCTGCCCTAGACCCCGTCCCTCTGTCTTAAAGTAGGTTCTTAGCAGAAGGCGGCACTGACCTCAGGGGAGAACCAGGCTCCACGCAGAGCACCCCAGCGACAACCAGCCCCCCCCACCCCAGGAAGGGGGGAGCTGACTGGCTGGGCCTCAAGGATGAAGACGAGGACCTGCTCCCTCCCTCTCCCACCAGAGAGCCTCAAAGTGGGGGCGCTGTGCTCTCCACACCCTTTGTGCCCCGTCCTGAGAACCAGCTTTCTGCTCGGGGCCAGCACTCTGCCCCAGTAGGGCTGCCTGCCTCCTCCACGGGGGCGAAGCCACCACCCGAGGGCACTGGTGCCCCTGCCAAAGCCAGCTGGCCTCCCCAGCTGGGAGCATCTGAGGCGACGGAGGAGGAGGAGGACTGGCTGAGCCATGCCTTATCTCAGAAGAAGTCCCGAGGTCTGGCCAGAGGAGAGCACGCTCTGACCTCGAAGGGCCTGAACTGGGAGGGGGCAGCAGGCCGACCCCCTTCCGGCAGGTATGGGCTTGGGCTGCTGTCTCCTGTGGCAGGAGGACCGGGTGGTGGACCGGGCAGGGAACATGGAGCACCACCCCTTCCCTGTGCTTCCTTCCTCCGGGCACTGCGCAGAGGGTGCCTGGCTCCTGCCTTTGTCCCAGTGCGGACATGAGGGGACAGGGAGCTGTTGGCACTCATACCCCAGCTGCTGTGGGGACAGGTGCCAACTGGATAGGTGGGAAACAAGGGGCCCTGATGTGGCAGGCATGCAGCTGCCTCTGAGCAGGGGCCCTGCCCGCAGTGCCCTTGGGCTGGTGAAACCCTGGTGCCCGAATTGTCAGTGCTCATGGTGTCCTGAGCTGAAGGAGATGCCACGTGTGTGGGTTGGCATCTGCCCGTGCCTTTGGGGATTTTAGGGAAGACACAGTGGCCAAGAGGTGACTCCTGGGGGAAGCCATAGAGTGGTGGTCCTGTGGGGCAGGAAAGTGAGTGACCCCTGAGAGCAGGAAGGCAGAAGGGGCTGGAAAGGCTAGGTCATCCAGAAGGAGTGACAAGATGCTTTGTGGCCAGAGCAAAGGGGACATGAAGTGACAGGCCAGGGACATCGCCCAGCCCTGGGGTTGGTGTGAATGAGGAGGGCGACTTTGACCTGGACCTGAAACCCAGGGGGAAGCTTCCTCACTGACTTGGGGCCAGGAAGAGAGGTGAGAACAACAGACAGGAGAAGGGAGGAACCACAAGGACAGCTGGACCTGGCAGAGTGACCAGATCCTCAGTCTAAAGCCCTTGAACTTGAACTTAACTCTGGTGCCTATAACATCTCCATTGCTGCTACTTGGATTGTCAGCAGATGGTCACTGTCCACTCACTGTGCTCTGGTGGGCACTGGGGCAGGGAGGGGCTTCTGGAAGGCCCCAGGTTCCAACTTGGGAGGAGACTTCCCATGACAGGACGGCAGGGACAGGAAGAGGGTCGAGAGGAGGTGGGAGGAGGACAGACACACAGCTTCACGTTTGGGCCTTGTCCTGTCTCCGTCCAGCCTAACCTGGACCTTAGCCACCTTCACTTTAACGTTTACTTCCTCAGACAGCCTGTTGCCAACACTCAAGGGCTTGAGCAAGCAGCTGCTGAAGGGACCTCAGGACCGGCAGTGCAAAAGCCACCCACCCAACCTGCCACCGCGGGGTATGCGTGCAGCCAGGGCTGAGGGTGGTGAGAGGCACTCGGGGGGCTGGACTGGGCCTCCTTCCAACTTGGGCCATTGGTGTACGATTCCTGACACCTTGCGTGCAGCCCACTGAAGCTGGGGTCCCATCTTCTCCACCCGCCAGCCACCAGGGCCTTTCCAGTCCATGATGGGCTGATGTTTTCCTTTACTGCCCGCCCCCCGCCCCCCACCATTCCTGTGTTCTCAGGTCCTCTGCGACATGGAACCCAGCCACCTTGGCCCTCTATGCTGGTGACCCAAAGAAGGGCACAGCCCCTGGAGACGTTTCTGGCACTGGTTTGTTTTCTGCTTTGTCTGGGGGTGAAATCGGGGTAGGGAAGAGGCACTTTGAGCTTCCTTTGGGGCGCCCAAAAGATAGTGATGCTGGTGCACGCGCACGTGCACACGAGACGGGCCTCCGCGGGCCTCCTTCCTTCTCAGTTCTCTGCTCTTGATTTTTCAGAGCCTGCAACGCGTTTTCCGAGCTCCCAGGAGCCCATGGGACTTTCTGAGCCTGTCCAGGTAGGGAGGGCGGACAAACAGGTATAGGTCTCAGGCCCGTGAAGCGATTCTCCTGTGGCCACAGGCAGTACCATTGGTTTGACCTGACAGCCTGCCAAGACAGTGGAGAGCGCACCCTGGCTCCTCACAAGCACTTTCTTACACCCGTCGCCTGGGCAGGCAGAGCAGGTGCTAACTTGCCAGCACTAATAGGGAATTGTGTGGCAACGGGGGGGGGGGGGGGGGGAGCCAGGGATGCTCCAGTCAGAAAGCAGAACTCAGGCATCTTACAGTTCAGTCTGGAAAGTCTCCTCCATGCTTGCCGTCCCCACCCCCCCGCCCACCCACCCCCGCACCTCTATCTGTTTCCCAGGCGTGGCGGTCAGCTCGGGCCCCTTGGGGTGAGGAGGCCCAGCCCCACAGGGGCATGTCCCTAGTAACCCAGAGGTGCCCTTGGAGATGGGGGTTGGTGGGCAGCCAGCAGGAAGGAGGGTAGCTACCAACAGTAGGACTGCAGGCCTGATAGAAAGGGTCAGTGTCCTCAGTTTTTGTCATCACTTAAGACTCTGCTGGGGCCCTGGTGTAGCTCAGTTGGTCAGAGCGTCATCCTGATGCGCCACAGTTGAGGGTTCGATCCCCAGTCAGGGCACACACAGGAAGCAACCAATGAATGCATAGTCACGGAGTGGAACAACAAAGCGATATTTCTTCCTCTTCCTCTCTCTAAAATCAATCAATATATTTTTAAAAATTAAAAAAAAGACTGCTGGGACTTGGCCATTTGTCATGGAATCTGGACCACTGCTGGGAGGGTGTTCCGAGGAAGGCGGGAGACTCGTTCTCCTAACCAGACCTGAGGGGAGGTGCAGTGACCATGTGACTCCCCGGGGCCTCATTCTTGGCCTCTTGGTGTCTGGCCCCCATCTACAGGGGTCCTAGGTACAGCCCAGATCAGGTACAGGCCTGGGGGACCCAGGGAGCAGAGCCCAGATGCAGCTTCGCTTCACGGAGCCCCTGCCACACCTCACCTGGAATATCTCTCACCTTCTACAGTTCCCGCTCCCGGAGTCCTTGGCACAGCTCCTGCTTCCAGGCACAGAATATCAGAGGCGGCTCCTGGCTGCCCAGGTGCAGCTTCAGAGTGGCACTGCCGAGCTCCAGGCTGAGCTGCTGCAGAGTCAGGCCCGGCTGTCGGAGCTGGAGGCCCAGGTGAGGGTCGGAAGTGGCTGCCTGTGAGGGCAGGGTTGTGATGGGAAGGTGTCACTGTGAGGGCTGGAAGGTTCCTCAGGGAGCTTCACGGACCTGCGCCCCCGCCCTCCAAGTTGTCGCTCTTGCTCTCAGGTGCGGAAGCTGGAGCTGGAGAAGACTCAGCACAAGCTGCTGCTGGAGAGCTTGCAGCAGCGACACCAGGCTGACCTGGAGCTCATCGAGAATGCTCATAGGTACCCGACTCTGGGCTTCCCAGGCTCACGGCCTGCCCCAGGACCGTTGCACTCCCAGAGGTCCTTCGGGAGGCCACCCGCACCTTCTGAGCCTCACAGCTGGGTGTTCTGTTGGCAGAAGCCGTGTCAAGGTGCTAGAAACATCGTACCAGCAACGGGAAGAGCGGCTGCGGAGAGAAAACGAGGAGCTCTCTGCCCAGTACTTGTCTCACTGCCAGGAAGCTGAGCAGGCCCGAGCCGAGCTCCTGGCCCAGCACCAGCGGCGCTTGGCGGCGGCTGCGCAGGAGAAGGACCAGGAGATGGAGCGGCTTCGGGAGCTGCAGCGGTGAGGGCATAGCCCAGGGGAGCGGTCCAGGCAGGCAGGGGAGCAGTCTTCAAGGGGAGTCAGAGCAATCTGTTTGCCATGAGACCCCCAAAGCCATGACTCAGCAGCCTTTGAACCACGGCCTAACCCCTTCCCTTCCAGGTGAGCACCCAGGCCAGCACACTGAGCCATCGCACCCAAGTCGGGGGGTGGGTGGGGGGCAGGCATCCTAAGGGCCCTCACTGTGTGGGCGGGGCCTGGTGGCAGCAAGCAACCACAGGCCAACTCAGCCCAGCCTAATCCACTTGCCTGCTGGACGTCTTGAGTCCAGTTACTGGAGCGGCCCTGTTGTGTGCCTGGAGTGTCATCTGCTTGCCTTTCTAAGTTAGAACAAACGAGGAAAAGACACACAAAGGAGTCAGCTGGTGAGGGCAGAGCGGCCTTTGAACCCTGCTCGGAGCCCAGACACACCTTTCTTTTCCTCTGTGTAAAGTGCCCTTCCCTGAATAACAGAAGGCACCTCCCCCTTAGAGAGCGGATGTGGCATTGACGTTAAGGCACCAAGACAGATGAGGCTGAGGAGCCAGGGGCACTGAGGCAGTCCTGGAGGAGGAGGGGAGGCACGGCCCTCCCTGGAGAAGCAGCCCACAGCCCGCCCTCCCCACCGCCCTACAGGGCCTCCATCCTGGAGATGCGCAAGGACCACGAGGAGCAGCTGCAGCGGCTGAAGCTGCTGAAGGACCGAGAGATCGATGCTGTCACCAGCGCCACCTCCCACACAAGGTACATGTGAGGTCTGGGCTGTGCCCACCCAAGGGGCCAGTGCTGGGGTCCCCAGGCCGAGGTGACTGGATCCTCCCCAGGTCCCTGAATGGCGTCATTGAGCAGATGGAGAAATTCTCCAACAGCCTGAACGAGCTATCCTCCCGGGTGGAGGCCTCCCACCTCACCACCGCCCAGGAGTGGGAGCTGGGCATCCAGCAGCGAGACAAGCAGCTCCGAGGTAGCGTGTGGGCTGTTAGTCTCCTCCTCTCCCATCTCAGTGGGAAGGTGGGCGGACAGTGATGCCCTGTGGGCCCCCCAAGCGTTGCAGGAGAGGCTGGGCCACCAGCAGCGGGACATGGAGGAGGAGCGGAGCCGGCTCCAGGAGGTCATCGCGAAGATGGAGGCCCGCCTGAACGAGCAGAGCCGGCTGCTGGAGCAGGTGGGGCCGCCCCCCGCCGACACAGGGCTGAGTGTCAGCAGCACTCAGCCCACCTCCACAGCCTCAGGACGGCCTCTGAAATGTCTCCTGCCCCTCCCTGCCCCTGCTCCGCCTCCGGAAGTGCCCTCACCCACCACAGCCGAGCCTTTTTCTGCCCGTCGGCTGCTCGTCCCACTGTCTTTCCAGTCACTTGAATCTTTCACGACAGGCGATGCCTGTGACATTGGGAGAAACATGCTTGCCTAACAGATATTTTGAACTCCCTGTATACTTCCACATATGAGAGGAAGCTTTATTCTTTGAAAACACCCGTGTCCCCGGCATGTGCAGGGCCATGCGCACCCTGGTGCTGTGCCTGTGTGGTTGATGGGAGACAGGGAGGCCGAGTGTTGGCAGTCCAGGGGGAGGGATGCTGCTGCCTCTGGGGCCTCCCAGCAGAGGTCCTGAGCCGTTAGCCTTGGTGCAGTTAATCCCAGCAGCTGGCCCTGAGTCCTTCTCGGGGGCACCTCCTTTTGTATCTCTCTGGAAAGGAGGTGTTTGTGACATAGTGTGGAAGATGCAGGCGGGTTTGCACAGCAGTCAGGCTCGACTGGGAGCAGGGAGCCCACTCTCAGCCCTGTGACATGGCCGCAGGAACGCTGGCGGGTGAGTGCTGAGCAGTCCAAGGCCGAGTCCACGCAGCGCACCCTGGAGGAGCAGAGGAAGGTCAAGGCCCAGCAGATGGCCATGGAGCGCGAGGAGCTGGAGAGGGCCAAGGTGAGTCCCGCCACGCCATGTTCAGCTGCCACCCCTGCCATCGTGCCCGAGGACGCTCACCCCTCGCCCTCACGCCCTCCTCCCAGAGTGCCTTGCTGGAGGAGCAGAAGTCCGTCATGCGCAAGTGTGGGGAGGAGCGGCAGCGCCTGGCAGCAGAGTGGGCCGAGTTCTTCGAGCAGCAGAAGCTGAGTAAGGAGAGGGCCGAGCGAGAGGCGGAGCGGGCGATGCAGGTGGACACCCAGCGGGAGGGCGCTTTCGTCAGCCTGGTCAAGGTAGGGCCCAAAGCTGCCAGCCCTGCCCCGTCCCTTCCCGGTCCTCACTGTCTGCTCCTCCGTCGGCACAGATCAGCCTTGCAACAGGCATAACAACAGCGTCAGAATTGAAACCGCAATAATCATACAATAACAACTTCATTCCACTGTCCTAGGTGCTTCGTACATATTGCTCATTCAACTGCATTACGTCCCCATGACTCAGATATTCCGGAGATGAGGAAGCTGGGGTTTAGAGAAGTTGAGCCCAGGGTGAGGGGCAGCACCGAGGCTTGGCCCCAGGCCCCCGTGACTGGGCCCCCTTGCATCACCACCTCCTCCCAGAGTCAGGGTCAGGTGGAGCCACAGCAACAAAGTGGGCAGGGCAGGGGCTCCTCGAACCCTGAGCAGAGCCCGCTTCAGCTCCTGAGAGGACAGTGCAGTGAAGACTTTGCCGTCTCCAGGAGCAGGCAGAGCTGAAGATCAGGGCAAGCGAGCTCCGGGCCAAGGAGGACCAGCTGGCAGCGGAGAGGGAGGCTCTGGAGCGGGAGCGTCAGGAGCTGCAGCTGGAGAAGGAGAGGGTCAGCGCCGCTGCCCTGCGCATCAGGCTCCGCACGGAGGAGGTGGAGAGGATGAGCCAGGTGCCAGGCAGCTCAGCTCGGGGCATGGCTGGAGCTCGGGCAGGTCCCTGGCCTCAGCCAGCTTGGCTGACCCCAGTGGCCTCCCTGCAGGTGGCCTCAGAGAAGTACGAGGAGGGGGAGCGGGCGTTGCGTGAAGCCCGGCAGGTGCAGTCGGAGCAGCAGGCCCGGCTGCAGCTGGTGCAGCGGCAGCAGGAGTGGCTGCAGCGGCAGGAACAGCACGTGCACCAGGCAAGGCCCTTCCCCGCTCTGGCTCTCCCTGCGTCTGGGGGAGTCGGACCGGGGCAGTCCACTGACCCCCTGTCTCCAGCCTCCGGCTCTCACATCTGTGTCCTTCTCTCTGGGGACGGGGGACAGGAGCATCTGAGTCTGGCCCAGCAGAGGCTACAGCTGGACCGTGTCCGACAGGACCTGCCCTCTGGCCCTGTGGGGTTGTTCTCCAGGGCCCAGGGCCTGGCAGCCTCCATCCCGAGTGGTAAGCGGCCCCAGAAGGACTGGGCTTTGGCCACTGCGCGGGGCAATGCCAGGAGCATCCTGCCCACACCTCCCTCTGCTCAAATTAGTGGGTTGGCTGGGTTAAGTCATCTTGTAACTACTCTTTATACAAGGAGTGCATGTTCATTATAGAAAATAAATTTGAAAATAGAGGGAGGAAAAGTCTTTTTATTTTTTATTTTTTCACCCTCACCTGAGGACATGCTTATTTATTTTAGAGAGAGGGGAAGAGAGGAGAGGGGGAGAGAAACATCAATGCCAGAGAGAAAACATCTGATCAGGGGCTAAACCTGGAACCTAGGCATGTGCCCTGACCCAGGATTGAACTAGCAACCTTTCGGTGTACGGGCCGATGCTCCAACCCACTGAACCACCCAGCCAGGGCAGGAAACTCAAAACTGTCACTCTCAACCCCACTCTCTGGAGAAAACCCCTTTTAACACATTGATGTATAGTGTTCTAGACTGCCGTGTGTGTGTGCATGTTTAAAGATTTTATTTGCTTTTAGAGGGGAAGGGAAGGAGAGGTAAAAGGAGAGAAGCATCAGTGTTTGGTTGCCTCTCACTCTCCCCCGACCAGTGACCTGGCCCTCAACCCTGGCATGTGCCCTGACTGGGAATGGAACCAGTGACCCTTTGGTGTGTAAGCCAGCACTCAGTCCACTGAGCCTTACCAGCCAGGGTGTGTGTGTTTTTAACACAAAATTGACATGTTGTATGCCGTTTTGTACCTTGATTTTTTTTTATTTGGAAATACACAGAGCAGGCTTTCATATCTGTAATTAAACATTTAACCATACTTTTTTTTAAATTTAATTTTTTTATTGATTATGCTATTACAGTTGTCCCTTCTCCCACCTTTATTCCCCTCCACCCTGCACACCCCCTCCCACCCACATTCTCCTCCTTTAGTTCATGTCCATGTGTCATAAGTTCTTTAGCTTCTACGTTTCCTATACTGTTCTTTCTCTCTCCCTGTCTATTTTCTACCCACTGTCTATGCTACTTATTCTCTGTACCTTTTCCCACTCTCTCCTCCTCCCACTCCCCTGTTGCTAACCCTCCATGTGATCTCCATTTCTGTGGTTCTGTTCCTGTTCTAGCTGTTCGCTTAGTTTGCTTTTGTTTTAGGTGTGGTTGTTAATATCTGTGAGTTTGCTGTCTTTTTACTGTTCATATTTTTCATCTTCTCTTCTTAGATAATTCCTTTTAACATTTCATATAATAAGGGCTTGGTGATGATGAACTCCTTTAGCTTGACCTTATCTGAGAAGCACTTTATCTTCCCTTCCATTCTAAATGACAGCTTCGCTGGATAGAGCAATCTTGGATGTAGGTCCTTGACTTTCATGACTTGGAATACCTCTTTCCAGCCCCTTCTTGCCTGTAAGGTCTCTTTTGAGAAATCAGCTGACAGTCTGATGGGAACTCCTTTGTAGGTGACTGTCCCCTTATCCCTTGCTGCTTCTAGAATTCTCTCCTTCATTTGAATCTTGTCTAATTATGATGTGCCTTGGTGTGTTCCTCCTTGGGTCCAACTTCTTTGGGACTCTCTGAGCTTCCTGGACTTCCTGGAAGTCTATTTCCTTTGCCAGATTGGGGAAGTTCTCCTTTATTATTTGTTCAAATAAGTTTTCCACTTGTTGCTCTTCCTCTTCCCCTCTGGTACCCCTATAATTCGGATTTTGGGACATTTAAAGATGTCCTGGAGGTTCCTAAGCCTCTCCTCATTTTTTTTTGAATTCTTGTTTCTTCATTCTTTTCTGTTTGGTTGTTTCTTTCTTCCTTCTGGTCCACTCCATTGATTTGAGTCCCAGTTTTCTTCTCATCACTATTGGGTCCCTGTGCATTTTCCTTCATTTCACTTAGCATAGCCTTCATTGTTTCATCTAATTTGCAACCAAAATCAACCAATTCTGTGAACATCCTGATCACCAGGGCTTTGAACTGTGCATCTGATAGGTTGGCTATCTCTTGGTCGCTTAAAAGTATTGGCTCTAGTGGTTTGATTTGTTCTTTCATTTGAGCCTTTTTTTTTTGAGGGGGGCGGGTCTGGTCGAGCCTGTTTTGTATGAGGGGCGGAGCTTTAGGCGTTCAGCCCAGCGGGGCAACCCAGTCGCCGAGTTGTG
Source organism: Anoura caudifer (assembly GCA_004027475.1). Taxonomy (NCBI): domain Eukaryota; kingdom Metazoa; phylum Chordata; class Mammalia; order Chiroptera; family Phyllostomidae; genus Anoura; species Anoura caudifer. Next base: position 49,636 of record PVKU01000303.1, read on the forward strand.
ACGCTGCATGTGGGGATGGGGTCCAAGACGGAACAATGGCGTTTGCTCTGCTCTCTTGTATTTCAGTCCCTTCTGCCACTTTCCACAAGGAAACTGGGCCCTTCTGGTGCTGGTTCCTGAGTGGGTGGACTTGTGTATGTTCTAGGACCTTGTGGGTCTCTCCAAGGAACTCTCCTGTGAGGCTGGGAGTCTCTCCTGGCACTTCAACCCCCACAAGTGTTTTCAATCAGTGTTTTTAGGTTTTATTTCCCAGCACTGGGGCCCTGGGTTGCACAGTCTGCCTCCTTGTTTTTGCCTGGTTTATCTGCGCACGAACGTGTGTCCGAGGTCAGCAAGCCACCTTGCAGGCCCAGGATTTGCTAGCCACCGCCTGCCCTCCTGGGACCACCATCCACCACTTTTTCCGCAACCTTCGTCTCCGTGGGCCACTGACTCCGCCCTCTTAACGGTCTGGATGAATGGTTGTCCAACTTCCTTACGGTTCAATTTTCTGTCAGATCTGGTTGTTGTTTTGTTTCTGAATCTTTGTTGTCCTTAATTTCGGTTGTGGGAGGAGGCACAGTGTGTGTGTCTACCTATGCCTCCATCTTGGCCGGAACTCTTAACCATACTTTTAATCAGTATAAGTTTCCATTATTTTTAATGGAAATTAAAAATAAGGAGGCTGTTCCATATTTTTAGATTTTCTACTAGGTCATTTTTTTGGTCACTAAGATAAACAGCATGTCTGTGGAAATATGTTACATCCATCTCTGCACCTTCACCTGGTTCTTACCCTTGAGTAAGTTCCTAGAATCGGACTTGCTAGGTAAAAATCCCACGAGCGCTTTGCTTTTGAGAGTTGGTGGGTGTGCCCAGAAGGTTGATCCTGGTGGCACCTGCATTTTGGGGGTGAGTAGGCCCCAGGGAGACAGGCTGTGGCCATCCTGCCCTCCCAGCGACGCTTCAGCCCCTGACTTCCTCCTCAGGCTTCTCAGCTGTGGTTCCTGCTCCCACCAACCCGCAGGGCAGCCAGCCCCCCGCCAGCCTGGGCCCCTCGCTCCTCCATGCCAAGCTGGTGCTGCTGAAACACACAGCGGAGCAGGTGAGCATCCCACAGCAAAGGCGGCCCTGGCCTGTCACTCCCTGTCGTGGTCACGTTGGTGACAAGCAGCCCAGGGCACAGGCAGAGAGGAGCACATCCTGGTGGGGGATGGGCTGAGCCCACCCCTGGAGGGGAATAGGCAGACTGCCTAGCCAGGTCATCTCTGAGACCTGTCCTGCAGGCCAGGCTCTGGTCGAAGCCATGGCCTCTGTCATCGCAGTTGAGTCCCACAATACCCCTGTGACAACAGTGGTAGCAGTTAGCACTCACACAGTGTTTCCTGGTTCAGGCTCTGCACTGAAAGCTGTGCGCACTGTAAGTCTTCCTCTCCCCTGCCCTGCAAGGCAGGTGATGTTATGTCCGGCTACAGACAGGCTTAGAGAGGTGCAGTCACGTGCTAGCAGGGGCCTCGCCAGTGTGCCTGTTCCTTCCCTGCCCCCTTGCCCCAGAGCCAGGGAATGAGTGGGGGGCGGGGCCTGAGTAAGGGCTGGCTGGGCTACCACCCAGGGGTCCGCCTCACTCTCAGGCCCTCGCCTGCATTCCGTGACGGGGGCAGAGGGTGATTGCTCACCCAGCTCTGCCTTCCAGGACCGAGACTTCTTGGAGAATGAACAATTCTTCCTGGAGACCCTGAAGAAAGCCTCCTACAACATCATCTCCCATTCAGCCTGAAGGGCCCCGCTGCCACCTCAACAGAGGACTCAGACCCTGGCACTGTCCCCACCGCCCCGCTGGCCGCCAGCTCCAGGGAGGGGCTGCCCAGGGCCTGATAACAGCTCTGCCTGTGGACAGGGTGCTGGGGCCTTCTTTCCGAGTGTGCCCTCTTGTCACTGAGGCGGGCAGGTGCCGCCGTGCCTCTAGGGTTTGCGGTAATGCACCGCAGATGTCCAGCTCAGACCCCAGGACCTGACTGGGCTCTGTGGACCCCTGCTTTTGGGGGTCTTCTCAAGGGATGCCCCAGCAACCTCCTGCCCTCTCTACCTAGGAGACCGCAGAGGCAGCACCATGCACCCCCCCCGCCGCCGCCCTACCCCCACCGCCCCGCTGCCCACCAATGGGGACGTGGAGTGGGACCGAACGTTTGGAAGGACCTCCTCTCCTGCTGGTCAGGGGTGGAGTGTGAGGGGCAGGCAGGGTGCCGTGCCCGGCCAGCCTTTACCTCACAGCCAGCCCTTCATGCCCTCGGGCGGGCTCATGCCAAGTCCCTGCCTCGTTTCCACCTGCCTGAGTGACTGGCTTGGCATGGACACTGGCCTTGTTGGCTTTTTCTAACAGGCACCCCAGAGGTGGGGGTGATGGGGGAGGGGGAGGGCAGGGTACGAAGGCTTCTCCTGTTCTGTCCACCAGCCGCAAGGCTACAGCCATGGGAATGCAGACGACCAAGCGAGGGCCTCTGCCCTGGGAGGGTACAGAGCGCTGGGGAGCCCTGAGGGACACACCCGGGGTGCCCCCTCCCCACCCAGGTGACATGGGCCAAGACCAGCTGCAGGGGGGGGTTGGGAATCACAGTTGCTTGTAAAATGGCTTCTCCGGGCGAGCAGTGAATCAAGGCTAAGGGAAGTGAGCAGGAAGGCCGAGGCCGTCCGTCCTCTGTCTCAGGATGGCTTCCAGATCGGCCCTCCTGCCTCACCGACAACTCACAGGCTTCATCTTGGACCCCTTGAATTGCTACATAATTTTTTTTGAAATCCAACTGTTCATTTCTTGCCACACATGGTTCTGAGACAGCCTTTCTATTATATGGTTCGAGGTTTCACTCTATGTATGTGTCCACAAATAATACACAATATTGATTTTTGTGCTTAGAAATCTAGTTAGTGCTGACTGGATAACTCAGTTAAGAGTGTCGTCGAGATACGCCACGGTGTGGGCTCCATCCCAGTCAGGGCCCACGAACAAGAATCAACCAATGAACACATGAATAAGTGGAACAGCAAATTGATGCGTTTTCCCTACCCACTTCCTCCCGGTCTAAAATCAATAATTAAGACATCTTTTAAGAATCTAAATGTCCCTGGCTGGTCTGGCTAGTGGATTGAGTGCCGACCTGCAAATCAAAGGGTCCCCCATTCGATCCCCAGTCAGGGCACATGCCTGGGTTGTGGGCCAGGTCCTCAGTGGGGGGGTGCTTGAGAAGCAACCACACATTTTCCTCTCTTCCTCCCTCTGTTCCTCTCTGTCTAAAAATAAGTAAATCCTTAAAAAATAATAAAAATAAATTTTTGAAAATTTAAATAGTATTGTATACATTGTTTTGCAAACTTTTTCTCACTTTTTTCTTAGAGGGGAAGGGAGAGAGAAAGTGAAAGAAACATCAATGTGTGATTCTCTCGCTTGGCCTGCACTGGGGACCTGGTCTGCAACCTAGGCACATGCCCCGACTGGGAATCGAACTGGCAACCCTTTGGTTCACAGCCCCTGCTCAATCCACTGAACAACACCAGCCAGGGCTTTTTCTCACCCTTTTTTTTTTTTTTTTTTAAATCATGCTATTTCATGTAGCTCCAGTTTGTGACTCTTTTAACTGCTGAATACTATTTCATTCTTTGACTATAGCACGATTTATTCATTTTTCTGCTAATGGGCTCTTAAGATGTTCCCGGTTTTCCATATTATTTGCAGTGCTGTCGCAGACAGTGCTGTGCATGCCTCTTTGGCATATATGTAAGCACCTCTCTAACGTGGATACGTAGAAGAATTTCTAGCGCACAGAGTCTGCGCTTAACTGGTTAAATTGTAGTAGTTATTGCCAAATTGCTCTATAAAGCAGTTGGACCAATTTACACTCCAACAGTGGTGGCCAGGCCACAGGGGAAAAGGTGAGGAGTGGAAGGCAGATGTGGAAAGCACTTGCAAAGGCCCTGTGCCCAAGGGAGCAGAGTGCTGAGTAAGTGAAGATATGGCGGTGTCTGGAAGCCGCATACCAGCGCACAGGGGCCACATCGCCTGGGGTACCAAGAGCAGCACCGCCCTGGAAGGATTTAGACACTACCTTAACCAGGTCGCTTATGTTGCGGTGTGGATGGATACTAGTAAACTGGAGGAGATCCAAAGCTAATAGGCGTACCACGGTAAGTGCTTTATATTACTTTTATTTAGTCCTCTAACAACCCTGAGGTAAATACTACTGTTACCTACTTTTTTCCCAAATAAGACAATGCAAAGGTGCGAGAAATGTCACAGGCAGCCAGTGTGCGCACTTCTCCCCTGTCCCTGCCGCACTGGGGGCCCAGGATGCCGCCTTCTGGGCGTGGGTTTAGAGCTGCACCACAGGTCCGCAACAGGCCGACCTCCGCGCGTCGGGGCAGTTGCCTGGCCCAGTCTACGGCCTCCGGTGTGTGACGACCCTTGGTGGCCGGGCGCAGGCAGGAGACGCGATCGCTCGCGGCTCAGCCCCGTGGTCCTCCCGGCACTTCACAGACCAGTGCTCCCTGGACCCGCTGCCGCCTCCCGCGGGAAGAAAGATCGTCGGGACCCGTGGGAGAAGGAATCGGGAGCCTAGCCGCGGGCTTGGCTCCTAGGTCTTCGACTCGGGGGCGTGACTAGCGGGGCGGAGCCTCCGCGGTGCACTCAGGCGCTATTCCGGCCACCTCTGCGGGGTCCTAGGGGCGGGGACGGTGAACCTGAGGAAAGATGGCGGCGCCCTGGTGGCGAGCCGTGCTGGGCGGAAGTCGGAGGTGGCGGAGCTTCAGCACCTCGGGTGAGGGGTTTAAGGGTGTGGGGCTCTCGCAGGTGTCCTTTTAGCCTAACCCCTGAGATTCGAGCCAGCGCCTGCCCCGGCCTCCGCGGGGCCGGGCGGTTGCCGGCCTGACGTCCTGCTGTCTGCCCGCAGCCGCTCTGAGCCGCAGGACCCCCCCACTGGGGCCGATGCCCAACGAGGACATCGATGTGAACAACCTGGAGCGGCTAGAGAAATACCGCAGCTTCGACCGCTACCGGCGCCGGGCCGAGCAGGAGGCGCGGGCCCCGCACTGGTGGCGGACCTACCGCGAGCACTTCGTGGAGGAGTCAGGTGCTGGGAGACTAGAGCAAGGGCCCCACCGGCGTCCTCGCCGAACATTGGGAAACGGGCCGGGTCTACCAGAATTTTTCACACCTGTTGGTCCCTCTGCTTGGAAAATTCCCTCCCCCACTATTGGAGTTCCACCTCAGATATTTCTACTCCTAAAATACTTTCCTGGCCGGTCCCCGTCTCAGCTCCTAGAATAGTACGTAGCTCTGGCCACACTGCATCCTTACTTTTCGCGGCGCCTCCCTCCTTCCCCCGCCCATGGTGAGCTCCCTAAGGACAAGCATCCTGCTTGTCTTAATCGTCATCGGATCCTTGCACCTGTAGCACCTGCGTAGTTTGCAATACTTGGCTGAATGAAATTGAAAGCCCTGGGCAGGTGACTCGGAAACCCTGCCACTGAGCAACTGACAAATGCAGCCTTGAGGAAGGCGTTTCCAGAGGCGGTGTTTGTGGGGGTGGAGGGCACAGGCCTGGCGTGAAACCCAAGTCAGCCTCTTAGGAGTGATTTGCCTGAGCTCTTATTTCTTCAACCATAAAATCCAATAACTGTGCCTGTGTCACAAAACCGCGAGGATTAAAGGACTGGAATTCCTAGACAATCCATCCTTAACGAGGGTTTAGTGTGCGTTATTGTCTAACGTCAATGGGAAAAGGTGTTGGGTTGAAAGGCCTGTAGAGCCTTGCTACTCAGAAGTGTGTCCCGGGACCCGCAGCAGGGGCATTACCTGGGAGCTCGTTAGAAATGTCATTTCAGGGCCCACTCTGACCTGCTGAATCAGAGTCAAGTTTGTTAAATTTCCCAGGTGACTTGTCTGGTTTGTTCGTTAAAGTGTGAGCAGTGCTTCTTTAAGTCCTTGTAGCTTCAGCTTTTCTACTGAGCACCCAGGTGGGTGTCCGTGGCCAGCTGTGAACAGGCCTGAAGGTGATCGATCCCAGCTGTAATTGGGAGGCCATCTGCTTCCATTTCCCATCTCCTAGACGGACAGCATATCTTGGTTTAGGGACGAAAAAATGCAATCTCAAGCTTACCTGATCTACTTAGCAGCTGGACGCTGCTCAGGTGTGAGGCAGGCTACACCGTATATTGGTTTTGTGAATTAAAGGGAATGCCTTGGCAGCCCAGGTTGGGCAAGTGAGAGGACCACGTAGGGACAGGTGGCTTTACCAAGGATTGAGCCCACTTCCTCTAACACATCTTCCCTCTCTAGATCCCAAAGACAAGGTTGACATTGGGCTGCCTCCACCCAAGGTCTGTCGGACCCAACAACTGCTGGAGCGAAAACAGGTCCTCCGGGAACTGCGGGCCAACGCGGAAGAGGAGCGGGCCGCCCGCTTGCGCATGGGTAAGCCCTCCCAGGGGAGAGGCCCCGGGTGCCCCCTACCTTGCGTCCAAACTGGCATCATCCCTTCCCAGGGCGCATCCCACTGGAGGCTGTGCGGGCTGAATGGGAGAGGACTTGCGGTCCCTACCACAAGCAGCGTCTGGCAGAGTACCATGGCCTCTACCGAGACCTGTTCCACGGTGCCACCTTCGTGCCCCGTGTGCCGCTGCACGTGGCCTACACTGTGGGTGAGGATGAGTTGATGCCTGTGTACCACGGCAATGAGGTCACGCCAACTGAGGTGAGTGCTGGCCTGTGCCCTGTCCCTCCCTGCGTGGACAGGCAGCCCAGTGGGGGGCCACAGATGGTCCCTTTTTGAAAGCCTTTACACAGGAGGTTTTTATGGTCGTTGAGGGCACGAGCTTGGCAGAGACATGTCTTGGTGTCCTATAGTTTCTTTTTGATTTCCTAGTAAACAGCATCATGGTAATTACCAAACAGGAAAGCACAAAATGAAAGAAGCAGCAGCCGCATCCCGGCCGGCCGCTGGCCGTCTTCAGGGTGCCCCCTCACCCCTGTCTGTTGACCTGTGGGCCTTCTTGTGGCTCAGCTCTCTTGAGAGGCAACTCTGCACGGTTCCTTCTAGAAGTCTCCCTCTGCTGGTCTGCCTCTGGAGGGGCTGTCAGGGATGTTTGGATCAGAGTGGGCTCTGCCTTCTCCAAGGCTCCTTCAGACCCCTGGAGCTTTCTCCAGAAAGCTCTCTTTATAACAGCCATCTGCCCCTCCAGGAGGTGACAGCTCCCTCCTTCTTCCCCTGTCAGGCTGCCCAGGCCCCAGAGGTGACCTATGAGGTGGACGAGGGCTCCATGTGGACGCTGCTGCTCACCAACCTGGGTGGGTATCCAGGGCACACTGGGCCTCTCTGCCTCCCTCACCTGCCAGGAGCCGGGGAGCTGGGGAAGGGGCCAGGTGGAGATCTCCAGCTGCTTCCACGGGAGGGGGGAGGGGTGGCAGGGCCCTCAGTCAGTGGGTCTGTTTGTGTGCAGACGGACACCTGCTGGAGCCAGATGCCGAGTACGTCCACTGGCTGGTGTGAGTACCTGGGGCGGGGCCGCGGGTCAGGCACGCAGGGAGGCCCTGGCATTGTGGGAAGGAAGAGCTGCCCCTGACTTTCAGTCTTAGATCCACTGTGGATTAGCCTCCCTCCCCTGGAGTCGGCCCCTCATCTCTGTTTCTGAGAGTGTCAGGGGCCATATGGTCCAGTGGCTGAAGACAGGTCCAGCAGGAAAGCAGGCCTTGGGCCCGGGCTGCTCCTGCCAGCTCTTGGTCTCCCTGAGCTCCTGTCCTCACCTGTAAGTCTAGGGTGACGCCTCCACATTCCTTAGTCGCCCTGAGGGGCCCTGTGCCTCAAACAGGAGAGGGACCGTGAGAGGCCTCTGGCAGCTGTGGCCTTCCCAGGTTGGCCTGCCTTTCGTTTTCCCAGTGGTTTTCGGCTCCGAGCACCAGGCAGGTGACCCTAGCTTTGGGACTTCGAGGCCAGTGACTGGGAGTCCGGTTTGCGTGACTTTCATTCAATGTGGCTAACCGCCTGGGCGGCGGGGCGCTTCCCAAGGCAGGTGCGGTGGCCATCCCGGTGCTGGGCTGGGCAGACGCTCTGACAAAGCGCCAAGCTTCAGGACGCAGAGGGAGAAGCAGCGCCAAGGTGGCATGGTCTCCACCCGAGTGGCCGTTGACAGCCCCACCGGCAAACAGGCGGCCGGGCTTTGCCCTCATGCTGGCTGGCTGTGGGACCCTAGTCTTCCGCCTGAGCCCCAAGGGCTTACAGGGCTCCTGCTTGATGATCTGGTGGGGATCCTTCAGGGTCTGTGTGCCGGGAGCTGCTTCAGCCTCTAGGGAGTATGTGGTGGGGGTACCAATCCGCTGTTAACGGATTACTTTTTCCTGCCAGAACCAACATCCCGGGCAACAGGGTGGCTGAAGGACAGGAGACATGCCCCTACCTCCCCCCATTCCCCGCCCGGGGCTCTGGCTTCCACCGCTTTGCCTTCCTGCTCTTCAAGCAGGACAAGCCGATCGACTTCTCCGGGGACACCCGGCCTTCACCCTGGTAATCTACACCCCGACGTACCTCCTTCCCGGCCTCAGGCCAGCTTCCCGGTGATGGTCAGTCTTGCTCAGTTCTCTCCGTGCACTCAGGCCCTGAGGTGGGCCGGCAGGAGTTGTGCTAGGCAGGCCCTAAGGGCCATCTCAGGATTGGGGGTGGGGCTCCAGTGCCCGCTCCCCGTTGTTCAGATTCCCCCATCTTCTCATAGTTACCAGCTTGCCCAGCGGACTTTCCGCACATTTGATTTCTACAAGAAGCACCAGGAAGCCATGACCCCAGCTGGCCTGGCCTTCTTCCAGTGTCGCTGGGACAACTCAGTCACCCACACCTTCCACCAGCTTTTGGGTAAGGGCAGAGTGGGCTGAAGGAGCGGGGCCTGAGCTCACAGGCCTCTTCTGACCTGACGGGCAGTTCTCCCCAGTCAGGGAGAAATAGAGACACGGCAGAGGGGCTCCGGCCGGCAGCAGCCCACACCCTCCCCACCCACTTTTCCTGCAGACATGCGGGAGCCGGTGTTTGAGTTTGTGCGGCCGCCTGCTTACCACCCCAAGCAGAAGCACTTCCCCCACCGGCAGCCCCTGCGCTACCTGGACCGGTACAGAGACAGTCACGAGCCCACCTATGGCATCTACTGAGTGGCCAGGCTGCCACCCACCTCGGGGAGGGCTCCGGGCCTCTCAGGCCACTCCGTCAGGCTCTGCAGGCAGGAACTGTAAATACCCAGCTCCAGGGGCCAAACTGGGGTTCTAGGCCTGGCTTGAGGCGGCCCCTCTGTGGTCCTCCCAGCAGGCCCAGGGCCTGGGGGAGAAGGGACTGCAGGGGGTGGCTGTGTGAATAAAGACGGTTTCTGCCATGCTGGTCCGGGTCTCTGTTCCAGGAGCAGCCAGCCGCCCCATCCCCCAACCAGACGCATGGAGTTGTATTGCTTCATGGGTGGGAAGAGGGCAGCCTCCCACCCCAGAGGGTAGCCCCTCCCCTCTGCCTCCTGAGGGGTCAGAGGCCCCGTGATCCAGTGGCTGAAGGCAGGTCCAGAAGAAGAGCAGGCCGGTCTGCGGAAAGAGATCTGCCAGCCCTGCGCATTGGCCCCTGGGCAAGCAGTGCGACGCGGGCTCTTGGTCTGCTAACTCCCGTCACCTCAGACCTCAGGCGCACACACCTCTGCTCCTGGCCCAGAGAGACCCTGCACCCTCCCTGGGTGTTAGGGTATTTCTGCCCTCTAAAGAAAAGACTCCCCTGGCTGGTGTGGCTCAGCGGATTGAGGGCTGGCCTGCGAACCAAAGGGTCACCAGTTCGATCCCCTGTCAGGGCACATGTCTGTGTTTTGGGCCTGCTCCCCAGTTGGGGGCATGTGAGAGGCAACCACACATTGCTGTTTCTCTCCCTCTCTTTCTCCTTCCCTTCCCCTCTCTCTAAAAATAAATAAATTGAATCCTAAAAAAAAAGAAATAAAAAGACTGCCTAGTCTCCAAGCAAGAGATCTGTACACCTCTTCCAGGTAGAAACACTTTGCATTGACAACGCAGGAGCGCAGTGAGGGCACCCCACAGCTCCCTCAGAGCAGCCCCCTCCTCCAGCTGGTCCTCCCCAACACATGCCGCCCCAGTGCAGGTGGGCAGCAGTCAGAGCCCCCTCTGCTCTGCTGCACGGGAGCCACCATCTAAAACGAGGTTCCGCCCTGGCTGGAGTGCCGCGGTGGGTTGAGCGCCCACCTGCAAATCAACAGGTGGCCAGTTCTGTTCCCAGTGAGGGCACAAACCTGGGTTGTGGGCCGGGTCCCCAGTAGGGGGTGCTCAAGAGGCAACCACACATTGATGTTTCTCTTCCCGTTTCTCTAAAAATAGAGAAGTGAAGTTCCATTACAGCCTAGAGAGGGGGTTCCGAGTGCAGTTGAAGAACACTTTTCGGTTTCCATTGAAGGGGGTGGGAAAAAACCACGGGACTGGTCTGTTGGTGACCTAGAATTTCCACCTCGTTGTTCACGTGTAGCCGAGAGAAGGGAGGCATCCTGGTTTGGCAAATGCCTGGAACTCAGCCCCAGGGTAAAGCGCAGCAGCGCCCCGCGGGTCAGGAGAGCATCTAACGAGCACAAGCTGCGCGCCCCCTCTTCCCGCTGGGCGCCCCCAGCGCTCTCCTGCAATCACTGAAACGCCCGGGAGGTAGGCCGCGGTGGTATTCGCTTTTCAGATGAAGGTTCCAGGTGATGGCCAGAGGGAGGCTGGTGGCTCATTGGGATTCTTGTCTCTAGGGCCTGGGACCGGATCCCCTGCTCAGGAGCTGCTGGACAGAGAGGGGTCTAGGGAAGCGGAATGGAGGTCCCAGGGTGGGACGTGTGAGAACTGGACCCCAACTCCCTTCCTGGGGTGGCAGGAGGCAGGCAGGGGTGGCTCTGAGCCCGGATGAGGGGAGTCTCAGGACTGGATTGGGTGCGCTGCAGCCCCCGGCCGCCAGACTGGCGGCTTGTCCGCGTCCTCCAGGAAGGGTTGTCACCCTCTGCCCCCTAGGCGGGTCCTCACTCCCCACCGCGCGGCAGGGCTCGCGGCTCCTTTAAGAGGCCCGGCCCTCCCCCGGCGTGGCTCGGGCTTGCCCTCTGGTCCGCCGGCCGCCGCCGCCATGGCCAAGGAGCTGCTGGAGGACAAGCTGACCTGCGCCATCTGCCTGGAGCTCTACGAGGACCCGGTGACGTTGCCCTGCGGCCACAACTTTTGCGGGGCCTGCATCCGGGACGGGTGGAGCCACCTCGAGAAGGCGTGCCCCGAGTGTCGGGCGCCCTTCCCCGACAGCGCCGAGCTGCGCCGCAACGTGGCGCTCACAGATGTGCTCAAAGTGGTGCGCGCCGAGCCCGGCCCAGCCCCCGGCCCCGCCGCGGCCCTACGCGCGCGCTGTCCCCAGCACGGGCGGCCGCTCGAGCTCTTCTGCCGCACCGAGGGCCGCTGCGTGTGCAGCGCGTGCACCGTGAGCGAGTGTCGCCTCCACGAGAGGGCGCTGCTGGAAGTTGAGCGCCAGGAGCGCGAGGTGAAACTCCGCGGGGCGATGCCGGGGGTGGCGGGAGCAGGGGGTGCGGGGTGCGTCTACTCGCTCTCTGTGGGCCGGCAGCTTCAGCAGGAGGCAGCTTTGTGATGTTTTTATTCCAAGAAGGTGGTGGTCAGAAAACAGATACTTGGAATAGAGATTTCTGAGCTGGTGACAAGCCAGGGTTACGGGAGATGGAGTGAGTCCCTCAGGGAGCTCAGGGCCCGGGTGCAGGAGGATAATCCCTGTGGCCGCCTAGGTGCCAGGGAATGAGGCCCGGATGACACCGTTGGTGTCATGAAGACAGAGCATTAAGCATGAGGGTGTGCAGCAGGCCAGTAAAGGACAGCAACAAGGGGGGGGGGCAGGTGGTACAACCAGATGACCCCAGCAGCACTGGAGCCCGGATTTTGCTAGAGGGAGGGCAAGTGATGAGGGGCTGCATGGGTGCCCCATGGGGCCCGGCCAGTGAACTAGGAGAGCCTGCCTTCCATTCCCCTCTGGGGGCCTGGATGAAGGCAGAGCGTTGGGCTTAGGAACCTCTGATGACTTCAGCCAAACTGTCAGCTTCTCTCGCCCATTTCCTTATCTGGAAGTGAGATCACACCATCCTTACCTCAGAGTGTTGCCGGGAGCAGAGGAAGTAAGACAGGGTCTTGACCAAGTGCAGGGTACCAAATCTTGGGGGGTGTGGGGGGATGGGGAGTTCTTTTGGCTCCCAGGAAATGACATTTTGATCTTCGAGGGCACCAGAGCAGGCACAACCAAATAGGAGTGTCCTCTTCCCTTTGTGCCCAAGGCCAGGCATCTGGAAGAGCCATCTTATGCATGCATTGCCCCACCCACTCTGGACCACCAGCCCCTCCCTGCAAGGCCCAGACCGAGTGGGGTTACAACCCAGAGAGAGCGGGTGCTCTGCCCAGGCCGCTCAGATGTGAGATGGACTGGAAGTCAGGTCTTCAGCCCAAGGCTTCCCCTCGGCCCGTGCACTGCCCTGTTCCAGGCGGGGAAGGGGCTTTGTCTAGACCTCCCAGGGATGCTGGCCCAAATCTCCTGGGGCCCAGACCAAGGCCAGTGCTCTGTGGGCTGGACCACCGGTCAGCCTCACCTGGGGCAGCATGAAGAGGGGATGCCCAGCATCTGCAGGTGTTTGTTGATTGACTGAGGGGGTACTTCACAGCAAATCCAGCCCCCTCATGTCACTCGTCCCCTGTCCCCCGGTGGGCGCCACAGGCCCAGCTGAGAGCCATGCGGGAGGTCACCCGGCAGCAGGCCACCCAGGCTGAGAGCCAGCTACAGGAGCTGCAGCAGCACCGCCACCACATCCAGGTACAAGCCTGTCCCACCCAGCACCTCTCCATGTTGTGTCTGTCAGGCGGCCACCAGCCGGTCCCTGCGACACTGGGCAGGGGTAAGAGCTACCTGGGAAGGGCTTCCTGAAGTCAGGAAGTGAGGGGCTGCACGGGGGAAGAGGTTTCTGGGGCCCCGACTCCCCATACCCATACCCCTCAGCCCAGCGGGGAGCTGTGGCCCCGGCCTGCCTTGGTATGGGGCAGGGCCCTGGCCACCCTAGGCTCTTCCTGTGCCCATGCAGAGCTCAGCCTGCACCCTGGCTTCCAGGGTCTCTGGCAAGTTCAGCTGCCTGATTCAGGCCCTGGAGATGCGTCGGGACTTGGTACTGAGGGACATCAAGGTGGCAGAGACCCAGGCGCAGGCACAAGCACAAGAGGAGGAACAGCGACTACAGGGCCACCTGGAGGCCGCGACTCATTTTGACCGCAGGATCCAGGGCCTCCTGGATCAGCTGGATGACCAATCCTTCCTCCAGGTACCAGGGCAAAGGGTGGCAGGTTGGGGACCCACACACCTGTCCCTTGTACCCTGGCTGACTGCAGCTGTCCCCGGGACTCAGGAATCACAGCTCCTGGAGCCGCCAGGGCCTCTGGGGCCACTGACTCCTCCACAGTGGGATGCAGATAAGCAGCTGGGTGGCCTGAAGGAGTGTCTGAGCCAGCTCTGTGGCCTCCTCTTGGACGAGGGTGGCCCCCGAGGGGCACCAGCTGAGGCTGCTGACTTGGCTCCCATGGGTAAGGCTGCCCTGGGCCCAGCGGTCCCTCCCACTGGGGAAGGGAGTGGCGTCAGCCCGCCAAGCGCTCTTTCCTCATTGTTCCAACTCTACTTTGCCCCCTAGACGCCCCGGGTGCCCTGGCATCGGTCCCAAGCCCAGTTTGTCCACTGAGGAGGAAACTCTGGCAGAGTAAGGAGGCTAGGGGCATGGGTGTGCACGTGTGTGTGAGTGCGTTGGGCACGGATGTGGGTGTGTCTGTCCGTGTGTGCACCATGCATGCGTGTGCTTGTGTGCGCTCGCGAGTGCGCACATGCTGTGACTGTCCCGTCCATGCCCTTCCCTGGGATTGTCCTTGCCCCCACCCCCACACACACACACACCTGTTGCAGGTGGAGCTTCCAGGTATGGTGTTTCAGGAGATTCCAGGCACGCAAGTCTGGAGTCAATCACGATTCTTCCACTGTTCCCAAGTTAGGTTACCTTTACGGACCTCTGTTCTCTCCTCTGAAATGAGGCTAACGGGAGGCTCCGCCCCCAAGGCGGCCGCTCTCTCCCTTCCGTGGACAGGAGGGCGGACATGCTCAGGCCCACTGCCCGCTCGCTCACCTTCAGTCCATTTCTCCCTAACAGACTATCGCAACCTGACCTTCCACCCAGAGAGCGCCAACCGCCACCTGTACCTGTCCCGGCAGGCCCAGCAGGTGAAGCACTGTCGGAAGCCCCGGGGCCCGGCCGAGCAGGGCAGCTTCGAGCTCTGGCAGGTTCAGTGCGCCCAGAGCTTCCGGTCGGGGCGGCACTACTGGGAGGTGCACATGTCTCACCACTCGGTGACGCTGGGCGTCGCCTACCCGGACCTGGCGCGGCACAAGCTGGGGCCCCACACAGACAACATCGGCCGTGGGCCCAGCTCGTGGGGACTCTGCATCCAGGAGGACAGCACCCAGGCCTGGCACAACGGGGAGGCCCAGCGCCTCCCAGGGGTGTCCGGGAAGCTCCTGGGCGTAGACTTGGACCTGGCCTCTGGCTGCCTCACCTTCTACAGCCTGGAACCCAAGGTCCAGCGCCTGTACACCTTCCATGCCATCTTCACCCAGCCCCTCTGCCCCATCTTCTGGCTCCTGGAGGGTAGGACCCTGACCCTGTGCCATAGGCCTGAGGCCAGGCTTCCTCCAGGGCTCCAGGAAGAGGCCTCTGGGCTTCCCTGAGGGCGGCACCGGATGGAAATCTGGGCTGGGGGCAGGTGTCACTCTGCCTGTGTGCCCAAGAACTGCCCAGCCCCTGGCCTGAGGACCTGAGGCCACAGCTACAGTGCGACCAGCTGCTGGCCAGCAGACCGGCTCGGGACCAGGCTGGGCCACTTGTGGGCATGGGGAGGACCCCCCAAAACTGGAGTTCACCTTTCCAGCCTCTTTGAAGGGGACGGGGACTAGGAATGGAATAAAGTGGGAGGCCCCTGTCCCAGGCAGCGCCCAGTTCTCGGTGCCGCCTGGGCCTCAGAGGCTAGGGCAGCGCCCAGGGGCTCCTGGTCCCAGAGGAGAACATGTGCACTGCAGTACACGCCGGGCGTGTGGCCAGCTAGCACACGCGTCAGCTCCAGGGCACCGCCCACCGAGACAGGGCAGGCCAGGGAGTGCTGGGCTGTGGGGGGCTGAGCCACGGAGCATTCCCACGGGAAACCCGGAGAAAAGGGGTTTTTACCTCTTCCTTCCTGGTCTCCATTTCTTTTTTTTTTTTTAACAGTTTGGTATATTTTGGTCTACGATTTTGTACATCCTTGTGATTGCCATTCCATAAACAGTGTGCTTTCTGCATTTTTCACATGATAAAAATTGTTTCCAGCCCTGGCTGGTGTGGCTCAGTGGATTGGGTGCAGGCCTGCGAACCAAAGGATTGCAGTTCGATTCCCAGTCAGGGCTCATGCCTGGGTTGCGGGCCAGTTCCCAGCAGGGGACGCATGAGAGGCAACCACACGTTGATGTTTCTCTCCCTCTCTCCTTCCCTTCCCCTCTAAAGATAAAATAAATAAAATCCTTTAAAAAAATTGTTTCCAGAATGATTACTATATAAACAGTCGTTCTAGTGACTCTCAGAATTTATTTACACATTACAGGACACTGAAACTGTTTTATTTAGGGCCATAAAAATATTGCCACAATGAATATTTTTGAGCAGGGAGCTTTGTATGAGGTAAAGTGGAATTGCTCCATAGAAACACAGTGAGCCCTTGAAGATTTTATTTTTAAACCAAGGGCCACAATGGCTCGCCTGTGAGTCAACTTGATCCCCCCAACCTGCCCCATCCCCTCCTCTCTGCTCACTGTCCATCATCACATCAGCGAGCTGTGGTGGCACTCGGGCCTGCTATATCTACCAGGGGGTGGGAAGGACACGCTGACAGACGCTTGAGGGCCAGCACGCAGCGCTGGGCCCCTTTGCTGTTGAGAACGTGCTTCCAGGGAGAACCCTGTACAGGTCTTTGCTTGTGTTTCTGGCTGTGGGGCTGCTGGATTGTAGGGCAGCTATAATTTTGTTATTGAACACGTCCCACTTCTTGATCTATGTAGTGATTACAAGGATGTTTGCTAAGTAACTTCTTATACTGTACATATTCATGTCCAAATATTTCATAATTAAAGTTTTGTTTAGGCCCTGGACGGGTAGCTCAGTTGGTTAGAGTATCTGCCTGAAGTGCCAGGGTCACAGGTTCGATTCCCACTCAGGGCACATACAAGAAGCAATCAATGAATACATTAATAACTGGAACAACAAACCAGTGTCTCTCAAAAAAAAAAGTTTTTTAAAGGATAACACATGCAAAAACACACAATTTTTTGTTTTTTTGTTACACAGGGTTTTTTTTTGTATTTGCTAAAAACGGACCTCCCTCCCATGTTGCTATCTGGCCACCGTCACAAGCCCCATCTGCAGCCTCGCTCCTCGGCGGCGCGGCTCTCTGGCCAAGGACACGGCCAGGCCTCTGACCAGTGCGGCCTGGGCAAGGAGCTCCCCAAACTTGGGGAGGGGGTTCAAACACTGGACAGCTGAGAGAGGGGCAGGAAGCAGGCAGGACCTCACTGAGCAGCCAGGTTAAGGCCCAGCGGGGCCAGAAGCTGGACGGGGCTGGCCTTGAGGCCACCCCTGCTGGCTGCCCAGAGCACGGACCACCGCCATCCCTCCCGACACCAAAGCCTCAACACACGTGCCCACCTGCGTGAGCCCACGCTCTGAAAGGACAGGAAGGAAGACTCCCTTCTCATTTCCGTGGTGAGAAGTGTCTGGGGTCACTTACTCTGTGGGTTTACTTTCTTGTCGGTTGTCCCTTCCATGTGGATCTCTGGGGGGGTGTTCTGTACTGTGACCAAACCTCCATGTCCTGTGATGAGATGGCGGGGCAGCCCTTCTCTCGACATGGGGACAGAACATTTACAGGTCTCTCGGGAAGCTTCAAGTTAAACTCCCCTGGCCCACCTGATTCTGACAGAGAAATGCACTGCTATGGAGGGACAGGAAGCATGAACCTGGGGTGTCACATTTGAACAGCCAATTTCCGCCCCACGGTTCACGGCTTCTGGGCTTCTGTGAGGCAGAATCAGAATGGACACCCAGAACAGGGGCGAGGGAGATTTTACACACCAGGGACCCCTGGGGCACAGGACCGAGAGTCAGCCATAGTGTGATAACTGTACAGTACCAGGGGGCACTGGAAACATGGGGGGGGACACTTCGTGAAGTATACAATTGCCTGACCACCATGCTGCACACCTGAAATTCATACAAAACAGTATGAAATGTGAACTGTAATTGAAAAAAAAAAATTTAATTTAAAAAATCCTGAAAGTTAATAGAAAAATGAAAGACAGGGGCTTAGGGGCCAGTGGAGTCGGACGGCGCTGGGGTGAGGGGTGGATCAGAGGCTGCGCTGAAGGAAACAAATTCAAGCACCCGGGATCCAGGAGACCGGGGAGCCAGGGGAACCTCGGCGAGATTCCGAGGGGAAAGGATGCGGTTGGAGAGGGCCGCAGGCAGCCAGGCGGTCGGCCTAGGCTGGGGGCTGAACAGAGCCCCTCGCAGGCTGTCCCACCTGCAGCCCCCGGAACCCCTGGGGGTGGGGGGCTTTCCAGAAGGGAAGAGGGAGTCAGTGAAGGGAAAGGCAGACCTGGGATCCGAACAGCGGGATCCGACGCGGGAGAGCAGTGAGCGAGACTCTGAATCGCCAGAAATCCGAGCCCCCGCATCCACGCGCAGGCTCGAGGCTCCTGGGACAGACAGACGTGCTCCAGCGGCGTGGGGGAGGGGGACCTTCGCGAGAGAGACGCGCCCCTGCGAGCAAGAGCCTGGAGTAGGCGGGGCACAGAACTGCCTGCGCTCATTAGTATAAGCCTCATCGTTTACTTTTAAAAACACTCTAAAGATATGATTTGAAATAAACACAAGTCCGATTTTTTAAAAAGTACGCCAAAACGTTTTGAAAAAGAATATGGTTTGAATCCCATCTCAGTTTCTTTCAGAGATGCAAGAGAAGTTAGGATGGCTTGTTAATTACTCTCATTGGCTGGGCTGCTTTTGCTTGTTCCTTTTTGTTTCTGTTCAACCTTTTTTTTTTTTTTTTTTTTTTTTTTTTTTTTTTTTTTTTTTTTTTTTTTTTTTTTTTTTTTTTTTTTTTTTTTTTTTTTTTTTTTTTTTTTTTTTTTTTTTTTTTTTTTTTTTTAAGCAATACTGCAGCTCTGGCTGGTGTAGCTCAAGGGATTGAGCGCAGGCCTGAGAACCAAAGGGTCACCAGTTTGATTCCCACTCAGGGCACATGCCTGGGTTGTGGGCCAGGTCCTCAGTAGGGGGCACACAAGAGGCAACCACACATTGCTGTTTCTCTCCCTCTTTCTCCTTCCCTTCTCTCTCTCTAAATTAAAAAATAAAATAAAATAAAATAAGCAAAACTAGAGCTAGAAACTAGAGCCAGACAGGCTCACATACAAGGTTTAAGATTATTTTCAGCCTGCATCTTTGGGTTTAAATTCTTCCTCCTCCGCAGGCCTAGTTCTGTGACCTACGGCAAGAAATGGAGCCTGTCGGCCTTCCATTTCCCACACTTCGCAACACGGCCCTTGCAAGGGCAGAGGGAGAGAGAGATGTAGGCGTGGACATGCTCCAGCAGAGCTCAGAAGTACCAGTTACCCTTCCCCCTTAAGAGCCAACTCACTTAAAAACGAATGACTATATTGGGCAAGCAACTGTAAAGCTAAGCTACTGCAAATGAAATATCAAAACACCCCCGCCCAGACAAATCCAATCTCCACGCCTTCCGGGGGAGCAGATTTTCCTGAGCCGGCTGTGGCGGGGACAGAGGGCCAGCTGGACTCACCCCTGAGCACCCCCAACCCGAGAGGCAGCCCTGTCCCCTCCAGAATCAGGCACGTGGTCTCAGCAAGTCCAGGCAGCCGGGCTGCCAAGCCGTGGAGCAGGGTGGTGCCGATGCCCAAGCCTCTGAACCCTTCTGGTCTTGGTGAACGAGGGCGGGTCACCATCAAGGGCTCCCTGTGGAAGGCGACGTATGGAACTCATTACCCGCCTCGCTGCCAAACGGGGCACGCCCAGGCCCTCCCTCTGCTACTCCTTCTGCCTGAAGATCCTTTCCCATCCTAGCTTGTGTGCGCCTGAGTCCTAGCAGTCAGTCCGTGAAAGCCCAGCTCCAATGTCACCTCTTCCAGGAGGGCCTTCAGGATGCCCCCTTTCTTTCCCATGAATCAGTCCCCCAGGTAGGAGTGGATGACACCTCACTTGTCATAGTTAAAGGATCTTAGTTTTCTTCCCTCCTCCCAGGGAAGATGTCAGGAGGTGCTGTGTAGCATATTCCTAAATTAGACTCTCAACCTGGGGTCCTGCGGAGAAAGTCTCTCTTCATTTTCAGTGTCTTCTAGCCAAAATTGAGCATATCTCTCGGTTACAAACGGAGGGAAGGCACCGCAATGCTATTAGCAATACTTGTGACTTGTGACTGATAGAAACTAGATACTTTCATAGCAGTGGTGATGGACAACCTGAAGTACCATTTACATTCACCACTGTTACGGTAACTGTTAGGCCTTGAGCAGATCTTGTTATGGATTGTGCTAAAGAAACACATGTGTAACATTATCACAAATTTGTTTTCTTAATGTTTCGTACCTGTGTTTCAGGGTAACTGGTTTCCATGGAATCCCACGTGTTTTACTTTGCACGTTGAAAAGCATGACTTTGAAGAGGGCTCTGTAGGCTGCTCCAGGCTTCGAGGGGAACCTGAGCATGTGAGACAGGGGCAACCCCAGCTCTGGGCGGGTCACCCCTTTATTCCTTCCACTTTGGGGTCTCATCAGCAGAAGGTCTGCAGGCCTTGGGGTAGACAGACTTGCCTCAATTGTTCTATTTTTTTTTTAATTTTAGCATAATTATATATTTAAAGAAAAGTCACAAAAATAATTGAGAGTTCCCACGTACCTCACTCCCAACTCCCCCTTCTGTTAACATCTTCCACGACTATGGTGTACCTGCCACCGTTCAAGAGCTTAAGCAGGTATAGTCTCATTCATCATATTCCACAATTCATTCAAATTTCCTTACTTTCCCCCCAATGTCCTTTTTCTCTTTCAGAAGCCCACCCAGGGATACACATCATATTTAGCTGTCATGTCTCCTTAGTCTTGTCTTGGCTGTGACAGTTTCTCAACCTTTCCTTGTTCTCAGTGACCTTGACCGTGTCCAGGAGTACTGGTCAGGTATATTGTAGACTTTCTCCCCGTTGGGATTTGTTTGATGTTTTCATCATGATTAGAAGGGAGGTATGGGGTTTTTTGGGGGGAGGAAGACCACCTCCTATCAAGGGTGCTTATTATCAACAAGACTTACCGCGATTGATGTTGAACTTGACCCCCTGGCTGAGGTAGTGATTGCCAGGCTTCTCCGCTGGGCAGTCACTCTTCCGCTCCCCTCGGGAGGAAGTTGCTCTGCACGGCCCCCACTCAACAGTGTGGGAAGTGAGCTGCCTCCAAAAATTATCTGGACCTCTTCCGAATGGGAATTCTGCCTGTTCTCCCCGTTATTTATGGGTCCCGTCATTCATATCAGCAAGCTCACGTGGGGGGTTATTTTATACTTTGGGTTGTAACCCAATGTTACTTCAGATATTTTGTTGCTATTTCCATTTTCGTAAACTTAACATCATTAAAGTATAACTTACATACAATAAAATGCACCACCTTAAGTGCACAGTAAGAGGAATCTTAAGTAATGCCTCCACACGAGGGGTACCCCCACCCCTAGCCCCAGGCACACCCAGGTGCCCACGAGTGTCCAAGGAGGGGAACTGAATTCCTCAGACAACGGCTTGGAGGATGACATCAACTTCCCATTTCAGGTTCAGGAAAGTCCAAGTTCCCCCCCAGGGTATGGAGAGTCGCTAAGGGGCAAAAACGTGCGCACATCAGCAGTTGTTTTTCTCTGCAGTCAGCAGCTCAGGAACTTTGCTCACGTGCAGAGTAGGGGGCTAGACTGGAGGACGAACGTGCCGGCGCGACACAGTGGGCCAGCCGGGCCTGCCCATGCCTGGGGGAGGCTTGGAGCAGTAACGGAGGGGTGCACTCCTTCCCAGCTTCCTTCCAGAGGGTTCCCACTCGCATTCTCTGCTCTCCGCCCTCTCTCACACACACCTTGCAGCAGCGCCGGTCCCCTAGACACACGGGCCCAGGAGAAGCCTTCGCCCAGGGGCCTTTCGGAGTCAGGCGGGGCCCAGAGGCTGCCCAGCGCCGTCAGAGCTGGGGCCTCGTGTAGAGAACCAGCGAGCGGGCCTGTGGCGCTAGGGGGCGGTCCGAGCTGAGGACTGGCGGGGACGGGACCCTTGGCCTCGGTCCCAGGGGGCGGCGCCCTGGCGCGAACGGTCTGGTCCCTCCCAGGCAGGAGCAGAACAGGCGGTGCCGGGGCGGCCGCGGAGCCATGGATGGTAGCGGGCCCTTCAACTGCCCCATCTGCCTGGAGCCGTTGCGGGAGCCGGTGACGCTGCCCTGCGGCCACAACTTCTGCCTAGCCTGCCTGGGCGCGCTCTGGCCGCACCGCGGCGCGGGTGGAGCCGGCACATCCGGAGGCGCCGCCCGCTGCCCGCTGTGCCAGGAGCCCTTCCCCGACGGCCTGCAGCTCCGCAAGAACCACACGCTGTCCGAACTGCTGCAGCTCCGCCAGGGCTCGGGCCTCGGGCCCGGGCCCGGCCCAGCCTCGGCCCCGGCTCCGTCCCCCGAGCCCGCAGCACCCAGCGCGCCGCCCAGCGCCCCAGAGCCGTCGGCTCCGTGCGCGCCGGAACCATGGCCCCCGGGCGAAGAGCCTGTGCGCTGCGACGCGTGCCCCGAGGGCGCCGCCCTGCCCGCCGCGCTCTCCTGCCTCTCCTGCCTCGCCTCCTTCTGCCCGGCACACCTGGGTCCGCATGAGCGCAGCCCCGCGTTACGCGGTCACCGCCTGGTGCCGCCGCTGCGCCGGCTGGAGGAGAGCCTGTGCCCACGCCACCTGCGGCCGCTCGAGCGCTACTGCCGCGCGGAGCGCGTGTGCCTGTGCGAGGCCTGCGCCGCCCAGGAGCATCGAGGCCACGAGCTCGTGCCGCTGGAGCAGGAGCGCGCGCTCCAGGAGGTGGGGCGCGGGCGCTGCCGGCGGGTCGCGGAGGGCGGGTGACTGGTCCTGCGAGCCGGAGCCGCGGAGGGTCATGGGCCGCCCCCCCTTCCGGTGTTGGTTAATTTTCTCCTGTAACTTGAGGATCTGTGCTGTCCCTTCCAGCTGAGACAATGTCATTCGCTTGCTGTAGGACATTTCATTTGAGATGGGATGGGGGAGGACCCAGTGAGAACGCGAAAAGCACGCGGAGGGCCGCGGGGCCCGGGGGGTGGGGCGCGTGGTCCCGTCGCCCAGGCGGGGCCCATGGGGGTCTGAGGCTGGAGGAACCCGGGTTAAGCCCGTGGATCCTGAGCGGCCGACCTCCGGGGCGTGACAGATGAGGCCGCGGGGCTCAGTCTGGTCCAGCTCAGATTTGCCCCGGGCTGAGGCCGCGGGCTAGATGGGTGTGGCCGGTGACGGGAGCGCAGCGCCGCACACAGACCGCTCTGTCCAGCTGTTCCGGGACCGCGGTGGGAGCGTGTGCGCGCAGTCGGCCCTGCTACCTCCGCCCGCAGTTCGTTTCCTTTGGCCTCCAGCCCAGTCTTGGCGCCTCAGCCTTGGGATTTTCCGTCTCTCCTGCCTGGAGCCGTGACTCATAAGACCCGAGGGATTCGCCTGGAATCCCCATTTTTCAGCCCTGGATTGGGGGTACACAGTCTTTGGGGACAGGGATCCCCACAACAGCTTAGTGACCTCCTGTGCAGCCACGTCCCCCACCCCATTCTCTGCCTCTTCCCCACTGAAGGAGGTTTTCAAGTGAATGTGACATAAAGAAAACAGATGACCTTGCACTTGCCCACTGGCCAGAGAGGGGAGGCAGACAACCCGCAGGCACCTCTGGCGTATTGTGGGACGTCATGACCAGTGCCCGGGGAGACTCACAGGGCACTCCCCTCTCCTGCCCCCTGGGGTGAGGCCTGGGATCCCAGGGCAGAGCTGTGGCCTTTGCCAGACCATGTTCAAGAAGGATGTCAGCCCTGGCCAGATAGTTCACTCAGACTGTCCTCCCAATATGCCAAGGTTGAGGGTTCGACCCCCAGTCAGGGCACATGGAAAGGTCAACCAATGAATGTATAAATAGGTGAAACAACAAATCAACGTTTCTCCCTCTTCCTCCCCACCCCATTCCTCTCTCTGTCTCTCAACTCAATTTTTTAAATTTTATATTAAATTGAAGAAGGCTGTCATCCACAGGCAGAGCAGCCCAAAGTGCTGAGCGCCGTGGAGGACCGCCTGGACGAGCTGGGCGCCAGCATCGCACAGTCTCGGCGGACAGTGGCCCTCGTCAAGGTCAGGCGCGGCCCCAACCTTCGCCCCTGCGGCAGACGGTGCAACTGTCTTCCCTGACCGGGCACATGCTCCAGCTGGTCCCTCTGTCCCCTCGGGAGGGAAGGACGGGGCCCAAACAGGGAAGGCCTCTGCCCTTACCGCGGCTCCCACTGTCCTCCCGTGCAGAGCGCTGCCGTGGCAGAGCGGGAGAGGGTGAACCGGCTGTTTGCGGAGGCTGCAGCCACCCTGCAGGGCTTCCAGACCCAAGTGCTGGGCTTCATCGAGGAGGGAGAGGCCGCCATGCTGGGCCGCTCCCAGGGTGACCTGCGGCGGCAGGAGGGACAGCGCAGCAGGCTCAGCCAGGCCCGACACAACCTCGGCCAGGTCCACGAGGCGGACTCCGTCAGCTTCCTGCAGGTGCAGCCCGGGCGTGGGGGCACAGGCAAAGGGAGGAGAAGGCGGTGGGGCCCTCGCCTTCAGGGCCGCACCAGCCCCCGGGGGCAGAGCTGTCTCATGCCAGCTGGGAGCAAGTAGGGCCTGATGGGCCTTCATAGGCGTTTTTCCGGCGCAGGAGCTCCTGGCGCTGAGGCTGGCCCTGGAGGAGGGGTGCGGCCCCGGGCCGGGCCCCCCGAGGGAGCTCAGCTTCACTAAGTCATCCCAAGCTGTGAAGGCCGTGAGGGACATGCTGACTGGGGCCTGCGCCAGCCAGTGGGAGC
The DNA here is from genome assembly GCA_004027475.1 of Anoura caudifer. Lineage (NCBI taxonomy): Eukaryota > Metazoa > Chordata > Mammalia > Chiroptera > Phyllostomidae > Anoura > Anoura caudifer. The sequence goes on from PVKU01000303.1 coordinate 73,884, forward strand.
AGCTGCGGGGGCCGAGCCGGGACGAGGACGGGCTGCAGAAGCTCGGCGAGGAAGGTGGGTGCCCACTCCAAGTGACTCATCCTTCCCCCGGGCCTGGCGCCCACTCAGGAGTAGAGGATGGAAACTGTGTCTGTTGCAGGGTGGGACCCAAACCCACCGGGCAGCCAGAACCACCGCTGTGTAACCACCAGGCAGCTGCCCTGGCTACAGCCTCCAGGGTGGAGGGGGCGTCCCTTAGGCCACTTAGACCACCCTTTAACCTCAGAGGGGCAGGGCCGGGGGCAAGTGAAGCAGGGGACAGACCCTGAGGACCAGGCGTGCGTATGAACACAGGGTGCCCTGTTGGGGCAGTGTGCCTGCCCAGGAGGCTTGGGGTGCTGGGGGGTTTGGGGTGAAGAGGGAATTGGGGTCACAGTTTTGGGAGGGGCATAGCAGCCCAGTCCCGGATTGCTGGGGAGACCCTGTGCCCACTCTCTCCTCTCTGCAGCTGATGCTGAGTCCCAGGACCCAGACAGCACGGGGGCCCAGGAGAGCGAGGCACCCAGGGATTACTTCCTCAAGTGTGAGTGGACCCCGGGCTCTGCCCTCTGTTCCCTCTGGGTCCTCCGATGGCTGCAGGGCTGGGCCCTGGCTCACAAGCGCCTGGAGTCCCCTCCCTCCTTCATGGGGTGAGCTAGGTGTCTCACAGGGTGCTCCCCGCCAGGGCTGAGTAGTGCGGGCTGCAAAGACGGGGAGAGGCTGGGTGTAGGGAGGTGGGCACCTAGGGGAGGGGACGTGCCAGCTGAGCCCCGCCCTGAGCCCTGCGCCTCTCTCCCGCCCGTGGACGCAGTTGCCTACATCGTGGACCTGGACAGCGACACGGCAGACAGGTTCCTGCAGCTGTTTGGAACCAAAGGTGTGAAGAGGGTGCTGTGTCCCATCAACTACCCCGTGTCGCCCACCCGCTTCACTCATTGCGAGCAGGTGCTGGGCGAGGGCGCCCTGGACCGGGGCACCTACTACTGGGAGGTGGAGATCATCGAGGGCTGGGTCAGCATGGGGGTCATGGCTGAAGATTTCTCCCCACAAGAGCCCTACGACCGGGGCCGCCTTGGCCGCAACGTCCACTCCTGCTGCCTGCAGTGGAACGGACGCAGCTTCTCCGTCTGGTTCGGCGGGCTGGAGGCGCCCCTGCCTCATCCCTTCTCGCCCACGGTTGGCGTCTGCCTGGAATACGCCGACCGGGCGCTGGCCTTCTATGCCGTGCGGGACGGCAAGGTGAGCCTTCTGCGGAGGCTGAAGGCCACCCGGGCCCGCCGGAGTGGCCCCCCAGCCTCCCCCATCGACCCCTTCCAGAGCCATGTGGACAGCTACTTTCCGGGGCTCTTCAGGACCAGGCTGAAGCCCGCCTTCTTCCTGGAGAGCGTGGATGCCCACCTGCAGATCGGGCCCCTCAAAAAGTCCTGCATCTCTGTGCTGAAGAGGAGGTGATGCAGGGGCCCCGGGCTGCCCGCAGCTGTCCCAGCTCCTGGCATGCCCACAAGCATCCCTGTGTCCCCAGCTTAAACCACGGAAGGCACCAGCCTTGGAGTCCCACACATCCCCAGCAGCCCCACTTCTAGAGGCCTCCACCTTCCACACACGTGGCCTTCCACCTCTCGGGGAGGATGCCCCTCAGACCATTTCAAGGGCCTTTTGGGCCCTTTTCCCCTGCAGGCCTTGTTTCCAGGAGAGAGAGCCACAGCTGGGACAGACACAGGCTACCCCAACCCTTCCTTTTCCAGGTTCCTAGGACAGTGCCTGGTACATAGTAGATGCTCAATAAACATTTGTTGAATGAATGACTGCCTTTTCTGTCCTCTCCACCCACCAAGAATTCCCGGTGTTTCTCATCTTTCAAGAGCTGGTCTTGGAAGGCGGAAGAAGGGCACAGCTGCTGGTTCCAGGGGTCCGGTCGGAAGGGAGAGCCCTGGCCCAGGAAGAGGCAGCTGAAAGAGGGTGCCTGCCCTTTGAGGCAGCCAACTCTTCGGTTCTGGACTGGGGCAGTGGGGGTCCAGCTGCCCCAGCGTTTGCTTTGGGTGGCCTGGTTCCCATGAGCTTTTTCCATCCTTAAGGGCACAGCCCATCCTGGACCCAACTCATGGTGTTTGTGTCCAGGATTAAATGCGGACATCACCCCCCACCCCGAGAGCAGGGCATTCCTCCTGCGTGTGGGCAAGAAAGTCTGAGACCCACAGTTTCTTTCACACACACACCTTTTCGGCCCATGAAGGATGTGACTGAGCTGACCCGGGTGTGGCTGGAGCCGAGAACATCTGCAGTGAGGGGACCTGTGTCCTCCTCTGGGATCTGCCTCCCATCTCCGCACTCAGCTGCGCAGCTGGACACGTGCTGGGTCTCCAGGCTGCGGGACCTGCGCCTGGCACCCCAGCAGAGCCTCTGCTTCTCCCCCAGGAAGGCCCAGTGCCCCCTGCTGCCCCAAACCCCCATCATGGCCTGGGATCCCCCAATTCTGCTTTTGGGGGGGCCTGCTCCCTGAGGCTGCAGGGTGAGTGTGTTTCCAGGCCAGCTCCATCCTCCTTTGGTTCTTCATGGCCCAGGGACATCCCAGAGAAGGCCCCAGAAGGGAGGTACCCAGGCAGACAGAGGCCTTTCAGTGCCCAGCTAAGGTCAGGGGGGACAATGGGTGAGTTATGCAGCCAGACGGGTAAGGCCATACAAGTCCTGCCCGGGCTGACTTGGCTGCTAAAAATAGCACCTCCTACAGAGCCGGGCTTCAGCCCCTGCAGCCAGGATGTTGTTTTTCCGGGAGGGGCCTCCTTGCTCCTGGTGTTTTTTGTGTGCAAAGTTTGGTTGCCTTGGCAGCAGAGGGCCCCCAGCTCACCCGGCTGGAGCCCATGGGGGAGGCTGATCTCTGGCTGTCAGGACTTGGAGGGCTTCCTAGAGTCCCCTCACCTGCTGTGAGCCTGCCACCTTTCCCAGATCCCCCCACCCTACAGCGTCTGGTTTCCTCCTCTCCCCCACCTCTCACCCCACTTGGTACTGTCCTCCCCACACTTCCCTTTCAGAGATCCCTCCCGCTGCTGACCCTGCAGGGCCCTGGTGTGTCACAGAATGGGCGCTAGACGGGCCAAGACTGGTGCGTCCTGGGCGGGACTCAAGTTGGACTCGCCGAGTCTGCCACCGCAGCGTCCCTGCCCCTTACCGAGTGGCCGCCAGTGCCCAGCACTCACGGAGCCTCGCGAGTCTCTGTCCCGAATCCCAGCATGGCGGCCTCAGGGCTCCGGGCGGGCGCTGGCACCCCAGGGGCTGCACAGCTGCAAGGGGCTGGCTGGGTGGGCCGGCCGCAGGTGTCAGCGTCCTCCGCAGTCCGGAGGGAGTGTCATCCACACCCCTGCCCCTCCTCTGTGACGGACTCTAGGGCAACGCTAGTGCCAGGGGGTTGGTGTGTGTGTCTCTGTGTTTCTGTGCTTGGTGGCGTGTGTGTCTGTGCATGCATGTGCATACACCCGCGTGTGTGTGTGGGGTGTGTGTGTATGAATCCAGTCTGGTGCCCTGAGAAGACCTGGAGTCATAAGGTGCCACCCGTGGCAGGGCAGCCTGGCCGGGTGGGAGGGGCGGCAGGGGCGGCAGGGGCAGCGGCTGGCGGCTCACCGCCCTGCAGACACTTCAGTTAGGGCAGGTGTTACCCAAGATTGCTTGGAAAAAAGAGAAACTGTTACAAAGAAAATATGTTAGAAACTCTCCATCTAGTCCACACCTACCACTGCCACTTCCAGAGGGAGAAACTGAGGCACAGAGATGGCAAGAGTTGCCCAAGGCTACCCAGGCCAGGGCACTTGCTCCTGCTTAGGTGTGTTCTGGGCTTAGAAACATCTAAACACACACAACAAGCGCACACATGCACACGCTCGCACCCCTGGCCCAGCACAGCCGTCGCCTGTGTAAGAGCTGCCCTCAGCCTGGCCCGGTTTCCACCGCCACCAGGGTTGGCGGAGCTGCCCCAGGGTCTGCGGTCCCCGAAGCCGTCAGCAGCGCCCGCCAGTCACAGACAATGGTGGGGAGTGTGAAGGGTCTTCTGAGACTGTGTGGCTGTTGGCCGAATCTGGCTCCTGGGAGCCTGGCAGGACGCCAGCCTCCACTTGAGCCTTGTTTCTGTGGGAAAGTGAGCTCCGGAATTCCAAACAACAGACCGAGCCGCGGACTTGAGCGGGGCCCGCCCCCCTCACTGCTCCCGGCCCCTTCCCGCACTCCAGGAGGACGCAGGCAGAGGCCCTCTCCCCCATTCTCCTCCCCTCCCCCGTCTCCTCCCAGGGAGCGCTCTGCCTGCCTTCACCTCCCCTCCTCCCAGGCACAGGGTGAGGCTGGACCCAGCCTGTGGCCGAGCAGGAGGGCTGGCCAGGGAGACGGGGCTGCCTGGGAGGGGCTGAGGGCTGCAGAGGCTCCGCTGGGCTCCGCTGGTTTTTTCCCATTTAGAGGCAGGGTGTGTGTCGCGCTGAGCCCCACACCCAACACACATATTCCCCTTTGATGCCAACGCTCCCAATCTGCACAATCTGGACCGAGGGCACGCCCTTTCTGCTCAGTCACGTCTTCTGGAAGAGGCACGAGAATGGCCGGAGGCCCTGGGTGGCCCTCGCTGGCTTCGCCCAGCCTGGAAGCTGCGGCCTGTTTCCACAGAGCCCTCAGACTCGGGGACAGAGGGAGCTCACGCCCCGGCTTCAGATGACATTCAAATTCAGACTCTTGCTCCATAATGCCTCCAGTTTTGCTTTTTTATATATAAACGACAATGCTTTCCTGAATTGAAGAATGGTTTTGTGTTGTGAGCTCTGGAATCAAAACGTGTTGCCTAAATATTCCACTTCTGCCAGTTCCTAGCTGTGCGCCTTTGGGCAAGGTACTCGGCCTCAGTTTGCCCGCTTGGGGGATCGGGATGAGTAGAACCGCGCTGCGTTATTCCGATAATTAACTGAGATAACGAAGCCAAGTGTTTGGCACGGGTCCTGGCACCGGGTACACTCTCCGCGTTACCGTTGTTATTATTCCTCCGAATTACTGAGTAGAATCGATGCCCTTGGAAGACTCGTCCGTCCTTGGGGTGGGATGGGGATGCCCGGATCTGTTCTGCGAGGGCTCGGAGGAGTCCAGCCTCGGTTCAGACTGCCCGCTAAGACTGGGAACTTGGACGCAGGCACTGAACGACATTTCTCCAGTGCAGGACACGCGCCCAGGGAACCTGGGCTGTGGGGTCGTTGTAGCCGTAGCAAGTGTTAGAAAAGCGAAAGGCAGCCACTCCACCTCTGGGGACACAGCCCAAGGAAGCAGGGACTCCAGGAGACGCGTGCACACCCGTGTTCGCGGCAGCTCGACTCACGGTCGCCAAGGCGGGGAAGCAACGCAAGTGTCCCCGCCTTGGCAACTTGAAAGACGAATGGGCAAATAAGTGCGGTCTGTCCGTACGATGAAATGTGATTCGGCTTTAAAAAGGAATGAAGTTCTGACATGTGCGACCTCACGGATGAACCTTGAAGGCATACGCTACGTGAAATAAGCCAGGCGCGAAAGGACAAATCTTGTACAATTCCTCTGACATGAGGTTCTTAGAACAGGCAAACCGAGAGAAACAGAAAGTAGAAGGGAGGTTGCCAGGGGCCGGGGGAGGGGGAAGTGAGTGTTTCATGGGGACAGAGTTTCAGTTTGGGAAAATAAAGTTCTGGAGAAGGCGGTGGTGGTGGTCGCACAAGAATGTGAATCTATGTGCCTAATGCCTCCCGAACTGCACCCTGAGGGGCCCAGAGGCGCCTCCCCAAAATCCGCCAGTTTGGTGTAGCAACTGCTTGGCGCAAAGAGACTTGATCAGCCCCCTCGCATGTTTAGTTACTTTACCACAATGAGGACTCTTTGTTAGATCTAATATATGAGCACTGAGGCCAGGCTGCTTTTGGGGTCTTTATTTTCCTGTGAAGGCTCCCATGTACCTGGAAAAAAAAAATTCGGGTTTTTCTCTTGCTGATCTGTTTTATGTCAACTTAATTCTCAGTCCCAGCTGGAGAGACTAAAAAAATAGAGGAAAAGTTTTGCCTCCTCTACCCTACAAAATGAAACACAAATTCCCAGATACCAGAGGAAAAAAGAAAGACAATGGCGCTGAGCCGGGCCCTGAGAAGGCTGGGGGAGGCGCATTTCCAGGAAGGCCTTCCCCGAAGGGACAGCTGAGGTCTAAAGGCCAAGGAGGAGCTAGCAAGACAAAAAGGTGGGCATGAGCTGGAACTGGGCCTGAGCACTCCAGGGGCCCAGCCTGTAGGAGGAAGAACAAGACGCATGAGGTGGACAGGCCAGTTCTGGAGGGACAGAGCGTGGTCAGGATTCTGGGCGGCTCCGCGGAGCATCGGGAAGCCACGTTAGGGTTTCACACCGGGAAACAACGCAATCAGATTTGAGAGTGTCAAATGAGTCTGTAATTCAGGTGAGCAGTGGGCTTAAGGAGAGAAAAAAGAGGATGAGAGGGACTGAGGCTGCCCCACCTGGCATCTTTCCAGGGAGATGGGCACCCCCAGCTCTGGGATGGAGGGCTCTGAAATAGCAGGGAGGGGCCGAGGCTCCCAGGAGCCTCTCCTGGCTCCCCCTTCCCTGAGCGCCGTCCAGGCGTGGCTCCTCGGAGCTGGACACCCCCAGAAGCGAGGCCTGCCTCTCCCCAGCTTTCTGGGGTTTGGGAGGCACAGCAGTGGAGATGAACAGCCGGTTCATGTAAACACTCCTGCAGCAGGAACCGCTCAGAGCAGGCCTTGCAGCTACAAACCGGACTTGACAGAGCAGGGAGGTCTGGACCGTGAACCTGGGGGTGGGGCTCATCTCCATAGCAACCACAAACAGCCCCAGACAGGCCCTGGCTCTGCCTCCTCATCGATGAGAAGCAAGGAACTCCTTTTACTGAAACACCCACCGCCAAGACCACCCGCCCTGAAATAGCTGCCTCCCTCATCCCCCGCCTCACTGACCGCTGCCACGCTGCCCTCACAGCTCACGGGACCAACAGCAGATGAACGCTGAGGGTCCCGAGGGTTTTCTCTGTCTCATTGGTTTATCTGAAAGATGACCGCTGGCTGGGTGAAAAAAAATGTGGTGTGTCAGGCATGAATTTGTTCCATAACCTTCAGGTGTAAGAGGTGTTTGTTTTGGTCTTTTTCCTAAATCCAAATGTGTTATGAGTTGCCCTTTGCCAAGAGGGTAAGAAATTCATCCTCAGGCACCTTTGAGGGTGGTGGTGGTGGCAGTGGGGTCTTTCCCCACCATAGAGCGATAATCTCGGGTTTGCATGGCTCTGTAAGACAGGAGAGCTTCCCCACGGGACGGAAACGTGCTGTCCGCTGGGGCAGCTGCTGAGACGCCACTGTCCAAGCCCCGCTGGTCCCGGTTGCTAAGCCTCTTTCTCCCCAGAGCCAAGCAGGAGGGTTGGGGGCTGCACCAAACGTGTCCTTCCGCTCCAAACCCACTATAGTAGCCAGCTAGGGCTGTCTAACGAAGTACTACAAACTAGGTGGCCTAACGACAGATATTTACTGTCTCTGTCTGGAGGCCAGAAGTCCAAGATTAAGGTGTAGGCGGGACTGGTTCTTCCTGCGGCTGGGAGGATGTGTTTGTTCCAGGCCTCCCCCGGCTCCTGGGGCTTTGCTGGCAATATTTGGCTATCCTGGCTCGCAGATCTCTGCTTTCATCTTTACATGGCATTCTTCCTGTGCAACTCTGTCCAAATTTCCCTTTTTTGTAAGGATACCAGTCCAATTGGATTAGGGCCTGCCCTGATGACTTCATCTTATCAGGTGAGTAATAGCCCGGCTTCCAAATAAGGCCGCATTCGGAGGTACTGGGGTTAGGATTTCAACATGTGAATCTGGGGAGGGGGACACAAGTCAACGCCTAACACCCTCCCTCTAAATTCAGCTCCCTGATGCCAGGGCTGGGACCGTACCGGCCGCTTTTCTCCATTGCCCGCAGCTCCCTGCCAGGCTCTGCCGACAGGGGGCGCCAGAGGACTGTCGGGCTGCAGGAGAACGCGCTGCCGGTCTCCAGGCTGCGGGTGGTTCCACCATCAACGCAGGAAGGCTTCTGCTTCCTCAGCCACAGTTTCTTAGCTGCAGCTAAAAGCAGTTTGTAATTTTAGCAGCCTTTGCACAACCAGCTGCCTTGAGCCCCTTCAGAGACACCAGCACCAGAGGGCAGGGCCCCCCCTCCCAGGGCTGGGTTGTGGTTCCCAAGGGCTCTTCCTTCAAGCCTCTGTGTTTCAATACTTCCAACTTTGCCCTTTGGTCCCCCAGCCCCAGAGGTGGTGGCTGCTGTGTACACCTCTGGACACCTTAGAATTTATTGTTTCACTTTGTCAGTTACCTATCCATCTAACTTTAAAGTGACATGCGTCGCTTTTTACCTGTTTTAATTCTTTACAGTAAATTCTCTTTGTTCAGACAGCTGGGGTAATTTCTGCCTCCTGAACGGACCCTTTCACACAGTCCAACACCGCGGTTCTTGGTGTTCAGGCCCCAGTGCCAACACCCACCTCTCGGGATTGCAAGTGGGGGCAGGGAGTGTGGGGTGCTAGCGCTGGAGAATCCTCCAGACTCTGCTTCTGTGGCAGACCCTTCTGCGTGGCGTGGGCCCGGCTCCCACTCGGAGATGCACAGGACCCACGCCCACAGATAGGTTCTCTCGTGGCTAAGCAGATTTGCAATATACCCAGGCTGCTTTGAGCCTTGCTTTGACTGTAACTTCCTAAAATCCATGCTGAACCTTGCAGGGACCAGTGCAACCGGCTCAGCCACTTTTGCCTTTTCATTTGCTAATATCCTTTTTCTGTGATGTAATGAGGGGCATTGGCTCCTCTTGCTGTAACTGGGGATAGTGAATGAGGACCATCTTGTAATGTGAGGAGATATAAAATAAAGGCCTATCATGGAGGAGGCTGTGGCTTTTGCTCCCCGTGAGAGAAAAGTCACGCTGTCGTCCTTTTTCCTCCACCGGACTCAGTAGTCTGTGTGAATGTTTTATTTCATTCATAATGACGCGGACACTGCTGGCCGGTGTCCGAATCATGCTCCTGGAGAGTGCCCCTTCCTTCTCTAGGTCCTGCCACTTTGTTCCTCCAACCCCCGCCCAGCCCTCACTGGCCTTGGGCTCCCACAGACCCAGCTGTGCAGGATAGGCCTTGCCCCCAAGCAAAAGCCTGGGCCTTTGTGTTTCAAAGCATCTGGAAAGTGCTGTGTTCAGCCAGCGCTGAGAACAACTGTTAGAGAAGCCACAAGCCCTCCATGGAGACAAGAAGTCTTGCCACCCCTCTTGGCCCAGAGGTGGAAAACCGCCTCCAGCCTTTGGCGTCTCCTACCACAGGAAGAGTAAAGCAAAGGTCCTGCCTCCCTGAGAGGCTGAGAACGACCTAAATCACAGACACACCCTTTAGCACACCGCTTTGGGCACCGTAAACGTGGCACAACTTCAGCTCCAGGAGCTGGGTGGGTGCAGGTCCCAGCCCAACGGGAGCTATTCTCCTCCCTCCCTTCTCCCCTCCCACCCCAGCCCTGCCCGAGGCCTTTGTTCTGGAGTGGGAAGTGGGGGCTTTCAAACTGAGGGCTGCAGAATCAATTCAGTGCATAACAATCAGCAATTTTTAAAGTAACAAAATATAGAATTGCAATTGTTAGAGCACAATACGAAATAAAACTTGTCCCAAACCTCGTCTGGACAAGTTTGTTGTTTTTTTTTTTAATCTGATGTAATTCAGTCTCCTTCCAGGGGGGAAAAAAAAGCATTCATGATTAAATGCCTCAGCAATTTTTAGATAAAATTATCTAAATTTAAATTTTAGATAATCTTATTAAATTTAGATAAACCGTAATGGCACGAAGAGTTTTTCTGGGAAATGAGTTACCCACCCAGCTGCTTTCAGTCGGGACCAGTCACCCCTGGCTGAACAGGGCCCCTCTGAGATTTTTTTCCTGTCAAATGGCCCTTCCCAGGGGAACTGCCGAGCTGGCCCACCAGGGGCCTTTTCCTGTGCGTGCAAGATGGCAGCAAGACTTTTCCGTGAACTCATGCCTAACAGGACAGTGATGGGTCCTTCCGCAGCACACAGAGCGAGTAGGTGTGTTTCAGGAGCGTTGTTTTAGTAAAGCCTCATGGGCGGTCAGCAGGTGCGGCCTCCAGGGTTACCACAGGCGCCCTGCCGCGCACCAGCGGGAGGAGGGAAGCAGTTCTTGTCAGGCTTGGGTTCTGGAAGGAGTCTAAGGAGGGTCTACCGGAAGCAAGGGCCTACGATCGGTTCTGGAGGGGCTGCCGTCTCTGAGCCGGGATTACAGGCAGCTGGGATTAACTAGGGGTTGGGTGCAGTCGCAAGGCAAGGGGCTTAGCATTGGGCATTGCACCAATAGTTCAGGGTTGCAAAGCCTCTCTGGGGGTATCTCTGGTAGGAAGGCAGCAGGTGCTGAGAGGGGGGTCGTCATAACCTGTGACAACTGCTGCTGGGAGAAAGCAGGTCCCTGTCGCTCTGCTGCGGGCTTCGCCTGCATCTCCCCTCCTAGCCTGATTGACTGCAGGCGGTCTTCATGTTTCAGTCCAACCTGATATTTTTAGAAACTGTTATTTATTGATTAATTCAAGAGAGAGAGATTTGTTGTTGTTCTACTTATTGATGCAGTCATAGGTTGATTCTTTTTTTTTTTTAAAGATTTTTAAAAATTTCTTATTTATCTTTAGAGGGGAAGGGAAAGAGAGAGGGAGAGAAATATCAATGTGTGGTTGCCTCTCATGCGTCCCCTGCCGGGAACCAGCCTGCAACCCAGGCATGTGCCCTGGCTGGGAGTTGAACTGCGATCCTTTGGTCCGCAGGCCTGTGCTCAATCCACGGAGCTGCACCAGCCAGGCACAGGTTGATTCTTGTATGAGCCCTGAACTGGGATCAAACACACCACCTTGGTGTATCAGCATGATGCTCTAACCAGCTGAGCTACCTGGCCAGGGCCTCAGCCTAAGCTGACTTTTACTCTTTCAGTCCCAAACAGGTTTTTACTCTTTCAGTTGCACTTATAAATATACATTCATGCGTATTTGGATTCCCAGTCAGGGCACATGCCTGGGTTGTGGGCCAGGGCCCCAGTAGGGGGCGTGTGAGAGGCAACCACACATTGATGTTTCTCTCCCTCTTTCTCCCTCCCTTCCCCTGAAGAAGAAGAAGAAGGAAGAAGAAGAAAGAAGAAGGAGAAGAAGAAGAAGAAAAAGATTATTTGTTCAGCACAAATGATATTTGTCCTACTCACTGGGGGAAATAGATGAAGCATCTTGGGGGTCATGGTGCACCAGGGCCCTCTCACCTGGGACACTACCTGGCTGACCTGGGGTGAGGGGAGCAGTGTATCTCCAGCATGACCACACCCCTACTTAGCACACTGCTCAGGATGCTTGGGTCTGGAGAATAGGAGCGATTATGGTTCAGCGAAAAGGGACCATTTCTGGGAACAGACAGAGCCTAGAAGGCAGGGGTGGACTGAGTGCTGAGCCTGGGCCCAGATGGGGACTTTAGCTGCAGACTTTGTTTGGCCACCAACTGCCCTTGAGTCATTCAGTGTAGATATTGGGAGCAGCCCTCACCATGTTTTTACAAAATTTGGAAAAGTTGGCCCTTGAAGCCGTAATCAGTAGGCCTGCTATCTCTCTCCTCTCCGACTTCCTCTTTATCACATTTCCCTTCCTGTCAGGAGACCTCAGTGTGGCCACAGCACGGTGTATTCATGATTGTGTGTTTTAGTTTGTGGACCCAGAGAAAGAAGATACCTACTAAAAAGGGCTCCTGGTGGCTAACCGAGATTAAATTAAAAAAAACAAACAAACAAAAACCAGAACCTAGCAGCCATTTCTACACACAGGGGACCTCCTGTGCAAACTGCCCTTCAGGAGGAAGCCTGCACTATGTTCCTGCCATCCGAGCCAGCCCTTATAAACGAGGTCATAGAATTCTTTTCCAACCAATAGGACTGAGGCTCTCTCCATCCAATTGGAACTGGCACAGCTCTTTCTGTATCAGAGCAGCTCCATTCTGACCAATCAAGACAGTGCCTTTTGGACCAATCAAACTTCGAGGATTTGGAGTCCTCATTTGCATGAGATGGGCCGAGCAGGGAGCAGGGACAAGGACTTTGCCTTCATAAGTCAGGGCCCCTGGCTGGAACTGATGCGCGGAATGTGTGTGTTGGAGCAGACCAGTGTAGCCCAAAGCAGGTCTATGCAGAGCTGTCCGCTGCCTGGCTGAAGAGGAGCCTGGCCCCAGGGTCACCTCACAGCCATTCTGTTTGCACAGCTGTGCTGTTCACTATTGAGCTGTTTCTCACTGAATAGTATTTTCTTCCCCAAGTTGGGGGTTCCTGTTGGTGTTGAATTGGTGCCACCAACCAATGGTTCACAAGTCTTAACAGAGCCTCCAAAATTGTAAAAGCTTCAGGCTCCACAAAGCCCGCTTTGACCTCTGCCACCAAGTTCAGCAATGGGATTGGTGGGACCGGAGTGCGGCCCCACCTTCCTGTTTATGGTCCTTACAGCTGCCATTCTTACATACCCATGACTGGATGGATTTTCTTTCTTTCTGAAATTATTAATATTTAAAGTGTGCACAGTAGAGCATTTGAGATCTTACTCCCCAGCATGTTGTCAATTTGGCTCAAATTCTTACAGCAATTTAAAAAAATGCGCACAATAAACAGCACACAAGAGTATACACGTCACACCAAGTCACAGCCAGCCCCAATTTTAAGACCCATGCTTCAGTGGGATCATGCCAAAGTGCATCTTTCCAGAAAGTTTAGATCTAGATCCTATTTTTAAAAAAGATTCTATTTATTTTTAGAGAGAGGAGAGGGAAAGAAACATTTGGGTGAGAAACATCTATCAGTTGCTTCCTGTATGTGCCCCGAACCCAGGACAAACCAGTAGCTCAGCCATGCACCCCAACGGGGGAATCAGACTGAAGACCCCTTGCCCAGTGGAACGGTGCCAAACCAACTGAGCCACACAAGCCAGGCTAGATCCTATTTTTTATACATCATTCTGTGTTTAACAAGCCTTGGCAGTCTTTCCATTTCGGCACATAGAAATTCACTTCATTGTTTCAACGGCTGCATAGGTTTCATGTGTGAAAATTCATCGGGGCAGATTTCATCAAGTCCCTTACGCACTACTTCATTGCACTTGTCCTGCCAGATCCAACCTGGGTTTGCACGAGACTCGCATGAGGTTGTTATCTGTTTAATAATCTTTCTAGTTTTTGATCTTTCATCTAGGATATATCACTCAAAAGATTAAGGCAAGTAGGTGGACACGAAGGCTGGCCGCCACATGTCAGTAAATCAGCGGCTTATCTCAAATCAAACTCTGAGTCCTAAGATTAATGATGCACCAGCACCGCCATGTGGGGAGTGAGATGCTCACATTCTCCCTGAAACATCCCCCTGGGAGATGGGGGAAGTTTACCTAACTACAGATGCCCAGTGGGGATCACCCAGTGCTGGGTTACAAGCTAAAATAAGTCAGCCCTATTCTGCAAGCTGCCCGTCCCACATTGTGCCAAATTTTGTTCAGTCTTGTTTAAATCTTCCGTCCCGGCCGCTGGGCAGCTAATTGGACTGCGAAGCCAGGACATTGTGGAGGAGCAGCGCCACCTCGAGGCCAACTGTGGTGGAGGCGGCAGTAAGGTTGGGGCACGCCCCAGGGAACAGGAAATTGGTGGGGGAACACGGAGATTCTCACTCGCGACCTATGAGCGTCTGGGTTTGACGTCATGAAGAGGATGGCAGTTTTTCCCAACTCTCCTCTGCCTGCCAGCCAGCCCATCACCGCCTGGAACAGACTGGGCCTTGCACTCCTGCGGCGGTGTCCGACCTTTTGGCATTTCTGTGCCACGCTGGAAGAGTTGTCTTGGGCTACACATTAAATTCATTCCTACACATAATCACACGCAAAAAAAAATCCCATAATGCTTTAAGTAAATTTATGACTTCGTGTTGGGCTGCATCCACAGCCATCTTGGGCTGCATGCGGTCGCAGGCCACAGGTTGGACACCCCTGATTATGGCTCAGCCCTACTCTACCCGAGTGGGGGGGGGCGGGGAGTGAAGTCACGTATGATGTTCACTGACTGAGATGTCCCAGTAAGGTTTTTCCACACAGAAGGTTTAGGTTACAGCCCTCATTCTAAACGTTCAGGGCTTTTGTGATTAATTTCCCCTGTATTGTGCCCAACTCTTCACTCCGGTCTCTCTCAGAACCAGGTAGATGGGGAGTGCACACGAGCATTAGCGATTCCAGGCACAGAGTCGCTCCAGGCCTATGGTCTGAAAGACTACAAGTTCCAGAATGCATCTTGGCTAGCATACGGAGAGGTGGTGGGAGCATTGCCTTCTGGGAATTGAAGTCTTCAAGTTGTTTGTGATGCCGGGTAAACGAGGAGGGATGGGGAGAGAGAGTGTAAAATCTTACCACGTGACGCTCGGAGGTCAGGTGGTTGGGCCAGCCTCCGCTCAAGAGCTGTGATTGGCTGGTTGTAATACGAACGACGCCACTAGGGGCGGGCCGCAGAGGGGCGCAAGCGTACTGCGCTACGAGTCTCGGGACCCCTTTCCGAGAGACTATGGCGCTCAACAAGAATCACTCGGAGGGCGGCGGAGTGATCGTCAACAACACCGAGAGGTGAAAACACTGCGAAAGGATCCTGGAGGACCGAAGGGAGGGCGGCAGGAGTGTGGACGTTGGGCGGTGGGCTGTGGGGAATAACTCGGCCAGGAGTGAAAACTGATGGGGTGCGGTGTTGGAGGGTACGGTGGGGGCGGGGCTGGAGGGAGGTGGGTGGATCGCGGGCGGGGGTGGGGCGGAGATTCACGAGCAGCTGTGGGATGGGGCTGGGGCGACTGAGCGGGTTCGGGGTTTATGGAAGCAAGTGGGGTCTAGGGGTAGTTCTTAAGCCCTTTCCCGGAATCAGTGATTCTAGTAATGGGAATGGCCTTAGACAAGAATAACTGCCGTTTATTGGGCGTTTACTATGTTACTACCGACATGTTGCTACGTCAGGCACTGCTCCTGTTCTGCCTTTAATACGTAAATCCTGTGGGGTTAGATGCTATTAGTGTTCACGTTTTGTATGTAGGGAAACTAACAGAGATGGGATTCCAGGAAAGGAATCTTTACTCCAGAATCAATAGTCTTCCAGCATATTCCAGAACCGCTCAGGTGAGAAATAGGCCAGAGGTGAGCTTAAATAGGTAACGTTTGTCAACTGACACGTTTCCTGCCACCGTGTCTGTCCTTGTAAAGGTCCGTTTTTGCCTCTTGTTGGCTTGGGTAACTCCCTGCAACAGAGGTCTCCCAGCTTCAAGATTCTTTGTACCAACCCCCCAGTTAATTTTGTCCCTTCTCCAGCATCTGGGTTCCTTGTATGGCTTCCCTGTCCTTGCTTCCCGGGCGCTGAGAATCAGACCAGGCAACCCTGGCTGAGCTACACTGAGCCTGAAGCTCTTCTTGAAGGCAGGAGGGGTTCAGGAGGAGACTTGGTGAGCTCAGAGCCTTGTAGCCTGGACCTAGCCCGGCGCCTGTGGCGCCGGAGTGCTTGTGAGTCAGAGGAGATGCCTGGAGTCCCCTGACCTGAGAATGCCAGCTTTCGCTCCATCTTACCTGCCCAGAGTTTGTCCGACCATCCTCTTCTTGGTAGTGGCCTCTTTTCTCTGAGCTGTACTTCTCTCTTCTGACATCAGTCCCCTTCCCACTTACCCCTCCCTGGTGAGAAAGAGCTGACATTTGAGGGGGGAGGAGAAAACAAAGGGCACCACTGAACTGAGACTCACTTCGCTATCTTACAATCGGAGAAACCTCACGTTGCGCCCAGCGTGTGGCTGCTGCGTGTCTGCCAGTCCCTGGCCTGACACACTTTTGATGCCATTTGGTAGCATCTCCCGGGACTGTTTCTCTTACCGTCTCAGTGAGGCTTTTCTGGGACAAGACTGTATTTGTCCTGTTGGGCCTCCTACCTGGCTTAGGGCTCAGTGTGGCTAAAGAATGGTGTGCCTTGTTTCAGAAAGTACCTCAGCCTCATTTCCGGAGAAAATGTGGATACAGTAGTGGAAGTTTAACTTAGCATTTACTATTTCACGTGTTTTACACGTGAGATAGTCTTCCAGTCGTGAATCCCTTTGAGAGCAACAAAAGCTGTGGGTTTTCCCAGAAAAATGCGCATGCAGGGTCATCTTGAGGCCCCCGCTTAGGAATCCCAGTGTAGAGGGACCTTGCAGTCGGCCCTTGTGTAATGAGTAATCGTGTCTCAGAGTGTTTATGGGTTAGGATTGAAAAACAAACCAACAAAAACAATACGTATCATAAGGACTCAGAAGAAAACAGGAGAGTTAACACAGATCATCCAACTGCCTTGGAGAGCCCTGGGGCTCTTCCGCTGTGTGGCCACTCGGGCTGCATGGTGGGGTTTGGGGAAATTCTGTAGAACCCCAGGTTTCTCGTCTGTCCCACGACTGCAGTAATAGTTCGTGGCAGCAGGGTTGGAACTGTTAAAGGGATGACACGCTGGGGACCTGCGTACCAGGAGAGCCCGGTCCCCAGGGTCACAGGTCCTGGCTGCAGACAGTCTCATCGGGGACTTTCCTCTTTTCTTGCTGCAGCATCCTCATGTCCTATGACAATGTGGAACTTACATTCAATGACATGAAGAATGTGCCAGAGGCCTTCAAAGGGACCAAGAAGGGCAGCGTCTACCTTACCCCCTACCGGGTGAGTGGCGTGGTACGAGGGTGGTTCTGCAGGCTGGTGTGAGTCCGGTGGCCTGTGACCCACGCGCGTGTTCATTCCTCACTCTGGGTGTTCCTCTGCCACACGCTTCTGGGTTCCAGGACCACCAGGCAGTCTGCACAGCCGCACTGACCACTGGGCAGTGAATCCCTGCAAGTCCCAGAGCTGCATCCACACGCACAGCAAAATCTCTGTGTCTGGAGGCAGCTGCTGGGAAGACCCGGGCCTGCAGGGAAGGCTGTTGTTATTTTGATTTCTCTAAGAGCAGCCTCCGAGGCCTTTTGCACACCCAGAGTGATGCATGTGGTGAGCGGGAACACGGCCACAGCCCCGGGACTGGGCAGAGAGCCCGCAGAACCCCGCAGAGCGAGAAATACCAGCCTGCACAATGTCTTTTGCCTGAAGTTACCCAGGCAGATGCTGAGAGACTTCCAGAGAAATGCAGATGGACATTCTTGGAAGAGAAGCTGCAGATACCCAGGAGTTAGACTTGAATGGTTGGAAGAAGAACAGATCTTCAAATATTAGTCACCAGGATTTAGTGGAGGGGGGAGGCTCAACACCCATTTTTTTTTCTTTTTTTTTTAAGGTTTTATTTATTTATTTTAGACAGAGGGGAAGGGAGGGAGAAAGAGGGAGAGAAACATCAATGTGTGGTTGCCTCTCACATGCCCCCCACTAGGGACCTGGCCTGCAACCCAGGCATGTGCCCTGACTGGGAATCGAACTGGCAACCCTTTGGTTCGCAGCCCGCGCTCAATCCATTGAGGTACACCAGCCAGGACTACTGACACCCATTTCTGATGGTTCAGGTGGCATCTTCAGTCACCGAGGTTGTGGGTTTGAAACAGAAATTTCTCCAAGCGTGGATGGGAGACACCTCCTGTTTGGGCAGCAAGTCGGGGGAAGCGACGACAGCCCCTGTGTCCTGGCCCCAACGCCCCTTCCTCTCCTTCGCTGTCAGTTCTGCCAAGCTCCGGCTGGACCGCTCCCTTCAGGAGTCTCCCCACCCTGGCCCTGCCTCTCTCCCCTAGCTTTGCGAGCCTTTTCACATCCGCCACCTCCTTGCCACCGCCTAAGTGACAGAGCTGTCTGTCCTTGTGCTGTGAGTGGCACGGTTTTCTCTACACACATCTGGCCTCCCCACGTAAGGTTTTTTCTTTAAAAAGCTCCCTCCACGAGTGTCTGGAGCAAAGAGAGTTCGTGGCTGCCAGACCCTGGCTCGGGCTGCCCACCCAGGGCTGGCGTGGGCTTATCACCCACAGGAAGTGGCAGCCGGGGGGCTGTGGTTTTGCCGCTGATGGGGCTCGTCCTCTCTCCCTGCAGGTCATCTTTCTGTCCAAGGGAAAGGATGCTATGCAGTCCTTCATGATGCCGTTCTACCTGATGAAGGACTGTGAGATCAAGCAGCCTGTGTTCGGCGCGAACTACATCAAAGGGACAGTGAAGGCCGAGGCAGGAGGTGGGTGACGGGCTGAGGTTACGCAGACAGGGCTTCGTGAGAGGTGCTCCCCTGGAGGGCTCCTGTTCGGTCCCTTACCATCCTAGCCTGTCCTCCTGGCTGTGAACTAGCTTCCAAAACTGACACCTGGGCTGCCAGCTGTGCAGCAGAGGCGGCCTTTGGTCGACGAGACCTGGGCAATGCTGGCGTTGCAGACGGCAGCTCACGCCTTTGCAGACGGTGCCGTCAGCAAAGTGAAGTGCGGCTGCTTGCTGTGCCTGGGACAGTGGGTCCAGGTTTGCGGTGTGGGAAGGAATTGTGTCAGGTTCTTGGAAGGGCCTTTCCCTGGAGCCAGGAGGAGCCAGCTACCCCTCTGCCAGGCCCCAGAGGCCCTGCTTGGTGGCAGACTCTGCCCTCACCCTGCCAGCCCCAGTAGCTCACAGCTGCAGGGGCCAGGGGCCACGCGTCGGCCCCCGCAGGCTGAGATCTGCTCTGAACTTGAGTGTTTGTGGTCGCTGACTACACCCACTCCCGGGCCACTGCGTCGTCGGGGGCGGGAGGCCCTAGTGCAGATGCACGTGGGGTCCCATGTGGGAGGCCCAGCTTGATCCAGGAAGGAAAAGCCCCCCCTCCAGAGCAGGCGGGCCGCCCGGCGCTGGCATGGAGGCTGGCTTCCAATCGAGTCAAGATGCTGTAGAGCCAGCCTCTCCCCACAGGCCTCCCTGGCGGTGTCAGACAGGGACCTGGGGGGACGAGTGGCCCTCTCTTCTGAGCCATCCAGGCTCCTTTCCTGAGCTGTCACTGTGCTGTCCTTTCTCAGGCGGCTGGGAAGGCTCTGCTTCCTACAAGCTGACCTTTGCGGCAGGGGGCGCCATCGAGTTCGGACAGCGGATGCTACAGGTGGCATCTCAAGGTAAAAAGGCTCTAAAACCTTGGGGCCAAGGCTGTTGCGTGTGGCCTTTTGTTCATTTGAGTTTGTTTCCTTTTCATTTTGCTTTTAAGTTCTCGAGATAAGTCTCCGGGCCCTGGGCTGACCAGGGCTGGGAGCTGAGGAGGAAGCTGGGATTAGTGTCATCCTGTCCCATACCCGGCAGGCTGGGTTCCCCCACCTGGAGCAGGGAGAGGACATTCTGGCGAAGCTGTTTGGACTCAAGCACAGTTTACTGTGGCCACATAAAAACAAGACGCCCAACAATTAAGCCGCCCTTAGGCAGCCGTGTTAAATTGACAGGAGATGTGCGCAGCAGGCCCTCCCCTCGTCCCCAGCCCCATTCTGCACCCCGTCTGAGCTGCGGCCTCCCCTCCACCCTGTCCCGTCCCGTCCCTCCACCCTGTTCCTGCTCAAGTATGGGCGGGAGCGGGGTGGGGTGGGGTAAGGCAGGTCTGCTGTGCTTGCCCTGGGCCCCAGTCGCTCCCTGCGTGAGGGCGGGGCCGCCCTCTCCCCAGCCCCAGGCCTGAGACGCTCACTTCTCTCTCCCCTGTACTTATAGCCTCCCGAGGCGAAGCCCCCACTGGAGCCTATGGGTACTCCTACCTGCCCAGCGGGGCCTATGTCTTTCCCCCGCCTGTCGCCAATGGAATGTACCCCTGCCCTCCTGGCTACCCCTACCCACCGCCCCCACCTGGTGAGTGTGTCCTCTGCTGCCCACCCCTCACCCTACCCACTAACCAGCCCCACCCAGGCCAGGGCGGTGTAGAGGGCACACTTGTTCTGTGGCCTGCTTCGAGGCAGGCGGAGGAGCTGGAGAGGCTGGCTGCTCACTGGGTCCTCGTCCCGCTCTTGCCCAGCAGAGTTCTATCCGGGACCTCCCATGATGGATGGGGCCATGGGGTATGTGCACCCCCCACCACCGCCCTACCCTGGGCCCATGGAGCCGCCGGTCAGTGGGCCTGAAGTCCCCGCCACCCCCGCAGGTGAGGCCCCAGGCTTCTAGTGGTCCTGGGAGACCAGCCCTCTGCCCGTGGCAGCACGGAGGGTCACAGAGGATGGCCAGAGACTGGCTACGCGCCCCAGATGGTGAACGCCCCTGGCCTGGGGACCGATGGTGTGGTGGGCTCAGGGCGAAGAGCTAAGGTTCCAGCGTTCTGCTCTTAGCTGCTCGTGTGCCCTGGCACCAGGAAGGGCTCCCTCGGGACCCCAGCCTTCGCTGCTACCAGCAGGTGGTAACAGCGCCCCTGGCGTGGCTGTGGTGAGGACTGAGGTGATGGGAGAGGGCAGGGCAGCCCCAGGGTGAGTGCTAAGGAAGTGCTAGCGCTGTTGTATCCAGAGAACCGGGTCCTGGCACCAGCTGCCCTGGGTGGTGGGGGACTGGGTCACGGCCAGGAGCAGCCCCGGGGACGGCTGGAAAAGGAGGGGAGGCTTAGCCCGATGTGTTTGCTTTTGCAGCCGAGGCCAAGGCCGCAGAAGCAGCTGCCAGCGCTTATTACGACCCTGGCAATCCACACAATGTCTACATGCCCATGGTGAGCGGGGTCGCGAGTGGGACTTGAGCAGGGGTGTGAGCAGGGTGCCACAGTCGGCTGGGATTTAGGGACTGGGGAGACCTTGGCTCCTTCTAGCCTCACGTGAACTTCCTTTTCTTCTTTCATAGACCCAGCCTCCGCCACCTCCTTACTACCCCCCGGAAGATAAGAAGACCCAGTAGACTCCTCCCCCCTGCGCCCCGCCTCTCATTGCTCTCTCCTTCCCCTCTCCTTGGGGCTGAAACAGGGGGAGGGCAATGAGGAGGAGCATGTTCTCTCTCCAGGTCTGATTATAAAACACTCACCAGGAACCGCACTCACAGAAGGGAGGGGCCCCTTGACTCGGAGCCACGCCTCCAGCTTCCCACACTAGCTCAGCCCCGAGGGCTCAGCACACTTCCTCCCAGCATCTCTGGGGTCTCCTCAGGAGCGCGGGGTGTCCCTCATGTTCCTGTCTTGTTCCAGTAGCTTCTACCCGCAGGAGGACTCTCTGGCCACCTCCTCCACCGCAGTCCGGCCCCCTTGCTCAGCCTCTGGTCCTCCCGTGGCCGGTCAGCCCTGCCCCCGCCCCTGCCCTCCGCCCTGTGCCCAGCCGCAGCGCCCCTTCCGCCGGACTGCCAGCCTCCAGCCCCAGTCGCTCCTGCCTGCCCTGCCCTCGGTCATTCCTTTACCCCCGTTCCAGGGCTGGGCGGCGTCAGGGCCGGGCCCTCTGCTTACTCCCTGCTGGTGTGTCTGGAATTCCTTTCCCTTCGCCTTGTCTCTGTTCCGTCTGGCAGGGGGCGGGGCGCTCCTGCCACTGGAGGGTGCACGTCCGTCCCAGCATGCTGTCGGAGGCTGCTGGGTGGGCTGGACCGAAGGCCCCGACCCCTGGGCCTGGCCTGCGCCTCTTCCCCCCAAGCTTCACGCCTTGTCGGCGCTGTGCCCTGGACTTGCCATGAAGTGAGGAGATGGCTATTTAAAGAGACTTCCTATTTATTTGACCAAAAAAAAAAAAAAAAAACCCAGTTAATATATTAATGTGAAATAAACCCTGTTTGCACCTTGATTTGTTTGCTGAAAATGTGAAGCAGTAAAAATGAAGTGACTGGACCGTGTCTGGCTCTGTGTGGGGACAAGGCAAGCCCTAGAGAGGAAGGCTGGCCGGGGCGGGCGTTGGGAACAGCGCTGTGAGAGTCCCTTGTTCTCATGGCCTGTTTGGCCCCAGGAGGCTAAGGCCTCCTGAGGAGCGTCCATTCCCTGGCCGTTACTCAGCAACTGTGCCCGCCCACTGAGTCTCCTGCGGGCCTGATGCGGCCCCAGATTGCCCGCATGGGAGGCCTTGGAGACACGGCCAGGTTTGCTGATGGATTCCTGCCTCTAGCTGCCCTGGGCCCGGCATGTCCGCGAGCAGCATGTCCAGGCCTGTGAGCGGGCCAGGCCGGCCCCTGCAGGACATGCTGTCCCACCTCCCTCTTTGTGAACCTTGGTGCCCAGGCGGGGGGAGCTCGGGAACAGCCAAAGTCCGGGCGGAGGCCTGTCCGCCCCCCACACCCACGCCTGGGCCTGGAGGAAGGCCCTGGGCACCACATCAGTGGGGCTCTGAGCTCAGAGAAAGCTGAGCACTCAAGTGTCCATTTTCCTTTCTCTTCTGGGCCAAGGGGCCCTCCCAAGAGAGGCCCAGCACTGCCTGCCAGGCTGCCCTGGCCAGGTCCTCTCAGGAGCTCAGGGGTTTGGCTGCACCCCCTACAAGGGCATTTGAAGGGGGCACTCCCCGGGCCGTCCTCGTGTGGGCAGGGGCTGTGGGCCGGCCCTGCCTGGGGCAGCTTGCCGTCACCGAGGTGGAATGTCACCTGAGGAGTGGAGCAGGCTGAGCAGCTGCCTGGCTGCCTGCCTGCCTGGGAGACACCTCTCCGGAGCCCCGACCCTGTGCCCTGCCCACGTCCACCCCAGGTCTGAGGTCCACTCAGGAAAGTCTGTGGGTGAGAAGCCCACCCACTCAGGGCTGCTTCCCTCAGTCCGCAGCCGGGCCCAGCAGGATGGGGCAGGGGCAGGGCCAGTGCCGGCCTGCCCTGACGCCCCCTGCTGGGGGCACTGGACCCTCCCAGAGGCTCTGTGGGAGGGTGGGATGTGGCCGCCCCCGCCCCCTTCGTCCACCTTCGAGTCCACCTTGGGCGTCCACCTCCAGCCAGGGAGAGTCCGTCCCAGGATCCCCGCCCAGCCAGAGGGAGGTAGGGAGGTGCAGGGGCCTGCCGGCCTCTAGGGTGGTGAAACCCAGACCTGGCCCTCTCCCCACCCGCCCTCCTTCGCCCCTCCCCGGGACTCTTTGCATAATCCTGCGGCCACACTATCTTCACCCAGTGGCAGCGGGCACAGCGGAGGGGAAGGGCAGCGCTGGCCACCATGGCGACACTCCTTTCCCACTCCCAGCGGCGCCCTCCCCTCTTGCGCCAAGCCATCAAGATAAGGCGCCGCAGGGTCCGAGAGGCGCAAGAACCCCTGCCCCCAGCTGCTCAGGAGGTAGGAGTGACCTCATGGACAGAAGCGCTGGCCGGGGTGGGGCTTCGGTCTCAGCATGCGGGCACCACCTCTCTCAGGCTGGGGCTGAGGGTGTGGTCCCCTCCCCTGCCAACCCTGTCCCCTGGGCAGAGCCTTCTGGGTCAGCAGAACAGGGTCTACGGGTTCTCTGGGCCACGCCTGGGCCTTAGATCCGGGCCCCAAGCCCCTTCTCCCTGGTGGAGCTGACCTCTGCCCCACCACGCTGCTCCAGTGCCAAAGGCACCGGCTCCATCAGGCAGGCTGGGACCGGACTGCTTGGGGACGAGCGGAGAGACCCCCAGGCCTGCCTGACGTGACCCCCAGCCTCCCACCTCCGCTGCTGGGCCTCACTTCCGCCGCTGGGGTGTGAGCGAGCGTGGCCGCCGATAAGCAGTGCCGTTTCCTCTGGGGAAGGAAAGGGGGTGGGGGCCCCGGTTCGGAGAGCTCACGCTGCTAGGGTAGCTGAGCGCCCATGGACCTCAGCCAGCACAGGCCCAGGGCCGAGGAAGGCGACCCAGGGGCCGAGGAAGGCGACCCCGGGGCCGGAGCTCGGGGAGGCCTGCCGCAGGAACAGGTGTGCGTCCCTGGTGGGGCTGGCGGTGGCGGGCCGCAGCCCCTGGCCTGCGCTGTGAGGGGCCGTCCCTGCGGCCCTGGCCGGCCTGGGCCACCTGGACACTCTGTCTTTTCACCTTGCTCCCCAGATCACGCCTCCATCGCACCACTTCTCTCCCGAGGAGGTAAGAATTGGGGTGCTGGGGGTACGGAGAGGTGCCGGCCACGGCTGCCAGCAGCAGCCCTCTTCCCACCCTGCCTGCGTAGGCACTTTGTCCCTGTTCTGGGCATGTGGTGCTGGTGCCCGGGGGGCAGGGGGGCCTCGGACCTTGTGGGGGGTGGACCCGTGTCCTGAGGTGACCCTGCTGTGTCTCAGCGGGCCCTGCTCTACGAGGAGGTCCTCTACACTGTCCTGCACCGTCTGGGTAAGCCCGAGCCCAGCCATGTGATGGAGGCCTCGGAGCTGCTGCGATACCTGCAGGAGGTGAGCCCAGCCCCCACCCCGCCCCTCCTGCAGCCCGGACTCCGGGGTGCTCCTTCCCAGCCCGGCTGCACTCCCTGCCACGCACCCCCAGCCTCCCGCACCCCTGCCCCACCAGGCCTTCCACGCGGAGCCCGAGGAGCACCAGCGGATGCTACAGCGGGTCCAGGAGCTCGAGGTAATGCTGGTCCAGAGCCACCCTGGCGAAGGACAGGGGCTGGGAAGCCCCCTCTGGGACTCAGGTGCCCCCTCCTCTCTTTCCAGAAGCCAACATTTTGTCTGAAGGCCACAGTGAAACAAGCCAAGGGCATCCTGGGCAAGGATGTCAGTGGTGAGCAGGCAGGGCAGGCTCCTTCCTCTCCCCTCACCGTCCGTCCCCGAGCTCGTGGTGGGAGCTCTGCTCTCCCAAACGTCCCTCCAGGGCTGCCCCACCGCAGCGTGCTAATGGCTCCTTGCCCTTGGAGTCTAGCGGGGGAAGGGGCGCTGCCCTTGGGGTGGGGGATGGATGATGAGGGACCCTCCCAAGGAGCCCAGCCAATGCCCTGGCGGCCTTGTCCCCTCGCCCTCCCCAGGGTTCAGTGACCCCTACTGCCTGCTGGGCATTGAGCAGGGGGCAGGCACGCTGGGCAACAGCCTGGGGCCGCGGCGGCCGCAGAAGGCAGTGGTGCGGCACACCATCCCCGAGGAGCAGACCCACCGAACCCAGGTCATCACCCAGACGCTGAATCCCGTCTGGGACGAGACCTTCATCCTGTACGTGGCCCCGTCCCAGCCCCTCCCTGTCTGGGGCTACTCCCTGGCATGGGTGGGGGTAGGAGGGAGGGGGCTGGCTTGACCAGAGGAGGAGCCTGCTCCTGAGGGGCAGGGGAAGCAGACAGGCCTGCGAGGAGGCATCACCGCCCCATGAGCTAGCGGGTGCAGAGGGTCAGCTGGTTGGGTTGACCTGGGGGTAGCCTGGAGCCTTCCCTTAAAGAGGGGGAATGCGGCTGCGTAGGGCAGGCGGAGTTTACAGGAAGGGCTAAGCTCCACAGTGGGTGAGCCTGCTGGGGGTGGCAGCTTTGGGAGACAGGCCCTGGGCTGGGCAGCTGTGGCCCAGCCGACGGTCTGCCCTCCACGGCCCTCACCCGTGCCCTCTGCTCCCTACAGGGAGTTTGAGGACATAAGCAGCTCGAGCTTTCATCTGGACATGTGGTGAGGAACAGGCCCAGCCGTGCGGGTGGGGAAGGTGGAGGGGAGGGGGGTGGTGTCAGAGCCTCCCACTGAAGGGGCCAGGGACTCCCAGGACGCCCTCTCGGCCTCCAGCTCAACTCTCTGCCCGACCAGGGACCTGGACACTGTGGAATCCGTCCGGCAGAAGCTCGGGGAGCTCACAGACCTGCATGGGCTGCGAAGGTGGGTGCTGCGGGGCTCCTAGAGAAGGTGGGGGGCTCCCTCTGCCCCCCCAACATGTGCACCAGCTGCTGGGCTGCAGGCTCTGTCCTGGCCCCAGTGGCCGCGGGCAGCGGGGGCAGCTACCACCCCGGGCCCTTCAGGTTCTTGGCCCTTCTTCCCCCTCACGTAACCTGCCTGGGACAGGATCTTCAAGGAGGCCCGGAAGGACAAAGGCCAGGACGACTTCCTGGGGAACGTGGTTCTGAAGCTACAGGTGAGTGGGGTGGGGGACGAGGCTCAGGAGAGAGGCAGAAGGGGGTGTGTGAGGGGCCCAGGGGAGGGGTTCCAGGCCTGCCTACCATCGCCTCCCTGCCCCCGCTCACGGGCATGGGCATTGCCGACTGCCTGGCCTGCCAGGACCTGCGCTGCCGGGAGGACCAGTGGTACCCTCTGGAGCCGTGTACCGAGACCTACCCAGACCGTGGCCAGTGCCACCTCCAGTTCCAGTTCATTCACAAGCGGGTAGGTCTGGGACCAGGGCCAGGAGCCTCCCAGTGTCCCAGCTGGGCTGGACCGGCCACTCCGGGCATGGGCCGCTCTGCTCATGGCTGCCCTGAACCCACCGCAGAGAGCCACCGCCGCCAGCCGCTCCCAGCCCAGCTACACGGTGCACCTCCACCTGCTGCAGCAGCTCGTGTCTCACGAGGTCACCCAGCACCAGGTACCACCCTCCCAGAGCCGGGCGGGGCTGAAGTCTGCCCGCCGGCCCTGACACTCCTCCACCCGTCCCCTCAGGCAGGCAGTACATCCTGGGACGGGTCGCTGAGCCCCCAGGCTGCCACCATCCTGTTTCTCCATGCCACGCAGAAGGACCTGTCTGACTTCCACCAGTCCATGGCGTGAGTGCGCCCCGCTCCCTCCTGCCTGCCGCCCACTGGCCGGAAGTCCAACCTCGAGAGATTTCTGTTTGGCCCAAACTGTGTACTTTCAGTTTTTGGTCTGTTGCCTGCCGATGTGTAGAAATCTGGACATTTCCCCTACAGCTTCCCGAAAACCACATGAGTGCCGTTGGCGTAGGGCTGTCATTTTGCTGCTGCAGCTGGTCAGAGCAGAGTAGCCTGTCCTCCCCCAGGCCGTCATGGTGGCCATCAGGCCCACGTCACTCCCTGACATCACCAGGGTCCCTCTGGGCGTTTGAGTTTGCCACCCCTGCCCCAGCCCCTGGCCCCGCTTCCCAGCGCCGTTGCCTCCCGTCCACGAGGCTGAGCGCTGAGTTTCCGGTGCCTGTGCGGGCGTGCCATCACGTCCCCAGGGCCACAGCAGATTGTGGGAGGCCCAGCCGGGGCACCGCTGGGCTCCCCGACCCTGCAGTGCACGAGAGGAGTCAGAAGTGGGGCGTGCTGGGGGCTGCCCCGGGCTGGGGCTGACGTGGCATTTGAGGGGGGTGCCGGAGGAGGCTGCTCTAGGACTGTGGGCAGGTGGGGCTGCAGGTGAGGGTGAAGGTGAGGCTGGAGACCGGAACAGGCACCCATGGCGAGGGCCTAGTTTGCCTGCCAGTCTCAAGCCTGTTGTGCAGGTGGCTGCTGTGCCCCAGCAGAGACGGGACTGAGGCCTGTCCCTGGTGGTTCTTGTCCCCCACCCTCCTGCATCCTCCCTGTGAGCCTGGTCTCAGCACCATCGTCACCTCAGCAACGTCCCCCTGGCCTGCCCAGAGGGGAGTTCCAGCCGCACGAAAACCTGATTTTTCAAAAGAAGCAAGAAAGCCTGAATTTTCCAATCACAAATATCCTAATTGAGGAGACGGGCGATTAATTTACATGTTTGAAAAGCACTATAGAAACAAAAAACATCCTGTGGGTTCCTGTCAGCTCCTGGGGGTCAGGGGGGATCCCCAGGAGGCTTCGGGGCATGGGGAGGCACTGCCCCTCCTTCCCCGAGACTGGGCGGGCAGCGGGAATGGAGGTGTCCGCCTTGGCCTGGCTGAGGGGTTCCGTCTGCTGCAGGCAGTGGCTGGCCTACAGCCGCCTCTACCAGAGCCTGGAGTTCCCCAGCAGCTGCCTCCTGCACCCCATCACCAGCATCGAGTACCAGTGGATCCAGGGCCGGCTCAAGGCAGAGCAGGTGGGCCAGCAGGAGTGGGGGCGGGGCGAGGGGTGCTGGGCAGGCAGGGCCCTGGGAGCCGGAGCGGCTGTCTGGGCCCCAGAAGCAGCTCCGGCCTCACGGCATCTTCCCGGGCTTGCAGCGGGAGGAGCTGGCCACCTCGTTCAGCTCCCTGCTGGCCTACGGCCTCTCCCTCATCCGGAGGTTCCGCAGTGTCTTTCCCCTCTCCGTCTCCGACTCCCCGGCCCGGCTGCAGTCTCTCCTCAGGTCAGTGGGGTCAGGGACAAGGGAGCAGCTGGGGCACCTGCAGGGGTGAGTGGTGGGTACAGGGCAGCAGGCTCTCTGTCCCCCCAGGGTCCTGATACAGATGTGCAAGATGAAGGCCTTTGGAGAGCTGTGCCCCGACAGCGCCCCACTGCCCCGCCTGGTGGCCGAGGCGCTGCGGGTATGGTGCCCGCCCTGGGGGTGGAGGGGGCATGTCCTGGGCCCAGCAGCCCTCCCTGCTCACTGCCTCTCTGCCCACAGACTGGCACCGTCGAGTGGTTCCACCTGAAGCAGCAGCACCACCAGCCCATGGTGCAGGTGAGGGGCTCTGCCGGGTGGAGGGTGGGGTGTCTGCTTCTCCCAGCCCCGCTCAGCTCGCCTCTGTCCCCAGCAGGGCCTGCTGGAGGCGGGCAAGGCCTTGCTGAGCCTGGTACAGGACATCATGGGCGACCTGCTCCAGTGCCAGCACACGTGGAACAAGATCTTCCACAAGTGAGCTGGTGGCTGAGTCGGGAGGGAGTGGGCTCAGAACAGGACCGGGGACCCCAGTGGTGCCACCCGGTGACGGCCACCGCCTTCCCTCCAGCACTCTTAAGATCGACCTCTTCTCCATGGCTTTCCTGGAGCTGCAGTGGCTGGTGAGCCTCTCCCCGCGCCCCCAGGCCTTTCCCTCCACCCCAGCTCCGGAGCCCTGCCCACCACCCGCCCGTCCCGTGGCAGGTGGCCAAGCGGGTGCAGGACCACACAGCGGTGGCGGTGAGCAGCCCCGTGTCCCCGGAGGTGGGCGAGAGTCTGTTCCAGCTGTACATCAGCCTCAAGGAGCTCTGCCAGCTGGGGCCGGCCCCCTCGGAGAGGTGGGCAGCGGGCAGGCCGTGGGTGCGGAGGGCACCGAGGGTCGAGGAGGGCCCGCAGCCCGCGCCGGCCCCGGCCCTCGCCAGGCTGAGTCCCGGCTTTCCTCAGGGATGGTGTCCTGGCACTGGATGGCTTCCACCGCTGGTTCCAGCCGGCCATCCCCTCCTGGCTGCAGAAGACGTACAGCGTCGCCCTGGCACGGGTGCAGCGCGCTGTGCAGATGGACCAGGTCGGGGTGGAGGCTGGGCGGGGCAGGGCATGGCTTGGGGTGCGTTCCCAGCTATAAGGTTCGGGGCTCTGCTGGGACTTCCGGATGTGCAGGAGCCTGTAGCTGGCGTTCTAAACCAGTTTTGTGCAAAACGCGGCCTCTCAGTATCCTTGGAGTTAACTGGCTTCCCTTTGCAGACTGATCTTTGTCCTGTGGGGAGTCTGGGTGGAGCCTTGCTTGTACCCCTGCAGCCCCCCACCCAGCTCTGTGTTTGCAGATGGTAGAAGTGCTGAACGCTTTCGGAAGGAAGGAGGGAGGCAGGGGCATGGACTGGGCAAGCCCTGAGCCTCCTTCCCGAGCGCTCTCCCATCTCCCAGCTGGTGCCCCTGGGGGAGCTGACCAAGCACAGCACGTCGGCTGTGGACCTGTCCACCTGCTTCGCCCAGATCAGCCACACTGCCCGGCAGCTGGACTGGCCCGACCCAGAGGAAGCCTTCATGATCACTGTCAAGTTTGTGGAGGTACAGTGTCTTCCGTGTCCTTTCCCACCTTCCAGGGCAGCCTCATTGCCACCTGCCCTATTTCTCCCAAGCTCTTGCCCTAGCAGCGTCCGAAGGCCTCCATCCTAAATCCCTCAAGTCACTGAGATTCCCGAGCCTTCCCCGTCTGCCCCTCCTGGGTACTCCCCCAGTGACCGTCCCCTCCCCACCCAGGACACCTGTCGGCTGGCCCTGGTGTACTGCAGCCTGATAAAGGCCCGGGCTCGTGAGCTCGCTACCGGCCAGAAGGATCAGGGCCAGGCAGCCAATATGGTAAGGGCCCGAGCTGGGGGCTGGGGCTTGGGCGGGGCTGGGGTGGAGACTGCCCCAGCTGCCATGGTTTGGGAAGCTCTGCATCCCTCTGCCCATGCCTGTTCCCAGCTGTGCGTGGTGGTGAATGACATGGAGCAGCTGCGGCTGGTGATTGGCAAGCTACCTACCCAGCTGGCCTGGGAAGCCCTGGAGCAGCGGGTGGGGGCCGTACTGGAGCAGGGGCAGCTGCAGAACACGCTGCACACCCAGCTGCAAGGCGCTCTGGCGGGGCTCGGCCATGAGATCCGCACCGGCGTCCACACGCTGGCCGAGCAGGTACCTGGTCCCGCCTGCGGTGACCTTGCCCCACCACTCCTCAGCCTGAAGCCCCCCGCCCAGCAGGACTTGGGCTGACGATGTCCAGCCCCACCCCCCAATTCCTGAACCTGAATCAGGCCCTGGCCTCCCCTCTACTGTGTTGTGTCCGCAGCTGGAGGTGGGCATCGCCAAGCACATCCAGAACCTGGTGGGCGTCAGGGAGTCCGTCCTGCCGGAGGATGTGAGTGGCCCTCCCTGCTCCCTGACCTTTGCCAGCTTTATAGACCTGGGATTGCCAAGGGGCTCAGGATGAGCAGGAGGCCAAAGGTCACGCACGGGGTGTCAGAGATGAGTCCTCCAGACTTGGGCAAGGAATGTTCCCTCCTGGGCTTCCGCTGGCTCCTTGGACGCTAAGGGGGTGGGGCTGGGACATTCCACGGACTCTCCCAGGGTGGACAGTTAGTGTGGGGGCTGCAGTGGGGCGGAGTTTGGACTTTGCGCCCCAAACAGACCTGGGTGTGAATCCTTCTCAGCTGCCTGCCAGCATAGCTTTCCTGTTCCTGCAAGCCAGCTGTCCTCAGTCTCATCTGTCATCAGGGACAGATGGTTTGGGAGGTTACTCACTCATCAATTATTTAGGCGCCCACTTTGTCCCAGGCAATAATTTAGGTACGAGGGATATGTGTGTCGGTGAACACCATGACAAAAGCCCCTGCCTTCCCTCGGAAGTTCCAAACGCTGCACACAAAAGCTCCTGGCCCTGTTTCCTCCCCGGGCCGGGCAAGGGAACCAGGGTGGGACCGGAATGGGCCAAAGCTGGAAGTGCCTCCTGCCCCTCCCCCCAGGCCATTCTGCCCCTGATGAAGTTCCTGGAGGTGGAGCTCTGCTACCTGAACACCAACCTGGTGCAAGAGAACTTCAACAGGTCTGCAGCAGCCGCCTGCCCGGCACGGCCGGCGCCTCACCTCTCTCCCACCTGCCCCTCTTTCCCCGCCTCCCCATCCTTTCCCCACGCAGGGGAGGATGCCAGCAGCCTCTGCTCAAGTGCTCGCTCCAGGGACAGGGAGCTTACTCCCTGGCCATCCCTTTGCCATTAGCCCCGGGCCATCTCCAGGCCTCGCAAGCTGCAGTTCTGCCCTCCTAACCTTATAGGCAACTGGTGTTCCTCTCCCATGATTCCGGGGAACTTCTAGTTAGGGTTTCTCTCTCTTCTAATTGATTTGAGAGAAAGGAAGGAAAGGAGAGACACAGAAACATCAATTATCAAATTGATGTTCCACTTATACATTCATGGGTTGACTTTTTTTTTTGAGACTTTATTTTAGACAGAGGGGAAGGGAGGGAGAAAGAGAGAGAAACATCAACGTGTGGTTGCCTCTTGTGCCCCCACACTGGGGACCTGGACTGCAACCCAGGCACGTGCCCTGACTGGGAATCAAACCTGTGACCCTTTGGTTCACAGGCCAGTGCTCAATCCACCGAGCCACACCAGCCAGGGCCATTGGTTGACTCTTGTATGTGCCCTGACCGGGGACTGAACCTGCAACCTTGGTGTATCGAGATGGTGCTGTAACTGAGCCACCTGCCGGGGCTCCCTCATTCCTAATTACACATTTTTTGTCCTTAATGGCCTGATCCCACCCTGATGGGTCGAATTTCAGTTATTTCAGGGAGTTAGTAGGCCTGCGCCTTGGTTGCTGTTTTTTCTCTCCCGACAGATAGCAGATGCTTGTCCGTGCAATGTGCTGGAATCCTATTCATGTTGACCGCTGCTTCCTTGGCTCCCGACCCTGTCATTGGGGGCCCAGCCTTCCCCACACCTTGTCTGACAAGGGGGGTTTGAGAATCCTGACAGGGCCCGTGCCCTAGGTTGGGAGCTGTGTTAGATAGGACTGGCCCTCTCCTCCCTCCCCGTCCTCCTTCCCTCAGGCAGCCAGCCCTCCCTCCACCTGCTGCCTGACTTCCCCAGGCCCCAGGGTCACCTGTGAAGTGAGTGGGGTGGGGAAGAGCCTGGGTCCCAGGTGGCCAGCCCTTTCTCAAAAACATCTCTACTTCCTCCTCTTCCACCTTCCTCCTGTCCTGTGCCTGGCGTCCCTCGGCACCTCACCTCAGCCTTTTGACCCTGCTCTGGACCCACACGCTCACGGTGCTGGCAGAGGCGACCGCCTCCCAGCGGAGCTGCCCGCTGGCCTCTAGAAGGCTGAAGGTCGCACTGCAGGTAATGACACTGGTGACAGAAGTACTAACCCTGGTGGGAGGGCTCGTGGGGTCAGCACCAATGGCTGTCTGCTCATCCTCTAGAACCTGGAGATCTGCTTCTACGCAGAGGGCTGCGGCCTTCCACCTGAGGCCCTGCACACGGCCACCTTCAAGGTAGGGCCCTTTGCCTGGGGTGGGCGAAGCCTGTCTTCCTGCGCTCACCTGCACCCAGGACCAGCTACATAATTACAGGACCCAGCACCAAATGACACTGCGGGCATCTCTTTCACAAATTCTTTCAAATCACCCTGGCTGGTGTGGCTCAGTGGATTGAGTGCTGGCCTGTGAATCAAAGGGTCACCAGTTCGATTCCCAGTCAGGGCACATGCCTGGGTTGCAGGCCAGGTCCCCAGTAGTGGGTGTGGGAGAGGCAACCACACACTGATGTTTCTCTTCCTCTCTTCTCCTCTCTCTAAATAAATAAAATCTTTTAAAAAATTCTTTCAAATGTTGAGGCAGCAACAGAGCAATAACCCAAGTGTGAGGCTCGAGGCTCTCAGCACGGTGGGGGTGCTGCGGGACTGTGTGGGGGGCACCACAACTCCGGCTGCAGAGCCAGGCTGTGACTTCTTGCCTGGCCCGGTTTGCAGGCCCTGCAGAGGGACCTGGAGCTGCAGGGGTCTTCCACCCGGGAACTCATCCAAAGATACTTCTGCAGCCGCCTCCAGCAGCAGGTAAGGTGCCCGCCCACAGCCCGCCCCGCCCCGCGAGCCCTGCCGTCGCTGACGCTACCCCTACGCGCCCCACCCCCTAGGCTGAAACCACCACGGAGCAGCTTGGGGCGGTCACGCTCAAAGCCTCCTACCACGCCTCCGAGCAGAAGCTGCGTGTGGAGCTGCTCAGCGCTTCCAGCCTGCTGCCCCTGGACTCCAACGGTGAGTGCAGACTGCCCAGGGGCCACTCCGCCCTGCTCTCGTGTCCCTGGTGGTTCTGCCGGCCCAGCGGGAGCATCAGGTGCATTTCCTCTGGACTACCAGGAGGGGGCAGTGCTGCCGAGCGGGGCACAGCTGCAGGGAGTGGGGGCTGGTGGAAGCGCTGGAACATCTTTGGCCATTGTTCCCTCCCTGGGCCACTTGCCAGGCTCCAGCGACCCCTTTGTCCAGCTGACCTTGGAGCCCAGGCACGAGTTCCCTGAGCTGGCTCCCCGGGAGACCCAAAAGCACAAGAAGGACCTTCACCCGCTGTTTGATGAGACCTTTGAATTGTGAGTGGGTCTCCACGCTTGCTGCGCTTCCCCAGCCCAGGACCACCTCAGGCCTGCTCCTCCCTGCTGGGGCCAAAGGGGCTCCCTGGAGAGGACAGCACTGGAGTCCCAGGAGGGGGAACTTAGGACAAGGGGTTGCTGGCATAGGTCCCCAACCTGCTCCCTGGGAGTCGCCAGACGGTTGGGAGAAGACTCCCACCTGTTGCTTCCAGGCAAGAGTCCTGAACCCGAAGTCTGGTCCCAGGACAGGTGGGCCTGGGGACACTGGGCCCCCGGGTTTAAAGCACCAGCCCAGAGACCAGGCGTCACATCTTGTAATCCTGCCCCAGCCGCCCCTCTGGGCATCCTTCTCCCCGCCCGGCCCAGCCTCAGGGACCAGCGGGGAGAGCCCGTGTGTGGGGGTGGCGGGCAGTAGCGGTGTGTGGCGCGGGCAGCTGAGCCCAACTGTCGCCCACCCAGCCTGGTGCCTGCTGAGCCGTGCCAGAAGGACGGGGCGTGCCTCCTGCTCACGGTGCTGGACCACGACACCCTGGGCGCCGATGACCTGGAAGGCGAGGCCTTCCTGCCGCTGCGCTCGGTGTGCGGCCTGAGCGGGACAGAGCCCGGGGAAGCGCCTCAGACCCGCCTGCCCCTCACCTTCCCCACACCCAACGGTAGGCCTGAGCCCCGGGCTGGGGACGCAGGGGAGGGGCAGTTCGTGAAGGCTCAGGTGGGCCCCCAGAGATGGGAGGGTGGGGGTCAGAGGGACCCCTCCTGAGGGGTGGAAGCCGGTAGAGCCAGCGCGGTAGCTTGTGCTGCCGAGGTCGCTGGGTCTCGTCAGGAAACCAGTGTCTGTTCAGCTGGGCCGAGTGTAGCGTGGCTTTCCCTGCTGGGGGCGGGCCGCCACATTTGCCCAGGGAGGGGGGCCGGTCTTGGGAACAGGACTAGGCCCCACGTTTGTCCGCTTACGGGCCCGTTCTACGCATCTCTGACACGTAATGACTAACTTTTCCAGTCCTTACAAGTGCCCCCTCAGGCAGATACTATTATTGCTGTTTTTCAGATGAGTAAACTGAGGCACAAAGAGGCTAGCTAGAGAGCCTCAAGTTCTCACACTAAAAGGAAGAGCTGCCACCTGAGGCACCTCTCAGCCTCTTGCGCTGAGACTAGCTTGGGGTGCCTGGCCAGAGCCCGCGTGCCGGGGGCCGGGAGGGGTCTCCAGGCTTGTCCTTCAGCCTGTCACGTCCCGTGAGCGTAGCTGGTTCCAGGTCCCTCACTGGTTTCCAGGTTGGCTGCAGATGGGCGGCGCTGTCCCTGCACTACCCAGGCACCACCCCTCCCCCAAACCTGACCCCCAAACGCCTCTCTTCTCAGGGGACGCGATCCTGCAGCTGCTGGAGAGCCGGAAGGGTGATCGCGAGGCCCAGATGTTTGTGAAGCTGCGGCGGCAGCGAGCCAAGCAGGCCTCCCAACATGCCCCTTGGCTGGGGCGATAGCTGTGGACGCTGGGGACGGGGTTGGGTCCCTGGTAGGGACAGGCTTTCCTGGGAGGTCTGGGTTGTCCCCACCCCGGCACAGCCTTCCAGCCTGGCCTGACACTGGTTAGGGCCCTTCATGTGTGGGAACCCCTGACCCACACCGAAGGCCCCCAGGGCATGGGAATGCCATTTGCATATTTATGGTGATGGGGACACTATTTGCATATTTATACTCCCTCCTCCCTGCCTTCAGCCTTGGCCTCAGCATTCCCTGCCAAACCCCAGCACCAGGGGAGGGGAGGCCGCTGTCTGTATCTCCTGCCCCCGCTCCTCCCTGGGAAAAGCTGCTCCGGCCAAGCCAGTCTCCGCGTCCGTCCCCTGGAACACCTATTCCAGCCACAGGGTGAGGCCAGGGCTGTGAGCACAGAGCTCCTCCTGGGGGGGGGGGGAGCAGGAACTCTGACAAAGATGAGGCTACAGCTGCCCTGGGGGAAACCATAAAGAGGGAGCCCAGGGCCTCTCCTGAGGGGGCTGCCAACACCCAGGCTAGGGACCCCAGAGTCAGGGCCATCTGGCTCTGCCAGGTGAGAGCTGGCAGGCAGTGGGCTGGCCCGAGGACAGAAGCAGAAAGGTCAGCTTGGCCACCCCTGCTGCCTGAGGACATCTCCTGGGGCCAGCACCTGCCACCTAGAAACTTTCTTGGCAAAAATAAAAGTCCCAAAGCATTGTCCTCTCTGAGCACACTGTTGGCGGATAGTGGGGCTCAGGTCAGGCCCTGCAACCCCTCCCCAGCGCAAGAGAGACCCTTGGATGGCCCCACGCCGAGCCCACCCCAATCCCACCCCTCTCCCGTGTTACAGAGTGGGAGGTGGTGTGGGGCCACGTACGCACAAGCAGGTGCCGGCTCAATTGGTGTCCCTTCTGCTTGGACCAAGGGCTTCAAACAAAACAGTGCCCAGCACATCCGTTCCTGTGGCTGCTGCCCCTCCCGGTCCTGGGACTCCGGGGGCAGCACCGTGCAGGGGAGCCTGCCTGGGGGCGGGCCTGTGTGCTGTCCGTCAGGCCTGAGACCCAGGTGCCATTCTACCCGCAGCTTGGTCACCTCCCCTCTCTGATCCCGCACAAGCGACACGTGCAGGTGCTGAGGGGTCTCCACGGCCCCTTGCAGCTCGGGACCTCGGAGACACACATGAGAGGGCGGCCCACAGCTGTGTTCCCTCACACCCACCTAACAGGCCGGCCAAGAGCAGAGGGGGCTGAAAGCTGGGGACCCTCTGCCTGCAGGGGGCAAGGGGCAGGGGACAGGCAGGCCAGCTCCTCTGGGCCCACCTTTCTCTTCCTGTGTTTATGCGAAGGCACAGTCTGTTCCTCTGAGAACCACTGGGGGCCCTGCTGTCTTTTGGAAAACCGAGGACAAAGCAGCGGCTGCTGTCCATCGGGCCCACCAGAGGAGAGCAGCGGGCCGGGGGTCTCTGTCCAGGGCTCATGGTCCCCACATCAGCCGCAGCGGGCCTGGCTCGGACAAGCACTGGAGCCCCGGGAGCCCCAGGGCCTCTGCGGCCACCTAGCCACATCTCAGGGTCAGGGCACAAGCTGCTGCTTTGGCGGAGGCAGCACGCCCAGCCCAGGAGGGGCCGGAACCTGGGCTGGGACAGCCCAGCGGAGCTGGCCGACCTTTCGGTTCGGAGGCCTGAACCTGGGCGCCACCCGCTTCGCTGCATGCAAACAAGCTACCGCTGCAAGTTCATATTTTATTTCCAATGGTTTTGGAGCTTTGTTGATTTTTGCATTTTTGTAAAAAAAGAAAGTTCTCACTTAATTCATTGAAAGCCCTTTCGTGCTGAGCCCAAGGGGGGAGGGGCTGGGACCAGACCCTCTGAAGCCCTCTTGCCCCCACCCCAGACACCAGCGCTGGGAGTGGGGCGGCTTCTCTCCACCCACTCCGCCCTCCCGTCCCGCCGCATCTCTCTGTACAGAACGAGTTTCAGAATGGAAGCTAAAACACACTACACATCGGACAGGCACGCACACACACGCACACGGGCGTCCTCGCCGCGAGGGCGGGACGTCAGCTGCACTCAGAGAGCACCAAGGAATGCATACGGAACCCCTCGGGGAGGGGGCAGGGCCTGAGCCCCTGGTCCTCACAGTCCGTAGACCCTCCCTACCGATTGCCCTGCTAGCTGCCAGAGGGAGGGGTGGGGAGCATGGGGGCAGGGGCTGTGCCAGAAGAGGAGGGATGGCTGGGGGTGGAGAGGGCAGTGCCAGCCTGGCAGGAGGCCCTGGGGCCAGGGGGGCTGCTCCCGAGACCCGGGGGAGAGGACTGAGGCCGAGCCCCTGCCTCAGGAACCTGAGGGGTGGAACTCCTGGGCCTTGACCCTCGAGGGGCTTCAAGGGCCCAGGGGTGGGAGCTCGGGAGCGGGCTGCTCGGGCCAGCCCCAAATTGAATACACATCTGGTAAAGCTAGGAGCTAGGTTGGCCTGGAGCCCTGGCACACCCCTTGGGCCTCACTGCCAGGAACCCGGTCTGCCTGGGGCCTGCAAGCCCTGGCCCTTGCCCTGGCCTGGGGAGGTGGGGTGAACAGGGCCCGCCCTGAAGGCTCGTCCCCTCCCCTTGGCCCTGTCCAGCTTCCCATCCTTCCCTGCTCGGGCCCCGAGAAGTTAAAAATAGTTAGTTCCTACATAAAAAAGAGAAACAGGTTCCCCGCCAAAAGGCCGGTGGGAGAAGAGGGCAAAGTGGGTCAGGTAGGGAGTGGGCAGAGGGAGGACTGCAAAATAGTTGCTTCTTTTAAAAAGTGCTTGGTAAGTCTGTTTTAAAGTGTGTGTCTATATCTGTGTAGAGATATACACACAGACACTGTTCACACTGGCCGCCCACGCACCCCCGCACGCGCACAGAATGTATACATATACATAATCATATACATATACATGTACATGGACATACATACATATATACACTTTAAAAAGTCCTAGGTGGGAAGAGCTGAGCCAGGCCGGGGCCGGGCCCGCGGGGTCACGACTGCAGCGCGTGGGCCCGGCCCGGCTGGCAGACGGGGCACTCGCTGACCTCGGCGCACAGCTCGCACAGCACGGCGTGTTGGCACGGCAGCACCGCTCGGTTCTGCTCCTGACACTTAAGGCATTTCACCGACTGCATGTGGAACACGGCCTGTGGGGAGCAGGATGCCGAGGTCACGGGCCTGGCCTGGGCGGCAGGAGCGCACGGGGGGCACGGAGCCCTGAGGGCTGCTCACAGGGCCCGCGCTCTGCAGCCCCCGGCCTGGGTGAGGCTTTTCCTCACACTGATCTTGCAGTGAGCCCAGGTCCCTGGAGAGGGCGATGGCCTGCCCCAGGCTACAGCCACAGGTGGGGCTACGACACCAAAGGCCTGGTGAAGGGAAGACCGTTCTTTCCACCATGCAGGGCTCCCTGGGGGCCCAGCAGGAACCTAGGGATGCAGACGGAGCAGCCCCGGGGACCCAGGCATTCTGCGGTGTCTGCTCACTGTGCAGCACTCCGAGAGCCCAGGAATGCTAATGTGGCTCAGGACACACCGCCTTCCCAAGTGCCCTTCTCACCTCCCGCGGAGCGGCTCGCGGAAGGAGGGGGGCCGGCCCCCCAGCAGTGTGGGCCCCTGGAGCCCAGCCCTGCCTGTGGCCACGTACACCCCCACCCAGGGCTCCGCGACCCTCCGGGCTGACCTTGTCCACCTGCTCCAGGCGGGCCCGCAGCTGCTTCTGGAGGGAGTACAGGGTGGAGAGCGAGAGGGCCTCCAGGTCGGAGAAGGTGGCCGGGGCCTGCGGGTCAGGCCCCGAGTGCAGCCGCTCCAGCTCCTCCTGCAGCTTCTTCACCTGCACCTCCAGCGCATCCCGCTGCTCGCGGGCCAGCTCACACTCAGCGCCGGCCGTGCTGGCCCGCTCACCGGCCTCCTCTGCCTCCTTCTTCCAGGCATCACAAGCCTGTGGGCCGAACATGCAGAGCATATCATGATGGCCCCCCTGCCCCCCGAGAGCATATCTCTGGGGGGCTGCAGGAGCCAATGCGGCTGTGGGGCCTGCTGGGAGCGGGTCAGTGGTCTGGGGAAGGGGCAGGGGGCAGCTGACGCGTCTACGGAGAAGAGAGGTTTCAGGACCTGCAAGAGACCCTCTGTGAGCAGGGAAGGGGTCTGGGCCTGGCTGGAGGGCCCACCCGAGAACCAAGAACCCTGGACTTGAGCCCTGGAGAGTCAGGGCTTCTTGGGAGAGGCCAGTGGTGCCCAAGATGAGACCACATAAACGGCTCACAGAGTTCCAGGTCTGCGATACCAGCCACCCAGGGTCCTGACAGGGGAAAGAGAACAAAACTGGGCTTCTGCTGTGTCCTCCAGGACCCCTGGCCTCCCCAACTCCCTGTGCCCTGGGCAAGAGGGGCATGAGCTGGGAGCTGCCAGGCCCTGGGAGGACGGGCGTGGGGCCTGGTACCTGCTTGGCCTGCTTCCAGGACTCCTCCCACTGCTTGATGGTGCCGTTGGCTTCATCCAGCTCTTGCTGAAGCCGGGCCAGCTCGGCAGCCCCTGGCCCTGACAGGAAGGCGGGCGAAGTGCCCGGGGAGAAGCTTCCAGAGGCAAAGTGCTCCCAGATGCTGCTGTTCATCCCATTCAGACCTGCCCCAGGAAGGAGAGGAGCGTCAGTGCTCCGAGGGGCCCTACCTGGCCTGCCTGGGGCTCCAGGGGCCGCTGCTCGAGGCGGGCAGCGTCAGGCTGGAGCCCGGGCGGGGATGTGGAGGTGCTGCAGCTGAGTCAGACCTCCTGTGGGGCCCTCTGCTGCCTGTCAGCTGCCACTTAAATTCTAAGACTCAAGATTGTCGTCTGCCAAACAGGGTGACCTGGGGGCCTGGGAACAGCTATGGGGGAGCTGCCTGCGAAGGCAGTGATTTGTGGAGGCCTGAGGCTGGGTGGGGGGGAGCCCTCTTGCACCCCGGGGTAAGGCCTGGGAGGAGACTCAGGATGGCAGCAGAGCTGGAGCAGCAAGAGCTCCAGGAGCCCAGGTGTGCCCGTTTGGTGACAGTAAGGGGAACCAGGACACAGCCAGGCCATCCAACCACCCCCTGGCCACCTCTTTCCAGTTTGCCGCATGTCACACCATGTGCCCCCACCAGACATCCGCAGACGCGGCTTGCGCCCCTGCTCTGTGGCCCTTGGGGCAGCCTCTACCTTCCAGAGCAGGACCCACACACACCTCTGTCCTCAATTCTGCCCACCGTATTATTCTAGTGACGTCCTTCTGGCTTCCTTTCCTACTAATCCAGCCAGGGTGTTCCGGAACCAAATGGATTTAAGAGTGTCCCCTAAGAAACACTGACAGGTGGATCCTGGGTGGAAATCATGCAGTGTGTGTGCCGTCTCTGAGCCTGTCTGACCTGTCCTGGAGGTGGGAGCCCAGGGCCACCTCCCCGACACACCGTCCCAGCCGATAGCTCTGCCTGAGCACCTCTCCACACCCAGGTGGCATTTAATCTCTTGGAGAGGAGCCACCCCTCAGAGACAGCCCTCCTGACCACATCTAGGTAAGGTCCCTTGTTATTCTGAACCCCAGCCCCGCCCTCTGACTCCACACAGCAGCTCCAAGTATGAGCTAATGTCTGTCCCCCTGCCACCCCCAGAGGCCATGGCGCCACGCTGGCAGGCACTGCTGAGCTCATACTGTACCTATAAAACTGCTCAGTAACCACCACACGTAGGAGTGGATGTGTGGCCAATAAGCCTCTGGCACGTGAGACAAGTCAGACAAACAGAAGATGAAGCATTTGAGCCCTGGATGGTGTGGCTCAGTGGACTGAGCACCGGCCTGTG
The DNA here is from genome assembly GCA_004027475.1 of Anoura caudifer. Taxonomy (NCBI): domain Eukaryota; kingdom Metazoa; phylum Chordata; class Mammalia; order Chiroptera; family Phyllostomidae; genus Anoura; species Anoura caudifer. Next base: position 114,795 of record PVKU01000303.1, read on the forward strand.
AACCAAAGGATCACTGGTTCGACTCCCAGTCAGGGCACATGCCCACATTGCAGGCCATGTCCCCAGTAGGGGGCATGTGAGAGGCAACCACACATTGATGTTTCTCTCCCTCTCTTTCTCCCTCCCTTCCCCTCTCACTAAAAACAAATAAAATCTTTTAAAAAATATGAAGCATTTGAAGCTGTGTCAACACAGAAGGTGCTCGGGGACACAGCACAGGGGATGCAGTCGATGCTACTGCAGTGACGACGTGCCGTGGGGGCCAGGTGGGGACGCAACGGCCAGGGGATCACCGTGAAGAATGCCGTCGCCTAGCCACTGTGCTGTGCACCTGAAACCAGCAGGAGTGTCCACCGTAACTGAAGAAAGACCAGACACGCCCAAAACGGGCTGAGGCGTCACCGTGCTGCCCTGGTCTCTGGAGGGAGATGGGAAGGCCCCAACCTCCTTAGAGGTGGCGGCTCAGTGTGCCCGGGATGCCCCACACCCTCCGGGGAGGGGTTTCTGAGCTCCTTGGAGAGCAGCAGGGTGGGGATGTCGGAGGAGCCGCTGCTGTGCGTCGAGAGGCAGAAGGCTGAGTGCTTGCTGATTGGCTCTCTTTGCTGTTACCTCAGTGCACAGTCAATCCAGTGCCCGCACACAGGAGATGAGGACCCTGCATGTGGCAGGCAGTGAAGCCTGCAGGCCTGCGCGCCACACTCGAACCGCTAGGCCTTGCCTGCCCCTCGCAGGAAGTCCACCCCGTGCTAATGGCTGCGCCATTTAGACCTCTCCCTTGGCCTCCTGCGAACCTGGCTGTAGCCAGCCCGCCTCCGGGAGCCCCGGGTACCTGGCTGGAACTGGCACCCTGGCGCAAAGAGCAGAAGCGGGCTCCGGCGGCTCCGAGCAGCCACTTCTCACCGCGCGCTGGCCATGCCTCGCCCTTCACCCGAGCCTCATCGCCACTTCCGAGGCGGGTGCTGCCACCCCACCCGTTTCACAGCAGAATAAAGGAAGGCTGAGAGGCTGAGTCGCTTGTCCAAGATCACACAGCTAAGGGAGTCGTGGGACAGTGACCTGACCCTCCTCCAGCGCCTGAGCCCCAGCCCTCACCGCCTCCCTGCTCTGCTCTGGCCGTGGACAGAGGCCCAGGCACTCTCCAAAGCCCGGGTTCCCGCCCCGGGCCTCAGCGAGCCGCACCCATGCTCACCCAAAGACCCATGGGATGCCGAGGTCCCCAAAAACGTGTTTTCTGACTGGCTCAGGTGGGCCTGGGGCTGCTGCAGGAAATGTGAGGAGAGGCTGACCGGAGGGGACGGGGACGCCGAGTGGAAGGAGGCAGAGCTGCCCAAGGAGCCAGGGATGTTCACGGGTGCAGAGCTCTGCAGCAAACTGCCACCTGCACGAGAGGCCAGGAGGGCGGCCGAGTGAGGGCAGGAAGCCGCTCCATCTGTCCCCCACCCCCGGCTGGGCGGACCCCTGGGTGCCCTCGCACACCGCCCTGCTGGCCCACAACCCAGTACCGATTGTGATGCTGCCTGGGTGGGGAACTGTGCTATTATCGAAAGTCTTCTCCAGGGCGGCCACCCCAAACTCGTTCAGGTCCAGGTCGTCCAGGGCAGACTCTAGGGACAGAGGGACCAGGGTCTGAGCCTCCCAGCCTCCGGGGGCGCAAACCCCGCAGTTCCCGGCCTCGCCTCACCGACCTGCCTGCCCCACCTCATCTTCAGGTCTCACTGGGCCGCTCCTCTCTCGAGCCTCTGCCTGGCTGCCCCTCTGCCACACCAGCCCCGATGCCCCGCCACGTCCAGCTCAACAGCTCTGCTCTCTGAGGCCTCGGGTCCAAGGGAACCGAGGCCCGGCTGGGGTCCCTGCCTTGGACGGAGGCCTTGCCTCCTGACGTTATGGTGCGTGTGTCGCCCCCGCGCCTGCTGCGGGCAGGCCTGTCTCTGGGCCTTCAGCGGCTAACATGCAACAGGAGCCCGACAAATGTGCACTGCCCTCTGCTGAGCGGGGCCGCAGGTGGGAGCAGTGCCCTCCCTGAAGTCTCCCCAGAGGGTCTCCACGTCTGCACCCCCAGTCTCTGCACGAGGACCTGACACAAAGTGGCCGCTGAGAGAGAAGAGCAGCAGCTTTCACAAGCAGGAAGGCTGCGGGCAGTTGTGCGGGCCGTTCGCCGCACGAGGAAGCCCAGCTGGGAGGGGAGTGGAAACTGAATGATGTGCACCGTGGGTGAGACCACACGTGCCCGGGGAAGGGGCGTCTCTGATTTGCTGAGGGTCAGTCTCAGCCCGACACCGTGGGTCCGTGTCCCCCTCCGCGCAAAGGCCCGGCGCCTACCCTGGCTGCCTCCGGTCGGACGTCTAAGACAGCCAGCGTGCTGGTCCGAGCCTCATTCCAGAGACCTCATGTCTCTGACACCAGACCCAGTCCTGGACTTGGCAACGGAAACGGCCTAATTACCTATGACCGACTCTACCGTGTCACTGGTGGGGTAGAAGGGCAGGGCATTTGCGTTCATGCCAGGGACGCTGCTGGTGCCCGCAGGGCTAGGGGGAGTAGCTGCCAGGCTGGAGGTGATGCTAGAAGAGATGCTTGAGGTCAGGGGGCTGCCCACGGGGAGGATGCCCAGCATATCCTGCAATGAGAGAGTGAGGAGAGGCAATGGGATGCCTGCCCAGAAGGCCAGGGGCTGGAGACGGGGGATGGGTAGGGCGGAAGGAAACGGGGCATGCCAGCCCTTGTCTTGGTGCCCCCATGCCCACATGGGGCCCCGACCACTCAACACCTAGTGAGAGGCTGAAGTTGGAGGGGTGCGGCTCAGAGGCTGCAGGGCCCACTCACACCTACCATCCTCCACAGGGTGGGGAGCAGTGAGCCCAGTGCCTGGCGTAGTGCAGACGCTCAATACGTAGTCTGTGACGGACTGATGGGTGAGTCTGGGGGAAGGGGCTCCAGGGCCTGACCTACCCTCACTGGACCGGGGCCAGGGCCCCCCTTAGTCCTGCCCTCAGCTTGTGGAGAAAGCATGACCCCCACTCTGCAGCCTCCTGGGGTTCTGGGCCTGGCCTGTGCACAGCAGGTGCCAGAAGGGGGCCAAGAATTCAGTACCTGTTTCGGCTGAAGCAGAGGCTGCTCTTGACTCCTAGGCTCCAGTGAGTGGGGTTTTAACTTGGCCTGAGAGCGGAAGGTTGGAGAGCAGGAGATGAGTGTGATACTAGTGGAGCCCAGGGTCCCCCCAACCTGCCACGGCTGAGGCTGAAGGTACCAGGGGCCTGGCACCTTCCGGCCCTTCATGCACGCACACCCTGCTTTCCCTCCTCGTCCCCACTGCTTCCACTACCCTAGGAACCAGGGGGGCTGCTCCTCCCCGCCTGCTCCAAGCCTCAGATGAGCCCGTTGGGGACAGCCTCTGTCCTGCCCACAGCCCTGCCACATCAAGGCAGCATGGAGCACGGAAGGGACCAGGCGTGCGGCCAGACCAGGGCAGGCACCCTGGCTGCTCCGTGGACCGCTGATGCTGGGCGGGGCACCTGGCCTCCCCATCCTGCCTGTCTCTGTCCGTGGGACGGGAGGCCTTGCTCACTGTGCTTAGTCTTGAAGAGGGGAGGGACAGGGCTTTCCTAGTCCCCGGTCACACTGCCCAAAGCAGGACAGCCCTCCATGGAGAAGGCTGACCTCACCGGACTGCCCCTCCCATCCCTTACCTGGCATTTGAAGTTTTTCAGGAACTCGGTTCCCACTTGGTCTTCCCTCTCGAAGCCAGGAGCCTTCTTATAGCTGCCAGGGGCGAGGCCGGACTCCCCGGGGAAGACGATGCCCTCCAGGTTCGGGGGCTTCCTCAGGGAGCCCGGCGGGGAGCCACAGAGGTTAGATGGGCTGCCTAGGCTGCTGTTTCTACAGAGGAGCTGCGGAGAATGGAGGGAATGGGCCTGTGGGCAACACGCAGGATGGGACGCTGCCCCCCCCCCAGCCCCTCCTCAGGGGGAGCTTCTTCAGCAGCCTAGGAAATGCCTTCCATTTCCACCTGCCAACGGCACAACTGCCACCCAGGGGACCCAGAACCTCGTGAGGGAACTGTGTGTGTGTGGCGGGGGGGGCGCGGGTGGTGAATGAAGGCTTTGTCCCTTCTCCCCACTCTACCCATGCTAATTTAGGCTCTGGGGGCACTAACCACCCCCCTCCCAACTTGACAGAGAAAAGAACCCTAGGGCAGAACCCCAAGGCTTCCAAGCATAGGTTGAGGAGGGTGGGGGGCATGAGAAGCAGGTGCTGGCTCCCAGGTGGCCTGGTGCCCACCCACCCCTGGATAGGCACGTACAGCGCTGAGGTCGGGAGCGTGCGGGCTGGAGGGGCTCACAGGCACTGAGTCTCCGGCGGCTGATGGCATGTACAGGCCGGGGCCCGCCTGAGTGGGGCTGGGCACGGCTGAGGAGGGCTGCAGGTCCTCGCTGAGGGGTGGCTCTGCAAGAGACGGTGGCAGAGTGTTCGCAGGCTCCTGAGCCAGAAGTGCCTCTGGGTCCCTTCAGAAGGACCATGCATCCCCCTGTATGTAAAGGGAAGGCTCCTACCTTGACCCTATTGTTATTGTGTACTGAGCACTTACTAGGTGCCAAGCGAGTGGTACTAACTGTGAATCTTCAGTGACTGGAAGACACAAGTAATCTCATGGTCTCCATTTTACAGACAAGGAACCTGAGGCTCAGAGAGACAAGGTAAGTCTCCCAAGGGGACAGAACCCGGAAACGGAAGAACTGGGATCCGAACCCCGATCTGTACAACTCCAAAGCCTGAGCTGTGAGTCGGTTCTCCGTGCTGCCTCCACCGGTGTCCCAGTGCCCAAGGCTGGGGACCACCTGTGCCGAGAATATGCTTCTCTCTCCCCGGGCCCTCAGTCCACTTTTCACTCTAATCCCGGAGACAAGGTCTGGGTCTGGAGGACAGCCAGAGCAGTGGCTCGGGTGGACACAGGTCACGACAGGAGCTCCGCCTGCGACAGGCAGTGGCGGCCTGGCGTGCAGAGTGGAGCTGCACTGGCCAGTACAGCAGCCCCAAACCACGCGGGGCTGGGGGCACTCAGGACGTGGCTGCTCCAACACCAGCTTTCAACAACAGTTTGAAAAAAGCAGTAAAATATCTTGATGGTTTCCTGTATGGTTCTCGGACTATTATCACTTTACAATGAATGGAGTAAATAAAGACATGCTGTTCAAATGAATTCAGCCTATCTGTTTTGCTTATTTTCACGTGGTAACTAGAATACTAAAGTGATGAAAGCAAGCTGCACCTTTCTGATTGGCTAGCTCTACCCTCAGCAGGGCTCAGCATGGCAGAGGGCCACATTCAACGAGCAGTCCGCCACACGTGTGGCCTGGGGTGGCTGCTGGGACCTGCCTGGTGGGCTCTGGGGGGGGCGCCCCCCGCCCCCAAGCCTCAGCAGAGGGTGGGGGAGGGGAGGGCGGAGAGGACACTGCCTCAGGTCAGCGGGAGCAGCTTACGTTCTACGTGGGCAAAGGCGCAGAAGGGTCCTCGGGGACAGCTGCCCGACTGCTGCATGTCGTTGCACTTGGTGGATTTATAGATCTGGAGGGACAGGGCAGAGCAGAGGCGGCTCAGGCTGGGGCCGAAGAGCGCCAGGCAGGCACGGGCGCCTCCAGCGTGGGCGGGTCATCTTACTAATGAGCTCCTTTCTCCTATTCCACACCGCTTCTGTCTTTCCCTACCGACTTCCTGCTCAAACCCTGCAGCAGACACTGCCACCCCGCCTTGCGTGGAGGATGCCCTCCCTCCTGGGGTCAGAGGTCCAACCAGCCCGGACCCAGCCCTCAAAGAGAGTCTGTCCATGCTGCTTTACACCCTTACACTCAGGGCCTCATCTTGGCAAGAGCTGCAACCTCTGAACCCACCCCTGGGCATTTGGAAAGCCAAGATCACAGGCAGTCTAGGTTGGGACCTACACTCAGCAAGCTTTAAAAAAAAAGAAAAAGAAAAAAAAAAAGATTTTATTTACTTATCTTTAGGGGGGGGGGAAGGAGGGAAAGAAACATCAATGTGTGGTTTCCTGTTGTACGTCCCCCCCACCTGGGTACCTGGCCCACAACCCAGGCATGTGCCTGACTGGGAACTGATGGACGACCCTTTGGTTTGCAGCCTGGAGCTCAGTCCACTGAGCCACCCCAGCCAGGGCTTGGTCTAAGTTTCCACCCTGCTGTCCGTAGTCCCTGTAAGGCAGCCTGTTCATGTGTCTATTGCAGTGTGTCCTGGTCTCCATGCAACCAGAGGAAGGGACAGCATGTGCCTCTAGGCACCCGACACAAGATCTCAGGACCCGGAATACGGCTCAGGGTACACCATGAGGCCAGGGGGCTGGGGAACTGTGGCAGGGAGGCGATTTGTACGCTAGGCTCTGGTCTGGAACGGGGCAACTGTTCAGGGCTTTCTTCTTTTTTCATCCGGGTGTCACTGGATTATAACCACCATGAGCAATGCAAAAGAGTGGCCAGGGCGCTGGGCCCAGTCCAGGCCCTCTCTGCTGGAGGCCGGGGGAGGGCTGGGCTGGGAACAGCGCCGCGTGGTGAGCGTGGGCGCAAACGAGGGAAGCTGCCAAGTTAAGGAGCAGGGCTCCTTTAGGTACTGCCGGTTGAGGAGCCTGTGGCTCCAGGTCCTCCTGACAGGATGGAGTCCAGGTGGGCTCTGCCTTGCAGCCGCCCACCCCGCAAAGGCCCGGCCCGGCTCCAAGGCCCACCTCCGGGTGGAACTGCTGCTCCGTGCGGGTGTGGCAATACTGGCAGGCGTCTCCGTTCTCACACTTGCCGGGGTCTCCCCACTCATCCCCGTGTTTCACGTTTGGACACGGTGATGACCTGGTCCAATGAGAGGGCGGGGTCACATGGATGTCAAGGGGGAGATCAGGACCAGGGGGTGCCAATGAGATGAGACCCCGGCCCCACAGGGCGGGAAGCCCAGCTTTGCTCCCTCAGCCAGGTCCTCCCACTGAGCACCGTGCAGCCCAGGACGGCTGGGCGGTGGCCACCACCACACTTTCTGCACATGGCATGGCCCCAGCAGACCCCTCTGCGTCAGAAATGAAGAGGCCTCAGGGACGGCTGGGCCCCACATCCTCATGCCATGATAGGCGGATCCGGCAGGCCCCCCAGAGCTCTGCTATTCTGACTACCCCCTACATCTGGGCCTCCCCGCAGCCCTGCGAGCATAATGGGAGCAGCCTCTGCTGGGACCCACCCCCCGCCCCCCCCGTCCCGCCACGGCTGACCTGTATTTGTGTTTCCGGGGGCTCCGCCGCCGGTCCTTGCTGTTGTGGTAGTAGGGGCAGGCGTAACCTTGGCGGCACAGCCGCGGGGGCTTCTTGCATGGCTCCGTCTTGTAGTTCCCCAGCACATAAGCGGTCTCTGCACAGAGGCCAGAGGTAGGGGTGAGGTGGGCGGGATGGGGGGCAGGGAGAAGCCGCTGGGAAGGGTCTGGGAGTGGACACTTCCATGAGGTATGGGCAGGGCTACCCTTCCACAGGCCAAAGTCAGGACCAAGATAGCCCAGGGGAGAGGGAGGGTGGATGCTGTACTCCACCCTCTGGGGACACTCTCAGCTCCCAGGGTAAAAAGGATGCCCTTAGGAGGTTTGAGAACACACACGCACGCACACCTCTTTTCACGCACAAGGATGTATGTGTGGAAGCTCTGAGAAATTTGGGGTGCGGCTGGGATGATGGGAACAGGGCAAGGTATGTCTGGAGAAACCCCCCTAGTAACTCCCTGACCCCCAGGGAAAGTGTTTCGCTGGATGCGAGGTGGAGATACCAGCACCTCCCAGCAGGGGTGGTGGTGAACCACTTTCTCAGGGCAGCTCTGGGTGGGAGAGGGGTGGGGACAGATGCCTGGCAGGAGCCTGGCCACCTGAGTGGCCACCTTCACCTTGCCACCTCGGCTCTTCACTGAGGATCTTTTCTATCATGGCGTGGCTTGCAGCCCCAGCAGACGGGCCCTCTGTGCTGCCTTCCACCGTGGGCTGGCCATTCTGCAAGGCCTCCATGGCCTGCAGCTCCCTGCAGAGAGCGCGGGGAAGGGGCATGAGGGAGGAGCTGGGGCACTGGCCCTGCGCTCTATGCATGGTGCTCACCGTGTGGGCAGCCAAGCCCCTACCCCAGCCCACAGCCATCAGCCCAGCACGGCAGCCAGCCCACCTGATGTCGTAGACAGGGGAGCGGAGGTCATGGGGTCCATGGGCGAAAGCGCAGTGCAGGCCATTTTTGGTGCAGTTGCCTTTCGAGTCCGTCTCATGGATGCATATTCCAGTTTTGTAGTAGCGCAGGTGGTACCTGCGTTCAGTGTCCCCTGTGGTCCTGTGCAGGAACGGGCACCTGCAACATGGAAGTGGGGGTGGTCACTTATGGGCCCCTGCAGCCTGGGTTCCCAGCCCCCGACTTCCCCTGAGATCCGCCAGTGTGCTGACAGTGGGTCAAGGAGGCAGGCAGCGATGAGCCCCGCAGTGTCACGGAGCCACCCCCACGCCAGTCCATGCCATAGCCTGAAGGGGACCCGATAGGGCCTGGCAGTCCCACCTCAGCCTGCTCAGCACATCCTCCTAAAGGCTGTCCTGAAAAGCAGCTCTGGGAGGAGCAGGCGCTCAAGGGAGAAGAGACACTGCCCAGACCAGGGGTCCCGGAGCAGCAAAGGCCTCGTGCCCTGAGTACATCATTGAGAGGGGTCAGGGCTCCCCATGAGTGTGAAAAGGAGAAGGGGCCCGCCCGGAGGCTGCAGGGTTTGAGCGCAGGGCCAAGCTGCAGCGCAGCCCCCACAGCAGCCTCAGCTGGCTGCTCAGACTTTGCCAGGCCTACTCCGAGGGCATGTGACCCAGCAGATGCGGGGCTCCCCCGAGGGCAGGCTGGAGGACACTCACTCGTCGCCCTCTGGGCAGAGGCCCGTGGCCTCATCGTACTTGGTGCAGTAGACGTCGGGGCTATAGTTGAACGTGCCGTCCCGACGGCGGATGGACCGGCGGCGGCGCTGGTTCACGAAGTGCCAGTGGAAGCAGGTGTAGGGCCGATGCTGCGTGCATTTGTGTTGCACAAAGAGCGGGCATTGCTCTGTGCGGAATTCCTTCAGGTACCTGCAGGGACAGCCCCGCAGTTGTCAGGCCGGGAGCAGTGAGCGAAGCCCCTTGTTTCCCAGCAAGAAGTTGGCCATCAAAGTCCCCCGAGGGCACTGTTCTGGGGTGCTATTTTCACGGGGACACTGGAAAAGGCCCTGAGCAAAGGCTGGACCTCAGCATGTGGGTCTCTCCCCCTGCCCAGGTCCTAAGACAGCCTGAAGGGCAGGAACCATAGACCACAGGGCTCTCAGCGGTCAGCTGCCTGCCATGTGACCAGTGGAGGGTTTAATCAGTGGCCTGTTCTGAGCCCTCCCTGAGGTCTCCCAGCAAGGGCTGCAAGCAAGAGCTTGCAGAGCCCGCCTCAACCTTCCCAAGGGGATCTCTGCTGCCTGGGTCTGCCTGCTGATTTCGGAGGCCTCATCCGTCCCAGGAGCACTGCTGGGCCCCAGGCTGAGGGCCAGGGAGGCTGCTGCTTTTGAGCTCAAAGCCCGGGTCACAGGTGTCCCTCTGGACTCCCGACTCACATAATTACTGTCTCACCTACCTCCCCGCAGAGACATTTCCTGGCACGACCCAGGTGTTTGGGAAGGAGCTCACATTAGAAGCACCTACAGAGAACCTCCCTCTAGGCCCTGCCTGCCCCCTGGCTGTCTCACAGATGAGCACCCACAGCAGCTGGGGCCATTACCTCACGGCCGACCTGGGGACCGGGGGCCTCTGCATGTGGCAGCCAAGATGCCCCCAAAGCTCCTCTCCCAGGCCCCACCCCCTGGAGTGCCCGGAGCCGCTTATCCCCTTACAAAACGCACCGCCCACCCGTCTTTGCCCCCGTGTCTGTGTGGAGTGTTTCTCAGATGTGCCCCTGCCCCACAGGGAAACAGGCAAGCAGCGCGGTTCTCTGTCCATCCCCTCACGCCTGAACCATTCAGGCAGCAATAGCTGGGTAGAGAGCATGTGACGCCAGCAAGGTGGCGGATGCTGCTAGAAGGTGCAGGAGAGAGTGTGGAAGGAGCAACAAACTGACCTGAAACAATGGTCTAGGCTTAGAGGACATGGGTCAAAGGCCAGAGGGTCCAGCCCATGTCTTTGGCTCATGCCAGGATACTCTGGGGCCACGGGAGGTGTGGGAACAGGAGGCCCAGGGCTGAGACTGTGCAGACAGGTTTTCTTTAATGGTAATGAAAAGTGCTGGGAAGTCCTCCCAGCCTTGAAGTGTGGAGAAGTGTCCGGGGGTGCGGGAGTAGGGAGCAGGGCGGTGAAGTCTCCAAACGGAACCCTGCATTCCCTCGGCACACCTTTGGCACCTGCTAGGTCCTCTGGGCATGGTGGTGGGCAACGAGGACACGGACGAAGCAGGTGCTTGTCCTCAGGAAGCCCCGTTTCCATAGGAGAGACGCCAGTACCAGGTGGGATCAACCGAGTGTGCGGCAAGTCACGAGGTAGGTTCACTCTGGGCTCTTTGGGAACCCAGGGTCAGCACCTGAGCCCCCGGCGAGCTTGCAGTGGGGAGAAGGGAAAGGAGGCACTAGTGGGTAAAGAGTACGGGAAGGGCGTTTGAGGCGCAGGGCACAGTATGAGCTTAGAAACAGTACGTCTGGGTCCGTGCGCTCCCAGCACCCTTGTGGGATGTGAATGGGGTAGGAGAGGAACTGGAAAGGGGAAGTGAAGGTGAGGTGAGGTGCAGGCGGAGCCAAATTTCAGGGACATTGTGGCCAGGGCCCAGGTACATTCTGAGACGCCGGGCAGAGAAGCCTGCAAGGCTCCCCTGTCCCCTCTGGCATTGGGACACAGGGCTGGGACGCGAGGTCTGTCTCCCGTCTGCGTGGACAGAATGTTGCACCTCATGCTGTACAAAGGTACCACACGCTGGCACTAAGTTAGGACGCCCATCCCCTAAACTAGGCTGAGCCCTCCTGGGAGCACATGCTCCCCCTGACTTTGGACCGGTGAGGAGACTAACTCTGGAAGAAAAAGGTGGGGATGGGAGAGGAGGGGGCTGAGCCCAGGGCCGGGAGCAGAGCACGAGTGGCGGCTAAGACTGTCCGATTACACAGCGGTAATTGGTAAACTGGAATTCAAATAAGCCAAAATCTGTTGGGATGTACTAAAAAATTACTCATTGTTTATCTGAAATTCCAATCTAGCTGGTGTCAGTGCCTCAGTGAACAGCCAGGGAGGTGACAGGGAAGAACTTAGGACGTGGTCTTCCTGACTCTGGGCACAGCCTGTCCCGCTGGAGAAAGAGAGGTCCTAGCGAGCCCACTCCCTGGGGCAGCCACGTCTGCAGTGCCCCGTGCAGGATGCCAGGGCTCCACAAGGGTCCCACCTGGCAGGAGTGCCCCAGAGGACAGACACGGGGCAACAAATGACATCATTTTAAGCCTCTTCATGTCCACTCCCACAGGTCAGGGACCTGGTTCCTTTTAATAAACTGGTCTTGCTTCCGGCCTCTCCTCTGTCTGTCTAGTTCACCCCACACAGTGCTCACTCCTCTTCTTGGAGCCAAAACTTAACCCTCACTTTATTAAAAGCCTTCAGCTTCCCTCGGCTGCCACCGATAAGCAAGGCTGGAGCCTGGCACTCCAGGCCCTGCTCGCCTGGCCCAGGGTACTTTTCCAGCCTCATTCCACTGCATTCCTTTCCATTCCCGCTGCTAACAACTGGAGTCCCTGCAAACAAAGTGGCTGCCCTCCCTGCCTGCGCGCACGTGCCCTTCCTCACCTGCAGAAATCTTCCAAGATTGAACGCAGTGGTAACAAGTCTTCCGATGCTACCACCTCGAGACCTTCCCTGGCCTCTTCCTCTCCTGCCCTGTCATCGGCTAAAAGTTACCATCTCTTAAGTTTTTGCAGCACTTTCTCTAGACAGTCCTTACAGCCCTTACGCTGCCCTGCATACTGACACTGCGTGTGGTTTTCCCTACTGCTGGATTATAAAGTCCTTGGTGCCAGGCACGTAAGAACCCAGTACAGCCCTGGCTGATGCAGCTCAGTGATTGAGCACCAGCCTTCGAACCAAAGGGTCCCCCATTCAATTCCCAGTCAGGGCATATGCCTGGGTTGTGGGCCTGGTTCCCAGTAGGGGGCGTGGAAGAGGCAACCACACATTGACGTTTCCCTCTCTCCCCCCCCACCCCCATCCTCTCTAAAATAAATAAAATCTTAAAAACAAAAACAAAAAACAAAACAAACCAAAAAAAACCCAGTGCAGTGACAAAGTTGATATTACAAGAAATAAAAATGTCTCAGAAAGGGCGAAGTCCACAAAACAATCCCAACAGTTTCCTGACGCTGCTGGCAGGGCAGAGCCCTGCCGGCTGGAGCCTGACCCTGGTCCCCAGTGAAAGGCACTACAGGGCAGGACACCTGACACCTGGCCGAGAGGACACACCAACCTGCAGAAAGCCACTCGTGAGCAAGGGGGTGGAATGACCGGATCTAGGTAGCAGAGAGAGCCCACTTTCAACCAACTACAACGAAACGAAAGAAATTAAGAAACTTTGAACTTTACATCATTCATGAAACTTACCACCCACCACCTAGGAGCCAAAACGCTGGGTCAGAGTTTCCTGTACTCCCCTCCAACCTTGTGGTACCGGGCGATGCAGTACCCATGAGTCAAGGAGAAAACCACTTAGAAATCACTTTTGTATTTTCATGGTTTGAAATGAACACGAATTTTTGGTGAAAATGCAGAACTGTCTCCGTTAAGCTCCGCTCCATCTTTCCATTTGAAAGGTTTGAAAGCACAGGATGGAACAAACTAAGCAGGCAGAAGCTCACTTTTTGGTTCAGCCAGCTCTCAGGAATCAAGCCCTGGGGTCTAAGCAAGAAGGGAAGTCTCACCAGCTGCCCCTCCCCCTTCCACGGTCTGGGGATTGGGGGCACAGGGCCCCAGTCTCCCAAGCCTGAGCCCGAGGATAAAAGCCAATGAACCTCGACGAGCTTCAAGGTGAGAGGCCTCAGCGCCCTGCTGTGGCCAGGAGTGCAGAAACCACCGCGGCCCTGAGCAAGGCCCGCAGTCCAGGGAAGGGCTCCGCGCACTCACACACACTCCGACTTCCCCTCAGCCACCTGGCACTCCTCTTCGGGACTTCGCAGTCATTATCTTATGGTTTACCGACCAACATAAAGCGTTGTTATAAAAGTAACGTGCCCCCTTGAAGGGCAAAAATCACCCTTTTTGGTAAATTTTCTCCCAGTATTTATTTTTACACAGGTAGCATCATAATGTACCCTAGTACTACACTGCTTTACAGAACTATTCATACTTTTCTCTAAAAATAAAATAAAAATAAAATACGGGCATCTAGGTTTTTTTTTAATAAAAATCAAATGATACTTTCAACATTTATTGGATTATCTTCATCTTCTGAAATTCTAAACAGCAGCCAAAGCCAAGCTACTTAAAATCTAAATTAAATCACTCGCCCCCTAAACCAACAGTGAGGACACAGAAGATAGTAATAAATTCAGTAAACTGTATCCCTCTTAAAGAGGTGCTAAATCAAGCGCTCAACTGCTACAAGCTCAATTCCCAGCTACACTTTAAACCCCATCCCCCAAACTCACCAGCTGGGGTGTTTCACTGGCTCTCTCCTAGGGAGGTGTACGCGAACTTGAACAAACCAAATGAACAGAGTATCAGACACGGCTGACAGAAAACCACCTATGTCCAGAGGCAAGGTGGAGGCAGCAGTGGGGGCGGGGGGGGGGGGGACACGGGACGACGGCGACACCGGTGCCCTGGATCCAGCCCCCACTGCCACCACAAACAGCGCTCCGCACGGCCTCACTGCCCCGCCCCCTCCCTGACAAAACAAGCTCTGGAGCGGGCTCGGCAAACTTTTGCTGCAAAGGACCAAACAGTAAGTATTTTAGACTTAGAGGGTCAAGATACCAAACTGAGGATATTATGCAGGTACTTATATAACAAGAGAGAACAAATTTCCATAGGTATTTTATTGATAAATTCAAAACACCGTAATAACTGGCCACAACTGTTGTGATACAGGTCTAAGAAGAGCAGCGCCGGGAGGGATAACATTTGCCAGGACGAGGTCCCTTTCATCAAGATTACAAGCGTTCATCCGTTAATGCTAACTCCGCGATGGAATTTTACGTGTTTCATCTTTGAAAATGTCTCCTCACATAAGTAGGCACTGCCAATAAATACTGTTATTCCACAAACATGATTTTAGTTGAGCATATTCATCTCTTAGAAGATATTTATAGACTTTAACTGTCTTGATATTTGCATTTAAATCACTTCCAGTTGAGGGCCTGGTGTAAACTGCTTAGATGCCCAGGTAAATGGACTCGAAATACAGAAATTTCCTTTGCATCCGTACCAAGATGCAGAACTGCTGTGAGAACTGCTGTTTGTGTTCGGAGATCATGCCCACGATAAACCTGTGTACAAATGGAGGTCTCGCCTCTATTTTGGCGGCGCAGCGCACCAGGCAGCTTCACAACTCATGGATCGAACACGGGTTGTCGAAATGAGTTCACTGCAGTGTAAGGTGTGCACGTAAATAATGACTTGCCTTCTAATTTTAGGGTGAATTCACCAAAACGTTATGAACTCTGCAGCAAAAGCTAATTTCCAAAGCCATTCACTGTTCAATAATGGTAGTTGAAAACGATTCTTCTCACTCAAAAAAATTTTAATCTCAGCCCTGAACTGAAAAAATTACAAGGAAACCTTACCACGGCTAAGCCACCAAACTGCTGTGCAGCAGAGTGTGTCGGAATATTCAGCTTCTATTTCTGACAATTCATGAAACCGACGAAGGGCAAGCCCACAAGAGGCGGCGTCATCGAGCACTGAGCCGAATCGCTGGCTCACATCGCGCGACAGAGTCAAAGCCGCCCCGCACAGAGCCTGCTGAGGAACAAGGCAACGAGTGACCCGACCGTGGCTGTTGTGGTGGCCGAGGGCTCGGACGGCCCTGATCTGCAAACCACTGTCCTCCGCATTCACAGCAGCCCTACTGGCTGCTTTCCCCGCACCTACTCCTACAGAGAAATGTGGTCGGCGAGCTCACACATCGTGGCTTATCAGACTCATTTTCAAGTTTGAGAATAAAATATTAACTTGTAAGAGCACGTAAGTAGATTAAAAATACTGAATTACTTAAATGTGATATATATGTACATATATAAATATACACATATCTTACAAATTGTTGAAAAGCTTTCCTCTTTTCTAAAGAGCTTTAGGTAAATTACTAGCAGTTCTATGCTGTTTTTATAAGACATACACATTGTTTTGATATCAAACACAATCCAGAAACCATACAATTTTGTAACAATAACCACACGAGTGGAAGCTGCCAAAAAGTGACTTTTAAAAAACAAGGCCAAATGAAGCTAAAATTGGTGCTTGGCAAGTGTCTGGATAATTCTGATAAAGTGCTATGCAGCTAGAGAGTTCTGGCTTCCAAGTCTTCCGACGTGATCCTGGTTTAGAACATTCTCTCTGGCAGAAAAAGAAAGCAAACAAAATAAATGTCTAGTGAATTCTGAGTATGTCTGAACCTTTAAGGCAGGCTTTGATCCCAAAATTGACTTTTAGCCAAAAAGCGCCTGTAATAAGGCCAGAGTGAACCTCCCCAACAACAATGGAAGTACCCTAACACAGAGACAGACACACACACAGCAGCCCCACGAGGGCTAGAGGCCCTTCGGTAAGCAAACGCTTCAGGGTGGGCAGCTACCCACTGGCAACTGCTTTCCCCCACTCATCACTGCGAAAGTCTTACACCTGTGAGCTGGGCGAGCCCCGCCAACTAACAAGAGCCATGAAGCTACAATGCAGAAACTGGTCCTGTGTCCCTAGTTCTTTCTTTCTAGAACTGTCGTCCCCTTGCCCTAAGGACCCTGGACTGGTAACACTGAGGAGAGTTCATGCAACTGGTCAGCTACTGATCTGGAAGGACACGTGGGGAGCACTAAGAGCCCTGACTCCCGCTCCTCAAATCAGGGAGCACCTCAACTTGATGCAGCTTTTCCATACACGGATGGTCTGAAAAACCTCCGATCCGACGAGCATTTCAGTATCTTGTGTAAATTGGTGTTACTGTGCACACTGTTTTCTGTACAACCAAGTCTTTGGCCCTGGGAGGGTGGATCCATTCACAGCACAAATCCTTCATGGAAGATACAGGCAGTGTGATGGAGGCTGTGTGAAGGATGACGACCGAAGTTCAAGTGGACGCGGAAGAGAGGAGTATGCTCTGAGGACGACCCCAACCCTAGGGCATGTGCCCTAGGGATGGGCACGACCCCAACCCTAGGACGTGTGCCCTAGGGATGAAGAACCTCTCTAGTGGGTAGTCAGCCCAGGTGTTTTGAGTGGGGCTGCTTAAGGGAAGAGCAACGCAACCGGAAGCAGCGACGTGGGCCCAGCTCGCACCTCTGTCAGCGCAGTGTCTGATGCTGCGCTAAGAGCCGGGCGCTGTTTCAGCACTTTACGTGCGTGAACTCGCTCAATGCTCACAACGACCGCAGAGGCACTACCCTCTGGAAGCTGACACCCAGAGAGGAAGGTCACTTGCCCACGGTCCCCAGCAAATAAGGGGCAGAGCTGGGCTTCAAACCCACGCAGTCAGCCTTGGAGTCAGTGTTCTGAGACGCCGCGCTGACCATCGGCTTCGCTTCTCCTAACTGAGATAAAGGGAGAACACGAGCAGCAGCAAGTAAGCACGCGTGAGTCTGGACGCCGCGAGAAATGCGCTGGGGAGTTTGATGGGCCATAATCACACCACCAGAAAACAAGTCGCTAAAATAAACACAGAGATGTTAATTTGAACGTGCTCTCCTGAATATTTAATATTCATTTTATGTACTCACTATAAAGGACTCTCGGTTCAACAGAAAAAACTGTTTGTGTTGTTAAATAAGAAAATGCAGGTACATGTGTCTCACTCACGCTGCATCTGGAGAGGTCGGATTTGCACAGGCCCTGCAGTGGCAGGCCAACACGTGCCTGGCACCTCCTGGCTGGAAAAGGGACATCAAAAAGGTACAGTGCTGCTCTTACCAAAATTAACAGAAGCTCAGACACTATTTAAAGCTTTCAGGTCATGAAAAACCCACACCAAAGGTTCTTATCGGCCTCTTCTTTTCTAAGCCCAAGTACCGCTCTTCAATGGGAGTAGTTTTGCGACTAGGCCAAAATTTCACAGGGAGATAGGAACGTGGGCCTTCCCCCTCCTCATAAGTCATTCTGTGAGCACTTGCGGCGGCCATATGGTGTTTCAAATACTAAATGGAAACAAATGAGTCTATTTAAGATACAAAAAGCAAACTGTGATATAAAGAATAAGGAGCCCTGGCTGGTGTGGCTCAGTGGACTGAGCATAGACCTGTGACCCCAAAGGTCACTGGTTCAATTTGCAGTCAGGGCAGATGCCTGGGTGGTGGGCCAGGTTCCCGTTTGGGGGTGTGGGAGAAGCAGCCAACCAACGTTTCTCTCCCTCTCTCCCCCTCTCTCTAAAAGTAAATAAATAAAATCCCTTCAAAAAAAAAAGGAAAAAGAAGAAACATCTCAGTAAGCGCAGATATGACATGACGAACTGTCCCAGGCCTTGGCATCTTCTTTATCTCCTAAGCAAATTGAGCTCCAACAGGAAAAAGGTCACCTCACAGAGAATGCTATGAGATTTCTAAGTCGCTAGACTCCTTTCCATCTTCTCCTCCTCCTCAGCTCTTGATATTGCTGTCAAATGCTACACACTGGCAAAGAAAAAAGGGGTGAAAGTTGGAGGATTTTACTGGAAATAATAAAAAAAATTGTTGTGACTACTTGAACTAAAACCTTATAACCCCTGATATCAGTTAAATGCCCAGAACACGTGGCCTGTCCTTAAAGAAATGCCGACGTGAACATCAACAGTTGACACAACAGCCGAGGTCTGTGACCTGTTACACGTCAGCAGAGCGGCAACCTTCTCCTCCACCACCCACCCACCCCAGGAAACAGGCACAATTCATTCTCAGATGCACTGGGAAAATATGCTTGCTCCTTACAGCGGCCGTCAATTCAGAGATGACTTCAAGTACAACTACCAACCACCAGCAGTCTCCAACTTGCTGAGCGTTCACTCCTTATCTCCAAAGCACCTCCACAGACTCCCAACATGGGGGCACATTCACTGGAACGACTGGCGGGACTCAGCCGTTGAGCGGGCTGGGGAAGGGGCGGTGTCCTTTTCACCCAGCGCAGGCCTGCCCACAGGGAGGGACGCTGCCAGCCCTAGGGGCCATGTACTCTGAGGCCACTCGAGCGGCAGGAACTTACATGCACTGATTTTTTAAAATCCCTTTCCTAAAAATACTAAGATGTAACATACACAATATAAAAATCCACCATTGTCAAGTATACTGTTTTTTAGTACATTTACCATGTTGCATAACCATCACCAATTCCAGAACATTTCCTCACTCTATAAATATGTCTTATACCTACGACCATACGCGCTCATTTTACCCAAAGTTTCTATAGATATCTCTGTGGTCCAACCAGGCATTTAAGATGGTTGGTTGGGTGAATCCACAGAGTACCCACATAGTAAGAAAATAAGAAAGCTACATCGTCCAGAAGGTTACTGAACCCAAACTCCTGGCATTTTTAGCCATTAGGCTAATGTATTTTTTTATATTGGCGAAGAACAGCAGAGAAACTGACATTCAACAACATCTTCACATAACACAATAGTGTGCCCTAAATTCATCCAAGATTTTAAAAGAAGGGAAGACAACCTACTAGGATTAATCATAACTGTCCATAGTTCCAATTTCAAAATACAGAAGATGCATTATGTGGGGGAACCTCCTTTGGCATCAACAATAAATGAGAAATTTAATCATTAAGCAAATATTGCCCCATCTGGGAAAATAACCCTAAACCAGTCCACCATTTAAAGTAACAGAGCTACGAATGCAACCTTAATCACTCCGCTGCCCTAAAGTCTCTCCTGCTGAGAACAGGGACTCTGAGACAAAGGCCTGGCTGTGGCACGGCGCTCAGCGCCGCCGAGGTGAGCTCCGGCTTCTCCAGCACACAGGAAGGAGAGCTCACCTTCAGGCAGCAGGGTGTGGAGAGAGGGAGGAAGGAGTCCGAGGGGGGCGTCCTGCTTTTGTGCACTTGTCTGGGGCGCTCCTTCCAGAGGAGGGGCTCCTCTGCGGAGTGCGCCCAAGTGGGTGCTCTGAGCTGCTCTCAGAGTTCTCCAGCTGCCCTCACCGTAGGTCAGTCTTTGCAGGATGACAGAAACCACCAGTCAAAGCAGATGCTTATGGGCTGTGGGGAAGCCTTCCCCAGTATCTAACATGGCTGGATTAAAACAAAAAAACTTAACCGTTAGGCAAATCTTCAGTTTAATCGTTAATTTAGATTACAGCAAGTATCAGCTGGATGTTAAGCTTGACCCTACCCTTAAGATGAGCACTTAACACTTACAAGAAGGAACTTTGTGGGCTTGACTGAAGGCTATAACGAGCTCTTAATTTTAGTTCTGCAAGAAACTAGTTCTGGCCCTGGCCGGGCAGCTCAGTTGGTTGGAACATCATTCCAACACTCCCAGGTTGCGGGTTCCATCCCCAGTCAGAGCACATACAAGAAGCAACCAATGAATGCACAAGTAAGTGGAACAACAGATGGATGGATGTTTTCTCTTTCTCTCTCTTTCCCCTTCCTCTCTCTCTAAAATCAATTAAGAAAGAAAAGAAAAAAGAGAAGAGATGAGAAGAGAGGGAGGGAGGAGCTCTACTTGATAAATAAGTAAACAAAATCCAGAAATATTTATTGGTAATTTAACTCATTCTTGCCGAGGTTGCTAGGCAACGCTTCCAGTGACTTCAGCCTGCAACAAGTTGCACTCTAGTAATGTATGTACAATCTTACTGCAATAATGACTTAACTACATGTTCGTGTCCTGGATTTTCCAAAACACAACAGATGCAATCAAGTGAAGTTCATGGTATTTCCATAACATACAAACTAACAAATTTGCCTCAAAATAGTTATCTATGGACATACTGCTACATTATCCCTGGTTAAAAATCCCAGGAAAAAGCCCTGACTGGTGTAGCTCAGTGGATTGAGCTCGGGCCTGTGAACCAAGGGATCTCGGTTCAATTCCCAGTCAGGGCACATGCCTGGGTTGCGGGCCAGTTCCCGGCAGGGGGCCAGTTTCCAGCAGGGGACACACAAGAGGCAACCATACATTGATGTTTCTCTCCCTCTCTCCTTCCCTTCCCCTCTAAAGATAAATAAATAAATAAAAATGTTTAAAAAAAAAAATCCCAGGAAAAAGTCCTAAATTAAAAGGACACTTGGCTAAATGAAATCTTTAAAGTATTTATCCTTTGTCTGCCTATAAGAAATCACCCAGTGACCAGAAACTCCAAGAAACCTTCCTGGAACTAGAAATTCATTTTTCTTTAACACTAGGTATTAAGAACTTTGAGAATCAACTGCAGGTGAAGGAATCCAAACACAATTTAATGTCTCTGAGGTTCTTATAAGGTCAAAATAATCATATAACTGTTATACAGTAATAAGGCCAAAGCTAGCTAAATTTGTAGCTATGTTTCAGAATGTAATTGCTCTAAATTTCTCATTCTTATATCTACTTTTATAAAACTTATTATTATTATTTTTTATTTTAGAGAGAAGGGAAGGGGAGAAAGAGAGAGAAACCTCAATTTGTTCTACTTACCTGTGCATTCAGGGCTCGATTCTTGCATGTGCCCTGACTGGGCATTGAACCCACAATCTTGGTGTGTCAGGACAACGCTCCAAACAACTGAGCTCCCTGGCCAGGGCTGAGACTCTTCTAATAAATAAGACGGTCTTCTTCTAACTCAACCTGGGTAAAATTTAGTCTTTGTGGGAAAAAAAAAAAAAAAAAAAAGACAAATTCCCTAGCAAGAAGTCCCGTGTTTCCTATGTTGGATGAGCACTAATACATGCGCATTATCATATTAGAGCGCTGGTCACATACTTGGAGCCGATCAACAGAGGAAATTCTGATACATCCACTTTCTAAAAGGGTCGAATTCCTCAGGCCTAGCACCAGTGCCTGCTGAAAGGATTATTTTAAAGTTTCTCTTAAGTCAAGATTATTCAAGAGATTAGAAAAAATACCAACAAAATAATTATCCTTCAAACTATGTTATGAATAATCCTCTTAGAAAACTGGGCTCAGACTTGACGACTCTGCTGTGGGACAAGGATGCACGGAGCAGGCACACTGAAGGGGAGGGAAGCACTGCACACGGGGAGGCGGCACTTGCTTTGGGTGGATTCCATCGGGCTGCCCAGACCGTCTGCCATTACAACGAGGAACTCAATTTTAATGCAAATTTCCTCCAGATCACCGCAATGATGGTTGCATGTCACATAACAGCATGTAACACAGGTGCAAAACATACACAAAATCAATGTCATAAATGTTTCAGAAAAATCGTAAAGGTAAAAGCCTTTGACAGGAAAAAGGAAGTACAAACATTCCCAGTGGACTTAGCTTTGTGTGGGTACCATCGCGGGGCCCTGCTGTACGCAATGAGGGGACCCGCACAAGAGCTAAGGCCGTAATCAGACTGGGACGCACCCTGGAAATTCATGCTGCAAGGGAGAATGAAAAACTGCTGAGCCGCTCAGAACTTTGTAACAAATGCTGAAATAGAAATAAAAATATTCCTGTATCCAGCCCTGGCCAGGGAGCTCTGTTGGTTACAGTGCTGTCCTGATACACTGAGGTTGTGGGTTCAATCCCTGGATCAGAGAACATATGTACAAGTAGCAACCAGCAAAGGTGTAAATAAGCGGAACAACAAATCTATGTTTGTCTCTCTCCCTTCCACTCTCTAAAATCGATAAAGTTTCTTAAAAATTAAAAAAGATAAACCTAAAAATATTACTGTATCCTAACTCTAACCCCCAAAAGCAACAAATGGGTTCATCTTAAAAACAAAAAAATCCAGGGCCAACAACTGTGCTGGGACCATCTTCCCTGACCTCATCCTCCTCAAGCCTGGGGCGTCAAGGAACGAAGTTTTCCCAATCATCACAACTTCTGCATACCCACAAATCTACCAAGGAAGACAGCTGATTTCTAGCTCTGATTTTTGGAGATACTAACATAAACATCAACATACATGCGTGCGCGCACACACCAATGAATAGACAACAGAAAAGAAAGATGGTAACACCTAAAATCTCCGACCACCCAATCAAACTGTGGATTCACTAAGCTGCCCCAAGAGCTAGGCCTGGTTACTCTGCATTTACCCCACACGGAATGGAAAGATAGCTTCGACAAATGAGTATCAAGAGAACAAAGACTCAGATATTAACATTTATTTACACGCAGATGTTGACTTGTTTCATCTGTCAATACCATAACAATCAGAAAGCCTTTTTTTTTTTAGTTTTTTATTTTTATGTTTTATTTACTTTTAGAGAGGCGGGAAGGGAGGGAGAAAGAAACATCGATCAGGTTGCCTCTCACATGCCCCCAACTGGGGACCTGGCACACAACCCAGACAAGTGCCCTGACTGGGAAGTGAACCTGCGACCTTTCGGTTCGCAGGCTGGCGCTCAATCCACTGAGCCACACCAGGGCAGAAAGCCTTTTTAACCTAAGACTCTTCAGTATACGCATTTAACAACACAACACAGAAAGAGGCTGCTGAAACCAAGACCCACATGACTCAAAACATTTTAGGCATTTACTGAAAAACCATTCGAGCAACCAGAGTTTATGAAGTTCCAATTACGCCAAATTTGCAGATTTCCCACTCAAGACCGCACTGCTGATTGACTGCAACACTGAACCAATCAGTATTCTCCAAGGCCTGACCACCTCACCAAAACAATGGCAGGATTGCAGAAAGAAGTCCGCCAAGAAAAGACCAGCGAAGCCAGCGCCAAGTGAGAAGAGTGAGGGTCCCCGTGAGCCTGGCAGTAGTCGCCAAAGCGCTTCTGACGAGTTCAACCAATGGCAGAGCAGCTCGCAAGGAAACAACGCACTTCCTGAACCCGAGCCCCTCGTCCCAGAACCGCTCCCCAGGGGGTTTTACTCCTGTGCCCCAGCTCCTCCTGTCTACTTGCAGTTCTTTCTGCTCCAGCAGGCGCTTCCTGCTCTTGGTTCACCAGGTGGCCCTTACGGGTCACTCAAGCCTGAGGTATGAGGATGCGCATCGCTCAGGAGCCCGTGGGGACAAGAGGCAAAGAGCATCTGGGAACATGGAAACCAACATTTTGCTTAACAGGAAGACCCGCCTCTTTTCATCGTTCTTTCTCCCAAAGCACCTATTGCTTAATGTGCCTTCAAAGGCAGTAAAAAGGAGGAAGACAGGGACCTACACTGAGATACCGGCTGATTCCCCGGGAAAGGTTTTCCACGTTACTGGCCTCTTCCAGTGTCAGCATTTGGGGCTCTCCCTCTGGTGGCACATTTCGGTGAGCCTGTGCACATCCTCCGACCCCATCCTGCTCAGGATCCCTGACTCCAGGTTAGGTCAACTGTGTACGTGGAAAACACAGGGGCCTGGTGGACAGAACAGGCCTGGACTTCACGCTAATCGTCATTCGTAGGTGGTCCTAGGGTTGGCCCCTAAGAAACTCATCCTGGTCGGGTCTTGGACTCCCCGCCCCCGGAGTGCCTGGTACTCTGGTTTACGGTCTGAGGAACAGTTAGGCCTCGAAGGCCTGCCCTAAGGTGTGTGCGTGCGCTCCGCACCCCGTGCTCCTGCTTTCCCCACTCGGCGGCAGGGACCGAGCTTCCCGCCCCAAGGCCCGACCAGAGGTTGGTGGCAGTTGGAAGCAGTCGGGACCGGCCCCAGCAGGTTGGAACCGGTCTGGGCCGGGCCGGACGAGGAAAAGGGGGGAGGGAGAGGCCGCCTCGCGCTCTCCCTGCGCGCGTGACTCACGCTGGCCGCTGACGTCAGGCGTGCGCGCGCGGCGGGGGGGGGGCTCTACGTACGTGTAGTGCTGCGGTTTCTCAGGCTGTGCCTGCAGCACCTGAGCGGTAGCGGCCGGGGGCGCCGAGGAAGCTGCGGAGCCGCCGGGCCCGGGGCCCTTCGACATGGTCCTGTCTTCCTGCCTCTTCGCCGCTCCCCTTTTATTATTCAGTCTGCGCGGTCCGCGCCGAGGTCTCAGTGCGCCTGCGCCGCGCCACGAGAACGTGAAGACCCCCCGCACGGCAGCAAGGATTTCTGGGAGTTGTAGTCTCCGGTTCGGCCGGAATTTTACCGTCGGCAGAGGGTTGCTGCCAAAGGCACGGACCACAATACCCAGGGATCCTTGCAGACTGTGTCCCGGATGCTGAGGCCCCGCGACGGCTTTAGGGAATTGTAGTCCTGCTGTATTTCTTCTTAGCGCAGTTCCAGTTTCGTAGGGGTACTTTTCCTTGAAACTGGATCCCCCTGGAGTAGATGGGGCCCAGAGCTAGGGAGGCCCTGAAGACTTCTGTGAAACAGTTCCAGGTGTAATTTTACTGCCAAGAGTGTAATAATTACCTCGCCTCCAGGCTTGGTATAGCTTGGGCTCAGTTCAGATGCCAGCCCCTAGCAGTGCATAATCTTGTACGGTCCGTTTGTGCTGCCGGCACCTGGAGTGCGCCAACATCCTCAGTCCTGCAGCGGGACTAGGGATCAGGCACGAAGGAAAGTCTGCCCGCTGGAAATCAGCTTGAGAAAGGTTTGCTGAAGAAGAGCTACGCGACGCTGTACTCGGTTCCCGCGTCTTTGCTAGGGACTCTCCATAATCATTTAGCAACCCTGAAACCTGGAACTCCACGATTTGGTTCCCTTGTCACCTCAACACCTGGCCTGACCAACTTGTTTCCAGTACATTAGGGGCCAAGGGCGAATTTAATCTCCGTCCGAAGTAGTCTCAGGTACACGGGCAAGTTGCAGGGGTGTTGAGAAGCAGCATATAGTGTCCAGAGAAAGGGCCTGGGTTTGAGTAGGTGGTGCGATTTATGATCCGCTGCAGTTTTCTGCTCTGAACGTCAGCCTTTCTATTTGGGAAAATGTCTCCCTTTCCCACTTCCCACCAGTGGGGCTAAGTTTTTCACTTCGTGGTCTTTGTAAAATAAACCAGTTCCCCCAGACCTAGGCATTGGATTCTGTGAGCTTTATAAAGTTCTTCAAAGGTATTTTAACGCTGTTGTTAACTAATGATCATCCCATTAAAGGAACATTCTGAACAATCTTGGAGGATGGGGTGAATGACAAATCGTTTCTTAAGAATGACACATACTTATTTTTATTTAGTTCCCAGTAACCTCACATCAGAAGCCAAATTGTCAGCCTACAAAGTTAAGAAACTGGTATTTCTTCCTTCCTTTTTTTTTTTTTAATTGCTTTTTAGAGAGAGAGAGGTGGGGGGAGAGAGATAGAAAGAGAAACATTGAGATGTTGTTCCACTTATTTATCCATTCATTTCTTGCTTATTGTGTGTGTCCTGACCCAGGATGAAACTAGCAACCAGAAACCCTGGATGATGCTGTAACCAGCTAAGCTCCCCTGCCAGGGTGAAACTGGTATTTCTTAAACCGGCAAGTGTTTACCACTAGGGGCATTGGAAGATGAAAAATTACAAAAGGACAAATAAACGTTGCAGTCCTATTATTAAATCTCAGTAATTGGCTTATACATTATCCCCAAAACACTTCAGTGTGATTTGAATGAAGAAATATAGTTAGTGTGTAGTGCTAGATTTTAAGTAAGTGCACAGCATGAGCTTCAGAATAAAAGTAAGTGTGTACTAGTAGAGTTAGGAGAGATCCTCCAATCTGCTTAATTTACAAGAAAAGGAAACAAACTCAGAGAGGTTGAGTAACTTGCACAGAGTTACTCAGCAAGTCTGTGACAGAACAGGAACTGGAACAGTTGTCTGCATCACGTTTTTGCATTGTTTTGATTGTATAAACATTTGCAGTTCTCCATTTCCTGTGTTGCTTTTCCTCCCCCGCACCATTTAGGGGAAAAAAAAAAACCAAAAACGAGTCTGTATGACTGACAAGAAGGACAAACTATTTTCACTAATTGTCCTTAAATAGATGAATATAAATCCACACCTGGTTGCTCCTGGAGCAGTTTTAGTTCCTCTCTAATAGTTAGCAAAACTGAAAAAACAAAAAACAAAAACAAAACACTGTCTCTTCTCTAGGAGGCATGGGACAGACGGGGTTCCATATCACCTATGAAAATGCTGGAATACAAAGGTGTATTTCAAGGAGCCCATTCCTTTCCCAGGCCATTTGAGCAATGGAAAAAAAAGATGGCAGGGTGTTTTTCTAGTTATATTTCAGAGTATTTGACAGTCTCCTGTGAGATCTAAGCAGTGCTGTTTCTTTACACAGGTTCTGAGAACAGGTCAAGAGCCTCCCTCCATCCCTGGCTGGTGTGGCTTAATGGATGGAGTGCTGGCCTGTAAACCAAAAGGGTCCCCCATTCGATTCCCAGTCAGGGTACATGTCTGGGTTGCAGGCCAGGCCCCCAGTAGGGGGCGCACACAGGCAACCACACGCTGATGTTTCCTTTTCTCCTTCCCTTCCCCTCTCTAAAAATAAATAAATAATTTTTTTTTTTTTTTAAAGAGCCTCCCTCCATTTTGGTTTCTCCTCTCAGCATGTCATGAATAGAAAGCTTAATTTTTCCACAATCCTAAGCTCTGAGCAGATCACACAAAAGCCTAAGTACGATAAACACTTTGAATGTTATAATTGAATCAGCTGAACTAATTAGAGTAATTCAATACCAGAGATTGGGCCAAAGATGTTTTTGCCATAGCCACTTTTCCAAATTGTACATTTTTTTCTCACTATTGATACTGAGAGGGGACTTTTGGTGTCACAAGTACATTTTTGAGGTATTTGTATTTATGTGTAATAATTCTGAGTTGAAATCTATATGTAACTGATTTTGATAAAATAAAAAGATTTTAATAAACTATTCAGTGTACCCAAAGGAAAGATTATGGAGTAGAATGCCCAAGGCTCTATTTCAATTTCTGAGTTTTGTTTGTCTGGTCTTAACCTTAAGCCTGCTTTGGTATTTCACATACCTGCATCACTGGAGTGCTCAACATTGTAATCCCTCCAAGATATTTATTTAGGCAAAGATAGGAATTAACATTTTACACATTTGTCATGTTTCTCCACAAGTTAGGGTATGCCATCAAACACGGGCGCATGTTGAATACGGGTGTTTTTTCTTTATTCGTTATGGACAGGCAAATGCTGTTGTGGGACTATTCCCATTTTCGCTGTAGTAGTTTCATTCAGCTGAATTACATAATTCAAAACCGTGTTGCTTGGCTAGTTACATATTGAAATCACGAAGCATTTTGTGACAGCAGGCCTGAGACCATACAAAACGGAACTTATCAAATCATTTACTGGTATTTGTTTCTTTGTAGCTATTACTGACCCTTCTCCACACTACCAAACAAAAGAACTGATTTTTTGGTTAAAATGTATGTGAAAGATATATAAAATACTTTGGTAATATATGATTTACTGAATTCTAATTTCCATTTACACTACATACTGAACTATCAAAATGTTAAAATGAATTAAAACATTTACCTGGAATATTTTACGAGTTCTTAAAGAAAACTGGGGAACAAAAAAATGAATTAAAACTACCAAAATGTTAATGAAAAGTAAATAATAATAGAGAACACATTTTATTTTACCCTGGAAAATATTTACAAAAATGTTATTAAACTAACCTCTTCCCACATCGATTGCATCCCTCGATACAAATAAGGTTAGGCTTCTGCCTACCTGGTCTCTGCACTCTTGATGGGGACCAATGCAGTTGATTTGCATTGACTTTCTATTGTAGAGCTTTGGAACCAAGGGAAGGATCCAAACATAGCTCCATTTTATCCAATAAGAAGAGCCGTTTAGTGCTAAACTCTGATTCGCCCATTTCTCTTTGCTTTTATCCAATCGTTGGTCCACTTTAGCAGCCAATCAGCGGCCAAGATGTCCACCAATCAGAGAACACTGCCAAAGCACGGCCTTTGTGTCGGGGGATGTCAACGCGTCGGCGAGAGTTCCGACCAATAGAAAAGGTCGTCGATGTATGCAAATGAGAGCCTGATGACGCAGAGACGCAGCGTGCAGCGTGGGTATAAAAGCGGAGGCATTGGGGGGGTTAGAGCAAAGCGGTTTGGGTGTTCGTTGGAGCAGTTGTGTTTCCTTGCTTGTTGGCTGCGGCTTTTTCTTGGGCAGAAGGAGCGGCGTGCGAAGAACGGCTTAAGACTTCGGCGTTGGGTAAGCGTTTATGTATTGATCCGTGACTTGAGGCCGCTCCAGCCGTTGATGCCGCGGGCCGCGGCCGTTGGGGCCCGAGTGTCGGCTGGTGCGGGCTCCGCTGGCCGCTGGCATCGGGTGTGGGATCGGGAGTTTTTCCTCTGGTGTTTCGTTCCGAAATCGCATGTCCTGCCTTTCACGCTGGTGATTCGCAGGTCCCGGCGCTGGATTCCGGGCACCAGGGCCTCCGCCCGTCGAGGAGGGGAAGTGACTCCTCCCCGAGCTCCCCCTCCCGGGGGAGGCGGCTGCTACTCGCAGCCTGAGTCATTAGGGGAGGGGGAGGAGGCGGCGGCGGCGGCGGCCGTGGCCGCCTCGGCCATCTGCCGCCGCCGCGAGGTGGGGCGCGAAGAGGCGGGAGGGCAGGGGTGCTGCGCGGAGCCTGTCCCGTTCTTCTCACCCCCAACGCCAGGCGAGCGGCGCGGCAGGGTGTCATGGATGTCTTCTTTAGGTGAAAGAAAATGGCCCGAACCAAGCAGACTGCTCGCAAATCCACGGGTGGGAAAGCGCCCCGTAAACAGCTGGCCACTAAAGCTGCCAGGAAAAGCGCTCCCTCTACCGGCGGGGTGAAGAAACCTCACCGCTACAGGTAGGCAAGACGAAGGGAAAACAATGACTCGGTGGCGCTGGGTGGTGCGGGAACTGTTCCTGGTAGGGCGCCGGCGCTGTCAGTTAACTGGTGTCCGTTTACATTCTCGCTCAGGCCCGGAACCGTTGCGCTTCGAGAAATCCGTCGTTACCAGAAATCGACCGAGCTTCTGATCCGGAAGCTGCCTTTCCAGCGGTTGGTAAGGGAGATCGCCCAGGATTTCAAAACAGACCTGAGGTTTCAGAGTGCCGCCATCGGTGCGCTGCAGGTAAGACGACAAAGGCCACGGAAGGGGCGGAGGGCTTGAGGCTGGTTTCTCCTCTCGGGAGAGTTTAATAGTGTGGCTCTTGTCCTCAACAGGAGGCGAGCGAAGCGTACCTGGTGGGTTTGTTTGAAGACACTAACCTGTGTGCCATCCACGCTAAGAGAGTCACCATCATGCCCAAAGACATCCAGTTGGCTCGCCGGATACGGGGAGAGAGAGCTTAAGTGAAGGCAGTTTTTACGGTGTTTTGTAGTAAATTCTGTAAAATACTTTGGTTTAATTTGTGACTTTTTTTGTAAGAAATTGTTTATAATATGTTGCATTTGTACTTAAGTCATTCCATCTTTCACTCAGGATGAATGCGAAAAGTGACTGTTCACAGACCTCAGTGATGTGAGCGCCGTTGCTCAGGAGTGACAAGTTGCTAATATGCAGACGGGATGGGTGATACTTCCTGCTTCTCATGATGCATGTTTCTGTATGTTAATGACTTGTTGGGTAGCTATTAAGGTACTAGAACTGATTAATGTGTACAGGGTCCTTTTGCAATAAAACTGGTTATGACTTGATCCAAGTGTTTAACAATTGGGGCTGTTAAGTCTGACCATGCATCACTGTGATAGAATGTGGGCTTTTCCAAGGGTGAAGATACAAGTCTTAACCACAGTGTAACTTACAGTTTCCTTAAAAAAAAAGAAAAGAAAAAAAGTAAACATGGCAGCTATAGAATACACTATGTGCATTTATAATAGCTATTTTATATATTGTAGTGTCAACATTTTTAAATTAAATGTTTTACATTCACATGTGGGAAGTCTTGTCATTAAGGTGTGTGTAATTTAGGGTCCAGTTGGTTTTCTCCTCGAACTAAACTGCACTTGTTTCCTAGTAGTAAAATGCTTTGCAAATTAATACCTTGCATAAGTCCTCATTCTACCACATGTTAACTAACCCTCTAGCTGATAATGCAAACTATTGCGAGGATTTTATTTATAAGGGCTCTAGAAATAATACAAGTTATTCACACCAGCATCATCTGTTACTAACATTCTGAACTAGTTCAGCTTTTTTGTGTTGTGGTTAGTTTCATAACTAGTTTGAGCTTTTCTCCCTCTACCAAGAGGAAGTAATACCCGGGTTCCCTCCTTGTGGAGTTTGTGTTACGCCCTTAGTGTGAACTTGCTGTGGGGGTGGGGCACGCGGCTCCAGCTTCTGATCCTCTGCCAGTTCAGATGGTGTCCAGTCAGGTTACATCTGGTGTGGTCCTGGGAAAATCACTTTACAGAGATGGTCTTCCAAGTGGTTTGAAAATCGATCCTTCTATTGAAGTTTTTAGGTCAATTATGTATGTTGACTAAATTTACGAATAAAACTTGTTTATTCAACTAAGTGTCAAAAACCTAAATTGAACATACAGACATCCCTTGATACATGCACTGTCTAGGTTCTTGGATCCAAAAGTTTGAGTTAGCTTGTTACAAAAAATAGTTACATATAAAAGGCACCCTGCCATATTTGCAGTGTGAGCTAGGATAAAATACCAATATTCCCTGCAAGTTGTCAAGGAATAAAATAATTTGGGGTGCAACATAGGCCAAGAAAAGAAAATTCCAGAATGCTAGGGCTCAGGTTAGGGATCTATTTCATGGACTTCCCTACGAACGAACTGTTCTGTGCATCTTGTACAGCAAGTTGAAGAATCCCAGAGATGCAAGGCGTAGTGGGTCCAAGCCACCACCTCAGTAGGAAGAGGTTTCTTGACAAGGTTGGCCCGCAGCGGAGGGCAGGAGGTTGATGTCGGACATGTGGAAGAGCCTCCAGTCGGGAGTACTGTGTGCTTGAAGCAAGCTGTTAACACCTTAATAGCGCATTTTTTTAGAAAGGATTTGTTTCAAATTGAAAGTGGGTGTGAAGAAAGGCAGCCTTAGGATAGGCCTGGGGGTCTTGGTAACTTAGCCTTATGCTGTGTCAAAGCTGGAGTCCCATATGGTGAACTGGTTTTCTAGAAGGTTCATGACCAGCTCTGGAACACCTCCAGTACCAGCATTTTCCTCCCTTTGTGTTGGAAAGACATCAAAGTCCTGGCCACTGCTGTGTGCAGTGCTCTGGGCTGCAGTGGTGACTGAACACGAGCAGGAACTCGGCTGTGGTGACAAGTCCGCTGCCTTTGCGTTACCTGTGGTGACCCAGGGGGATGGCAGTTGAATCTTCGCCCCAGTCTGCAGCTGATTAGAAGGTTCTTGGGTTTTAATGGGCAGCTTGGACTCTGGTACTTAAATAGTGCAACTTGTACTTCCATACTTGGAGCATTCTTAACCAGAAGGCAAAACTCTGGTTCTCGGAAGCTGGCCACACAGGCTATCCCTGGATATAGGCCACAGAAGAGTCAGTCAGGAAAGCAAAAGTTAATGCTGATGAGGTGTCCTGTGCCCTTGGTGAACAGACAAAGTTGAGGTTGAGACTTGGTAATGGCTTTCGTATGAATGATATCATCGCTTGCTTTCACAAAGCAGTTCCTGTGGGGAGCTGCCCTAGAAGGCCTTGCCTTGTGACTCGGCTCAGGTGCACGGAGGGCCTTCAGTTACGAGCCTGGCAAACCCCTGTTCTTGCAAGGGCGTATGTCACAGCCCGCTCAGGACGGGGCCGCTCTGTGCTCCGTGAACTTGTGCATCAGGAGCACCTCTCCCCACTGTCAGCTCCGCCCATCGAGCCAGACTGGTGCGGGCCAGGTAAGTAGAGGGCCGGAAGCTCCAGGGGTCCTGACGGCTGCGTGTGGCTTCCAGGAGATTCTGAGCCACCACCCTGGGCATATGGTCCCCACCCCTGTCGCCTCATCCCAGGTTTGGGGGCACTGAAGTTACCTCACTGAGACAGCGCTCCCAGCACCGGTTCGAGACCGCTGCTGAATGGCAGCACCTTGCCAGGCCCTGTAGCTGCTTCCCTGCACCTGATGGTGGTCTCATGGGCCCCCTGTGGGCATTCCTCAGGGATGTCCCCAGCCTGGGCCGCTCCATCCAGCTGCACTTGGCCCCTGGCCAGCAACTGCAGTGCATTTGGCCTTCCGGAGGGCACAGCTAGAGGAAGGTAGGCAGGAAGGACCAGGCCTCTGCGCAGGTTGCCAACCCAAGTCCCGTGGCACCCACAGGGAGGAAGCTGAAAACGGCCAGGCGGTTGGCCTTTTGGTTTCCTCACCTTTTTATCGGCAGGTCTGGGATCAAGCCAGGCTGTGCGCCGAGGTGGCGCAGCTGGGATGCCTTCGGCATGTAAGTGGGCTGTGCCATGAGGAGGGGCGCTTGCCCTCTGTGGTCCTGGAGACTGACCCGCAGCCCCAGCAGCAAGGGGGCTTCTCCTGTGTGGTGTGCCCCACCCCACACATGGCCGTCCTGGTGTCCTCACGGAAGCACCGTGCCCAGTGTCAGGCAGGTCAGGCACAACCAGGGGAAGCAGCACTTCTTAGCGTTGTGCCTCAAGCAGAGGACCCTCCACCCCACCCCCACCCACCCCACTCCCCTTTCCTGTGAGAGGCTCTGTAGTCACGCCCTCACCGCACAAGCAAGGGGAGGGGCTTTAGTGAGGTCACATGTGACCTGGAAAGGGACACAGAGGGGCAAAGTCAGATGCCAGGGCTGGGGTCCTCGCTCCAGCAGCTGTCAGCTCTTGCTCAGGACCCTGGAATTCTGGGGATGCGTACAGTGAGTTGGAGGGTGGGCAAACACCACACAGACCAGTGTTTGCTGCGGGGTGGGGAGGGGGGCGGGGGGAGGGACTGCGCACGAGCCCATGGAGGCGATGCCTGGACCCACTATCCGGCACTCCTTTCCCAAGCCCTTTTGGACTTGCTCAGGGCCTCCCCGTAAGCCCCTCACTTCCTAGCACTGAGCCTTGAGTGTCAGCGGGGATGGGGACACGATGGAGTTGGCTCCTAGGCCCAGGCATCAGCGGCCTGCGGGTCCCACTGCAACTGCCCCCAGCACCCTGCCTTTGGCCAGTCCCAGTCCTGCCCACTGGGGTGGCTGGAGCCCTGTGCCAGCTGCACTCGGTGCCCAGTGTGAGACGCTGGAAGAGATGGCCACAGGCCTGGGCTGTCAGCTGCATCTTCTGGGTCTGGGTTGCTCCTTGGCCATTGATAAGGGTGGTCTTTAGCCTAGAGGGCGGGAACTTCAGGGACATGGCTGGGGCCCCAAATAAAGACACAGCCTGCAGCTGTCCCCTCGTCGCAGGAGAAGCTCCTGGTGCTCTGAGGCAAGGTTTGAATCTTGCCTGCTTCTGGAGTTGGGCCTGGCACACGGCAGAGGCTCCAGCCACATTTGCTGGCCAACCTGAGTGGCCCCAGCTGCCCCACAGCAGAGCTGGCTGGATCTGTTCCTGACCCACATGACAAAGAAGGAGCCCAGTTCCCAAGAGCTTTGGTTACTGGCCTGGTTCTCCATCGGGAGCATTCCACGCAGGAAGTGGGGCTCCAGTGGTCTGGGAGAGCGGCTGTCCCACCCGTCCCTTACGTAGAGGCTGAGCTTTAGACTTTAACACTTTAACTAGCAGAGGCTGCAGCAGGTCAGGGTGCTCAAGGAGACAGGGCGGTGGCTGAGAGAATGGGCTCAGGGTCAGACAAACCAGGTTCAGGGCCCAGTTGTCCCATTTGGCTGAGGTCCTTCACACACCTGTGCTTCTTTTCCTCATTTGTAAAATGGCAATAAACACAGTACCTACCCAATAGGCTGGTAAGGATTTAATGAAATAATCTGTGCAAATTCTGGTGATTTTTTAAAAAAGATTTTATTTATTTATTTTTTTAGAGAGGGGGAGGGGAGGGAAAAAGGGAGAGAAAGATCAATGCGTGGTTGCCTCTTGTGTGCCCCCTATTGGGGACCCGGCCCACAACGCAGGCATGTGCCCTGAGTGGGAATCCAACTGGTGACCCTTGAGTTCACAGCCAGGTGCTCAATCCACTAAACCACACCAGTCAGGGCAAGTTCTGGTGACTTTTAAAATATCTGACAACACCCTGGCTGGTGTAGTTTAGTGGATTGAGTGCGGGCCTGCAAAACAAAGGGTTGCTAGTTCGATTCCCAATCAGGGCACACGCCTGGGTTGTGAGCCAGGTCCCCAGTGGGAGGCACATGAGGAGCAACCTCACACCGATGTTTCTCTCCCTTTTTCTCCTTCCCTTCTCTCTCTAAAAAAAAATAAATAAAATATTTTAAAATAAAATAAAGTAAAATATTTGACAACAAAAGTCAAGGTCACTGTCCAATCAGAACAGACTCGGTAGTCAACAACCAGCATGCCCTGCTGGCTGGGCACCAGCCCTGACACCAGATTAGGATTAATTCAATACCTCAGAAGCTGTTATCATTAATGTTACACAAAGGCAAAGGACGCCCGAATCAGGAGATAGGTTAACACTCTGGGAACAGTAACATGAACCTTCCAGAATAGGGCAAGGGTGGGCCATCCGCTGAGAGCGAACTCGCAGAGACCACGCAGGTGTGGACATTTGCTCAGGAGGTGTGATCCCGAGTCCCATCAGGGAGCCAGGCTGCGATTGCAACGAAGAAGCCAGAGCTGCGTGGAACGCACAGAGCTTCGCAGCATGAAGGCAGGCCGAGTCCAGCAGGGAGGGCCCGTGGCCTGAGAACTGGGCCCAGAAACAGACAGAGCCCCTGGGAGAGAAGAGGTGCCTCTGAAGCGCCCGTCCTCATTGTGGGCCCGGTGTCCCCACGGCCTGGACAAAGGGGCCTTGGTGACCTCTAGGCCTGCCTAGGCTGCCAGGCAGTCAGCTGGCCTGGATGGATCCCCACCACTGGTGGGTGCCACTGGGAACTTTACCCTGACGCCTCAGTCCTGTGTGACAGCTGCCTCTGGTGGTGCTGATACAAGCGAGCTTTCTCTCTTTGTTTTCTCTTCTTCTGCAAGTGAGTTTTTTGACCAGAGAAGTAGATAAGGGGTGCAGCATCCCCATTAAAGGGGTGCCACCTCCCCCTGCCCCCAGCCCTGTGACTGGTGGCCAGGAAATGGGAAGAAGGGTTAAAGGTTAAGGCAGACTTCCCCACAAACTTCGTGTAACATGCTAGATGGGATTTACAAACTGAATGTAGCCCTGGCTGGTGTGGCTCAGGATTGAGTGCTGGCTTGTGAAACGAAAGGTTGGGGGTTCGATTCCCAGTCAGGGCACGTGCCTGGGTTGCAGACCAGGTCTCCAGTTGGGGGCTTGTGAGATGCAACCAATTAATGTATCTTTTGCATACTGATGTTTTTCTCCCTCTCTTTCTCCCTCCCTTCCCCCTTCTCTAAAAATAAGTAAATAAAATCTTAAATAAATAGAAACCGAGTGTAGGGTCAGGTCTTTGAGCATTAGCCCCCCTGTCTGGGCATGGGCCACTTCCTGAAAATAAGCACTTTCTTCGCTGTAAAAACAAAGCACACAAACCAATAAAACAAACAAACGAACAAAAAAAACCCAAAGCTGAGTGTAAACACCCCCCCCCGATAAAAATCAATGTTCCAGAGTCCATCTTGAGCAAACAGAAGCATTTTCCTCTCAGATCAAATCAGGTTCTCCAAGAACAACTAAAACAATACAAACGACAGTGATGGGTTGGATGAATGTGTTTTCAAGCAAAATGAAACAATGGAAATTAAAACAAAAAACAACAGTGCATGGCCTTCGCAGCCGTCAGGATTCCTCCTCCCTCTTCCGACGCAGAAAGCTCTTCACTCCTCTGTGCCAGCTTCTGTCTCAGCAGCCAGATTGTGTTTGCCGCCCAACCAGAACGTGAGCGCCCGAGGCTTTTATCTGTCTGGCCAGCTGCACACAGGAGAGTCCACTAATGTCTGTTGAATTAATGGGTGACTGATAATAATAGCAAACATTTATTCTGTGTTTACTAAGTGCTAGGCACTTTTTATAACAATCTGTTAGAGAGGAATCATTAGCCTCATTTTACAGATGAGAAACTGAGGCTCAGAGAGGTCCGCTCACCTGCCCGAGGTCACACGCTATCAAGGGAAGAGATTTGGGCATCAAAGCTGAGAGGGGGCCCCAGGCGGGTAGCTCTGTTGGTTAGAGAGTTGTCCTGATATACCAAGGTTGTGGGTTCGATCCCCATCAGGGTACATACAAGAAGCAACCAATGAATGTATAAATAAGTGGAACAACAAATCAATGTTTCTCTCCGATCAATTAAAAAAAAAAAAAAAACCTCAAATAAAATAGAAAGCTGAGGCCAGTGAAGGATTTCTGCAGAAGGGTTTGCATCGCTGCCCCCTGCCCCCTTGAAGGGAGGCCTGGCCCGTCAGCTGAAAGTCCCATCTCCACCAGTCCCAGCGTGTACTACACACGCCGTGCAGTGCGCCCACTCACAGCACTCAATTCAATGGTCTCAGCACGTTCACAGACAGTGCGACCATCACCACCACCGTCGATCTTCGAGCATCTTCCTCACCACAAAGAGAACTCGGTACCCCTGGCTATCACCCTCCATCCCTCCACCCCCATTTCCCTCGGCCCTCAGCAGCCCCTGCTCAGCCCAGCCCATCTGAGCAGCTGTGGCAGGTCCCTCCCGCAGGCGCTGGGCCCACGGCTGTGCGTCGCCACCCTCTTCCAGCCCTTCATAGCTAGGGGCTGTGACAGCGTGTCCATCCTAGAAAAGGAGCCTGGAGAAAACTACTACCCCGTCACCACCAAGCTTGGCTCTATCGCTGTTTACACGGAGTGCCAGGCCACCCTCTCAGAGACCCATGACCAGGGCTGGCGACTCTCAGCTGCAGGACTCTAGCATTGCGGCGATCCCTTTGGGACGCCCAGGTCGGCGGGACGGCAGCGGGGTGGCTCTGGCTGCGGGTGGGTGGGTGCGGGCACAGCCAGGGAAGGGCAGCTCAGACCTCCCGGCCCGGCCAAGACCACCCAGGGCCCTCCCAACTCCACTGGGCGCCCAGCTGTCCTTCCCCCTGTCGGGCGCCCGCCCGCGCCCCGCCCCCGGGAGGAGAACCTGACGGGCTCAGCGGGCAAGGCGGGCTGGCTGGGCAGGAACGCACGCCCCCCGCCGCTGCGGCCCCGCCCCGAGCATCCCGCGTCGCCCGGCCGCGCTGGCCGAGCTGGAGGGCGAGCGTCATGGCCGCTTCCAGTCAACCTCGGGTCGGGGAGCTGCTGGCTGAGGCCCGGAGGGCCTTCCGGGAGGAGTTCGGGGCGGAGGCCGAGCTGGCGGTGTCGGCGCCCGGCCGCGTCAACCTCATCGGGGAGCACACGGACTACAACCAGGGCCTGGTGTTGCCCATGGTGAGGGGCCGGGAGGGGACCCGAGCCTCTCTTCGGGCCCGGCCACCCTGCCGGAAGGGAAGGCCCGAGGGGCGCGGGGGACGGCCTGGTCCCCGCGTGAACTGTTGGGCGGGCCGCGCCGAACTTTCACTCCAACCGAGTTTGGGGGTCGCGCACGTGGGGGAGCCCTTGGGCCGGGGCACGTCTCAGGTAGGAAGGGAGGAAGCGGGAGCCTGCGAGGAAGTAGGCTGGGAGGGGGTGTGCCGGCGCCTCCCCGCTCCAGCCCGCCCTCTGTGGACTGCGGATCCCTGCCAGCAACCTGGGAGTCACCTCAAAATGGGGGCCCCCGTTGCACAGGGAAGGAGGTGCTTCGGACTCTGGCCTCCACGAGGCTCTCTCTGCAGATCCTGTGGAAGCTAGCCCAGGCCGTTCAGTGCAGAGGGGGAAACTGGCCCTGCACGGAGGAGGGGCGGGGCGGGGCGGGGCGGGGCGGGGCGGGGAGAGGAGGGATGGCTAGTGATCTAGTCAAGGCCAGGCAGCTAGTGCTTGGTGGGGACTTGGACAGGACTTAGGCCTCCCAGCTCTCAGCCGGGGGTTCTTTCCACCCCACCACGTGGCTTGGGAATGAGGGGCACAGCACACCTAAGGCCACCCCAAAATGGTAAGGCATCAGAGGCAGCTCCTCTGACTCTTACAGTCTTTTGAGCTCTCCCTCCCCTGTGCCCCACAGCTGGGAGCCCACGCTCAGGGCAGAGTCCAGGCCTGCGCTGGGCTGCTCCGCCCCTGAGAGTTCAGGGGGCAGGGCCTATGCCCCCAAGGCCAGCTCAGCTCTCAGGCCCTTCCCTGAGACACTGGCATGCCTTTCCTGTTGAGCCTAAAGGTCACCCTCCTGTCCGCCCTGGGCCCCCCGAGTGCCTGAGCCCTTCAGTGTTGGAGGGGCCTCATGTGCCTGTCAGCTGGTGGAAGCTTGGCATGCGCCTCTTCTGTCCCGTCAGGCCCTGGAGCTGGTGACCGTGATGGTGGGCAGCCCCCGGGCGGACGGCCTCGTCTCCCTCCTCACCGCCTCCGAGGATGCTGATGAGCCCAGGCGGCTGCAGTTCCCCTTGCCCACAGCCCAGCGGTCACTGGAGCCCGGGACCCCTCGATGGGCCAACTACGTCAAGGGCGTGATCCAGCACTACCCAGGTACAGGGCAGTTCAGGCTGGTGCCAAGAGCACCAGCTCTCAGCCGTAGCCCTCCACCCACCTCGCCCGCTGTGGGGTGGGCTGGTAGGGTGGAGCATCCCAGTGCCGAGTTGAGGAAACGGACGCCCCGAGAGGGTCCAGAGCTTGCCCAGGGTCACCTGGTACATGACTGGAGGAGCCGGGATTCAAATCCTAACCTGTTGGCCTCCAGATCCCTAAACCAGGGGAACTAGGAGGACTGTGGCCCAGAGGCCTTAGGGTGGAAGGAAGGAGGGCTGTGGGCCCCTTGGCCCAGCAGGTTGGTGGCCTTTGCCACATGAGACACAACCCTAGAAGCAGTCACCAAGCAGTTGCCTCCCTTCATACCAAAATACGTGCCCTTCCTGTGCCCCCCCCCAGGCAGCCCAACTTACAGTCGCCATCATTCTCCCTGCAGCTGCCCCCCTCCCTGGCTTCAGTGCAGTGGTAGTCAGCTCAGTGCCCCTGGGGGGTGGGCTGTCCAGCTCGGCAGCCCTGGAAGTGGCCACGTACACGTTCCTGCAGCAGCTGTGCCCAGGTACCTCCTAGAACCTGGGTCCCAACCCGGCCTTCCTTCCCCGAGGTCTCCGTGCGGTCAGAGCTGCTTCTCTTGCTGTGGCCTTCAGAGGGGGGTGGGGAGTCTCCCTGGAGTATCTTTGGAACTGCTTCACCCACCCACCCCTTGTGCCTGCTCCTGGGCCCCAGCCTCCTCACCTCACCCTGTGCCACAGACTCGGGGGCAATAGTTGCCCGGGCCCAGGTGTGTCAGCGGGCCGAGCACAGCTTTGCAGGGGTGCCCTGTGGCATCATGGACCAACTCATCGCTCTGCTGGCGCAGAAGGACCACGCACTGCTCATTGACTGCAGGTCAGGGGCTCCCCCGGCCCCCCTCGCTTCTTGGTGGAGCTTGTGGGCAGAGCATTGCCCACCGTGCGCCATGGCAGGCAGGCACTTGGCCTTGCCATCTCCCTGTTCTAACTCTATCCCAGGTCCCTGGAGACAAGCCTGGTGCCACTGTCGGACCCCAAGCTGGCTGTGCTCATCACCAACTCCAACGTCCGCCACTCCCTGGGCTCCAGCCAGTACCCCCTGCGCCGCCGCCAGTGTGAAGAAGTGGCCCGGGCGCTGGGCAAGGAGAGCCTTCGGGAGGTGCAGCCGGAGGAGCTGGAGGGTGAGAGCTTGGCCCGGTGCACTCCGTCCTGGAGGCAGCTGGGCACCCTGCAGGGGCTGCCACGACCTCATCTGCAGGGCTCCTGCCGTGCTCCGCCCACTCCCCCAAACACTGCTGTTAACCTAGGGTTCCAACCTCAGCCGGGCTGCTTGAAATCTTAACATTGTTTTTCCTAATACAGGAAGTGTAGACAAGTGCAGAGCAGACAATAATAAGCTCCAGGGCCTCCAGTGTCTCCCACATCTGCGCTTTCACAGTCGTGTGCAACAGTGTTGCCTT
Organism: Anoura caudifer; assembly: GCA_004027475.1. NCBI lineage: Eukaryota > Metazoa > Chordata > Mammalia > Chiroptera > Phyllostomidae > Anoura > Anoura caudifer. Next base: position 154,976 of record PVKU01000303.1, read on the forward strand.
CCCTTTGGAAAAAACTTAACATTATTCTCTGCCGTGAAGGGCTTTTTATTTTTTATTTTTTGAAAGATTTTATGTGTTTATTTTTTTAGACAGAGGGGAAGAGAAGGAGAAATAGAGGGTGAGAAATGTCAATGTGTGGTTGCCCCTCACATGCCCCCGCACTGGGGACCCAGCCCGCAACCCAGGCATGCGCCCAGACTGGGAATTGAACCTGTGACCCTATGGTTCGCAGCCTGGTGCTCAGTCCTCTGACCCCTGTCCCCACCTACCCCTCCATCAGACCCCTGGTTGGTCTCTGTTTAAGGGCCCTGGGCCGGTCTCCTGGCGCCTGCCTCTCCTAGGCCCAGCCCTCTGCTCAAGGTGCTTACCATGTCCAGGAGCTCAGCCCTGTCCCTCCCTGGCTCCCAAACCTCTGTGGCACAGGCACATGGCATTAAGTACCGAGGTGCCCTGCCCTGGCTGGTGTGGCTCAGTGGATTGAGTGCTGGCCTGCAAACCAAAAGGTCACCAGTTCGATTCCCAGTCAGGGCACATGCCCACGTTGCAGGTTTGGTCCCTGCTTGGGGTGCATGTGGAGGCAACCAATTGATGTTTCTCTCCCTCTCTTCCTCTCTTCCCCTCTCTCCAAAAAGAATAAATAAAATCTTAAAAAAAAAAAAACCCCAAAACCCCAAGGTGCCCTGGCTTAGGCTGCAGCTTGCCTGCCCCCCTCAGCATTAGTCGGAGGGGCAGCCTGTTGGTAGCTGCTGGGCCTGTGCCCTGGGCCTGGGCTCTCCCCACCCTCAGGGGCTCCGAGGCTGCGCCCATGGAAACAGCAGGGCTTCTCCCTCCTGCTCGGTCGCGGCCTCTCAAAGGCAGCGCTGTGTCCCACTCACCTGGCAGCACAGAGTCTGGGACTCGACCCGCCGGCCGTGGAGCACCCACTGTGCCAGGCACCCTGCTGGGAGTTCTGCATGTGCCATCGCCCCTGGACCTCATGGTGCCCCAGTGGGGTGGGCGTCCCACTATACATCGGGGGGGAGGGGGGTGCTGACTACAGCTGTGTCAGAGCCCAGTCTCCCAGGGAGGCTCCCCTGGAGCCGTGGCGCCCTGTCCCCCCATGTCTGCAGGTGACTGCTGGCCCCTCTCCTCCCCCAGCTGGCAGTGAGCTGGTGAGCAAGGAGGGCTTCCGGCGGGCCCGGCACGTCGTGGGGGAGATTAGGCGCACGGCCCAGGCAGCGGCTGCCCTCCACCGGGGTGACTACAGAGCCTTTGGCCGCCTCATGGTGGAGAGCCACCAATCCCTCAGGTGAGCCACCGTGGGCCCCAGTGCCCTGGGCACAGGGCGTCCCTGGGGCTAGGGAGGCCGGTCCCAAGCCCTCCCCTCCTCCTGCTTGCTCTCTGCAGGGATGACTACGAGGTGAGCTGCCCTGAGCTGGATCAGCTGGTGGAGGCTGCGCTGTCTGCACCTGGGGTTTATGGCAGCCGCATGACTGGAGGTGGCTTTGGTGGCTGCACGGTGACTTTGCTGGAGGCCTCCGCCGCTTCCCAAGCCATGCAGCACATACAGGTGGGTGGGTGCCACAGCCAGGGGTGGAGGGAGTGGCGAAGCAGGTTCCCAGGGCCCCTCGGTGCTCAGGCCCTGCCTGCCTCTCCCACAGGCGCGGTACAGCGGTACCGCCACCTTCTACCTCTCCAAGGCGGCCGATGGTGCCCAGGTGCTGCACCTGTGAGGAGCCCCCGGGATGGTCCACGGCGGGCACTGCCAGGTGGAAGCCAGGAAGCTCCATGACTCTGGCACCTGCCCTCCGTGTCTGGACGCTCAATAAACTTGTGCCTCGGACCACAGTGCCTGCCTGCTCCAGCGCTGGGTGTAAGCTTGGCCACCAGAGCAGGGCGGGGGCAGAACTGCCCCCCTGCCCTGGGCGGCCGCAGAAGAATGGACAGGGCGGGGCCAAGCAGTAGCAAAATCTTGTATTAAGTGCAGAACAAAGCTGGGTCCTTGTCATGCTGGTCCCAGCTCTGCGGTTACAGACGTGCTTGGGCAGGGTGGACGGGCAGCCAGAAGGTCCCCTTCATGCCTCCCAGAGGGTGTCTGCCCCTGGAGGCACTGGCCCTGTGATCAGCGTGCAGGTGGGTGGGGCCACCAGGGGTCCAAGAATGGTGTAGCTGAGGCAAGGGGAGCAGGCAGTGGGCGCCCAGGTTCTGGACGGAGCTGGGCTGGGGTGGGGAGCTCAGGTCTGGAAGAACTGCTGGTCCACCTGGCTGCTGAGGGTCCCGCTGGTGGTCAGCGTGCGGCTCACGAACTCCTGGGTCACATGCCGGGTGAGGGAGCCACCTGCTTCCAGGCGCTGGGACCCCAGGGTTAGTCCATCTGCAGGGGAGAGGTGTTGAAGGACCCTGTCTGGGTCCTTGCCCTGTTCCCCTGGGAGTGTCATGCTCCCCCAGGGGAGCCAGGAGCCCCCACCCGGCTACTCACCCAGGAGGAAGGGCTCGGTGGTGTTGGTGTGGCTGGTGGCGATGCTGCTGTACTCGCCTGCCAGTGGGTGCTGGTAGAGCCCGGAGTGGCTGCCCAGCTGTGGGAAGGGGCCTGGAGAGGGCAGAGGAGCCGCTCAGGTGGTGGTGTGAGAAGGCGTGGCCAGAGGAAGGCGGGGTGGCCAAGGGGCAGGTGCCCTACCTCCATCCTGGGACTCAATGGTGATGATGCCCTCGCGCTCCGGCCCAAAGCCTTGGGTGGTCTTGGCCTGCACCTTGAACTTGTAGGGCACGTTCTCGCTGAGGCCCGGCACTGTCAGCCTGCTCTCGGGGCTGTCACCGTCCACCAGGAACGTGGTGGCGGGCTCTGGGCAGGGAAGGTGCTTTTAGCCCTTGTGGCTCCACCTCCACCCTTCCCCTGGCCACCCCTGACCCTGGGGCGGGCAGCACCTCCTCCGTGGGCCATCTCGCAGGTCACCAGGTAGCCCAGGATGTCCCCATCGGGCCTGCGAGGCCGCTCCCAGCTCAGCTGCAGGGAATCTGGGCTCAGGGCGGTGAACACCAGCGGGCCCGGGGCGCTGGGTGTGCTCAAGGTGAAGGCAGAGCCTGGGGGTAGCGGAGGGAGGGGGTCAGTGTGTAGGTGGTGGGGGCAGCCGTAGGGGTGGGGAGGGGAGCAACTCACCTGGCAGGGGGCAGAGTGGGCTCTGAGGGTGCACCTGGGACTCGATGGTGATGACGCCCTCACGCTCTGGGCCCCAGCCGCCCTGGCTCCTCGCCCTCACGCGGAACGCGTACGAGTGGTTGGGCAGCAGGTCCTCCACCACCACGGACGTCTGGCTGGGGCTGGGGATGCTGAGCTGGTGCACCTCGCCTGAGGGGGCGCATGGGGGCGGCTTTATTCCTGCTCCTGGCATGACCCTTCTCATGGCTTCCACCAGACACCTGGGCATCACCCACCCAGGGTGGGCTGCGATTTGGCGTCAGCCTAGTGCGGTACGGTTTCAGGCTGTGCACCATGCAGGGGATGAGTGGGGCTGATGTCCTGCCAACGTTCGGGCTATGGATGGGCCACTGAGCATGTCTGCCCAGAGAAGTGCCATCTCCCAGTTCCTTCAAAGGCAACTCCTAGGCCAGCGGAGGCCCTGGGTCCTGAGGCCAGTGAGGCCATTAGGGCATAACCCGGAGAGTCTGGGAGCGTGGATGAGGACTCCCAAGGGAGGGGGCGTGGGGGGCAGGGCAGTGAGACCCTCTTGGGAAGGTGAGGTGGGGGCATTTGTGTACAAGGGATTCCTGCCACAGCCAGGCACCCCTGGGGGCTGCAACTCGGGGCGCATCCCCACAGCCGGGCCTCACCGCCGTTCAGCAGCTGGTACTCCACGCTGTAGCCCTGCAGCGCCTGCTCGCACTGCGGCTCCTGCCAGCTCACTTTCAGAGACGTGGGCCCCAGGGCTGAGAACACCAGGCGGGTGGGTGTGTTGGGCACACCAGCAGCCAAGCGGGAGCCTGGAGACAGGAGGCTACAGTCAGCCTGGGTCGGGGGTCCCTGGGAGGAGTCCTGGTTCAACCCCTGACCCCCCACAGCTTCAGCATCCATGCTGACTGCTGGCTGGGCAGCTGGCTCACCCTGCAGCAGCCTGTCCCAGCCGCCCAGCACCTCCCACACTCCTCAGGGTGTGCTCCCTGCCTGAGCCAAGAGAGGGCGAGCACCCTCTCAGCCAGGAGCCCACCCCTCAGCTGGCTTGGCTCCCCCCCGCCCCCAGTCCCAGCCCAGTACCCCTGGGAAGGCAGAGGCTGTTAGGCATCAGCACGGATGTGGATGGAATGGAGGGGAAGGCGGAGTCATGGGCAGTGACTGGAATGGGCCATGGATGACGGATGGAGCAGGGCAGCTGACAGGCAGGATGGCCACCCTGTACTACCTGGGCCCCAAGAGGGCGCTGCTGGCTGCCCAGCCAGGATTATAGAGTCTGGTGAGTCCCTGGAGGGGGGCACCCCCTTCCTCTGAGCCCGACTCCAGGACCCCAAAGTCCAGGACAGCGGAAGCCTGCTCCTCCCGTCTTCAGAGATGGGAGGGAGGCCTAGGGTGGGAGGAGACAGGTGTGAGGGGGCAGGAAGTAGGTGTGTGCTGGAGGATGGGCCTGGAGGACAGCAGGCCCGCAGCCCTGCCGCCAGGAGCTGGAAGAGAGGAGGGGTCAGCAGAGGAGGCGGGGGTGGGGCAGGCACTCACTGTTTGAGGACAGGGACGTGAGAGTGGAGTAGTCCCTGGGCAGCGTGCCAGAGTGTTCTGTGCGGGTCAGCGAGTGGTAGTCCCTCGTGAGGGTGGAGGACGTGCTCAGCACTCGGTGAGACAGGTTCGGGCTCAGGTGGGTGCCATAGGCGGTGTTGGCCATGGTCATCCTGTGCAGGGAGTTGGCGCTGCCCGGGAAGGCAAAGTCCATCCGCCCATTTACCAGGTGATCTGCGGGGGAGAGCAGGGTCACTTGGACAGGCCGGCACCAGATCTTGGGGCCCTGGGGGTTCCGGGGTTACCTACCCTCTGGAGGCTTTGGCATAAATACAACCAGCCTCCCTTGACCCACAGGGACAGAGGCCCAATGTCCCTGGAGGAGTGCAAGGGGACACAGAGGCTCTGCAACCCACATCCTCTGGCCAGGTAGGATGCCACTAGGTACAGTCAGCCCTGCTTTGGGGAAAGCCCAAGTGCCTGTCCTGGGGGGTCCTTTGGCTCCGGAGGTGGGCCCCTATGCCATCGCTCAGCCCCTGGTAGGGCAGGGAGCCTGGCTGGACAGTCTGGCCCCAGCGAGCGCAGGCTGGGTCCCTGAGGCAGCAAACCGGTCCCTAGGTGGGCGCGGGGTCGGGGCGTGCCGGGCAGGGCCGGTCACCTCCGGGGGGCCCCGGCGTGGCACTGCGAGCCGAGCCGCCGCCCTCCCCCACTGCGGCCCCCGCGCCCCCTTCGGCGCCGTCCTCCGGGGGCCCGTGGGGCGGCTCGGCGGCGTCGGAGGAGCGCCCGCTGCTGGCCGACAGGCGCGGGATGAGCTCCGGGGGCAGCCGCCACGTGACGCGCCGCAGGTCCAGCTCCTCCCCGAACAGGGGCTCGAACTTCCAGCTGGCGCCTTGGGAACAACGAAGGGCGCGTTGGCACCGCCGGTGGGCGCGGGAGGCTGCGGGGGGATCCCGGCAGCGCGGGGAGCGGCGACGCCGCGACGTGAGCGGTCCTCGGGCTCTTTGGGATCCAGGTGGGGTGGAGGGGGTGCACTGCAGGGACCCAGAGCCCAGCGACAGGCGGGACCGTAGTCCACGCGCGGAAGAGCTCTCCGGGTGGCAGCTGGGGAGGAAAAACCCCTGGACCAGCCCAAGACCAGGGTAGCCCTGGCTTTGTCGCCCGCTGTGAGGGCCCCCTGCTCTGATCCTCAGTTTCCTGTCTGTATGGGGGAGGGGACAGTGATCTACTCCTTGACAGCCTTCCAGGGACAGTTCCAGAAGCCACAGTGTTCACAGGCAGTGTCAGTAGCAGCTGAGCTGGGCCACCTGAGTCACACCGGCGCCTCTTTACCCCAGACCCTGGAACCTCCCAAGACCCCAGGCCCGAGCCCAAGCTCAGCCCGGGTTAGGTCAAGAACCAGGGTCTGAGGCATGGACCCGGATGAAAGAAGAGACAGATCCGAGAGGATTTTCCCGCCTGGCATCGTGTGACTGGCGTCTTATTTTACAGATCAGAAAACTGAGGCACAGAGAGGGTAAGTGACCCTTCTGAATTCCCACGGTGGAGCCAGAAGCCAAAACCGAGGAGCCGGGCGTACCAGCTGAGGGCGCTGTGCACCGCAGCGTGCAGGGAGTCAAGGAGGGCAGGGCGCAGGGCAGGGCGCAGCTCTGGGGCGCCTGGGCCGCCTGGGCCGCGCCCCCTTCTCCCACTGAACCCGGTCCTGAGCGTCCTGCTTTCACGCCTCAGCCGGCGAGCCTTTCGGTGGCCAAGCTGCGCCTCCACGCGGCGCCACGGGCACGAGCCTGTGAGCGTCTGCGCGCCCCGCCCCCCGCCCCGCACCTGTGCGTCTCCCTGTCCTCACGCACGGGTGTGCGCACGGTTGTGCGTGCGCCGTGCCGGCTTTGTCCCCGCTGTGCCTGCCATACTGTCAGCTCTGCCAGTACTCGTCTGAGTCTGAGAGAGCATTTTCAGTGTTGACATTCATGCCCAGTAGCCACTGGACCCTCTACCCTCTGGACACCGGTGACAGCCCCACCCTCTACGCAGGACACCCCCCCCCCCAAATCTCCAAGCTCCCAGCCTTCTCACCTGTGTCGTCGGAGACACTGGGCCTCTGGCTGCCAGCCGGGGAGCGGAGAACATCATCGCTGTACATGAGGAAGCTCTCATAGTCTCCCCCACTCTGGGCGTCCACAATGGGGATGTCGGGGATGATGGGGACTGCATGGGAGGGAGAGGGTGAGCCCCAGCCCCAGCCTTGCCCTCCTGCGCCCCCCACTGCCATCTGCCCCAAGCCTCCCTGCCCACCACTCACTGGACATGGGCCGCTTGGGCTGGGTGGCCAGGTTGATGATGGCCTCCCGCTCGGGTCCCCAGCCTGCCCCGTTGCGTGCCTTCACGGTGTAGCGGTACGGCTGGGACTCCCTCAGGTTCTCGATGAGCAGCATCCGCTTCTTGGGGCTGTCCACCAGCACCTTCTTCATGGGCCCGATGGGTCCTGGGGCAGGGAGAGCGCTTCAGAGGGGTCGCCCGGAGCCCAGCCTGGCCCCGGCCCTGCCTCTGCCACAGCAGGACCCAAACATCACCCAGGGGCTCGGGAACAAGGCAGGGAGTGAGCAGCTGCCGAACTCCTGCATCGCACAAGCCCAGCCCGGAGAACCTCGGCGTGGCCGGCTTAGAGGAACGTCACCAACTCTCCAAAGGGCTCATCACCGAGTGAAGCAGCCGAGTCAGGACTAGACTCGAGTTGGCACACTGTCATCTGAAAATCTGAGATTCAGGGTGTCCTCTGTTTTTATTTGCTGAATCTGCTGACTCTACTCTGGCCCTCGGAGAGTGGTGTAAAAAAGAACCACTCTGCTTGCCTTGGTGGGAAGCCACCCCTTCCTGTGACTGCCCTGTCCATGGCCAGTCCCAGGCCTTCCATCCCCTCCAGCCCTGGGAGCTTCTGGGTCTGGCCTTGGAATGCAACCTGACTTCAACTTGACCTCGAGCCTAATGATGCCTCAGACAAGAAGACCGAGGGGCTTGCCCACTGAGCTGGACACTATGGCCTCCCCTTCGTCCGCTGCCACCCCTGGGGGCAGGAGGCGGGGCCCAGGCGCTTACGGTTGTCCTCGTTGACCAGGCCGTAGCAGACCTCGTAGGCCGTGATCTCGCCGTTGGTCTCGGCGGGCTCAGCCCAGCTCAGCTGGGTCACAGTGGAGGAGACGACGTTGAAAGCCAGGCGCCCTGGCTCACTGGGTACTGCGGGCGGGGGCAGGGCAGGAAGAGAGCCGTCAGTGACAGAGAGAGGGCAGGGATCTGGGGGGTGGGGGCAGGGCCGGGCACCCTCAGGGATCTGGGGGTGGCAGATGGCCACAGCGAGGCCTCACCTTCCTGGTGGGTGCGGCAGGACACCAGGGAGCTGTAGGGGCCCTCGCCCTGCGCTCCGTAGGCGCACACCTTCATCTCATAGTCGCAGTACGGGTACAAGTTGGTGAGCTCCACCGAGGGCACCTTGCTGTCCAGCAGGTGGGCTTCGGCCTCTGAGTCACCCTGGATCCAGTACTTCACCTGCTCCCCGGGGAGGGGCTGGTCAGTGGGGGACAGCGAGTGCCAGGTCCGAGTGTCCCTCCATTGACCTGCCCTGTCGTCCCCTTTGCACTGATGAGACAGCAAGGCTCCGGAGGGGCAATGAACTCAGAAAAGCTCCCTGGGCAAAGGTGGGCATTCCCTGTCCACTCAGGCTCCACCGCTGGGGCCAACTGAGCCCTCTGCTCTTCCTCAGGGTCTTCTGGCCTTGGGGAGCCACCTCCACAGTGGTTGCCAGGCCTCAACATCCACCTCCCTCCTTGCCCCCACCCCAGCCCCCAGCCACCTTACCCTGTACCCTGCCGGTGTGCCAGAAGGGGGCAGCCAGTTGAAGTGTATCTTCCGGGACCCTGCAGCTTTGGCATTGGGGTTCTGTGGGGCACCCAGGTCACTGTGAGGGCCTGGGAGCCTTGACAGGGTCTGGCCATGGAAGTTCTGCTCCAGGTCATCTGTAGTGGGGGAAATCCGGGCAGGGCAGCCAGCTCAGACAACTGGTCTGAGGAGGGAGGCAGGAACCCACTCTCACCACCAGGGGGCACAGGAGGTCCAGGGAAACACCCCACTGCGATCAACTGACACCTGCCGGGCCCAGCCACTCCCTGCTGGGGCCCTCCCTGGTGCCGCAGGGGTGTCCTGCCACGCGGCGGAGAACCCAGGAGGGTCTTGGGAGGAATTGAGGAGGAGGGGGGAGACCATCTGCCCCTTTTTTCCCCTTGGCAGCCACGGTAATGTTCCACATGCGGACATTTGCTTTCTCTCCCCAACCCGTCCCCCCTCCTCCCAAGAATCCCCCCCACCTCTCCCAGTTTTTCACAAGCCTCCTCTGGGGGTGTGCTCACAGACTGGAGGCTAAGGACCCATCAGAACTAACCGTCTCACCCCTCCCCTGCCGGAAACAGCTGCGTTTTCATTGAAACCGAGTCAGAAGTCAAAGAGCTTGGTTGGCCTATGGTGGGCTCCACGGCGCCCACAGCAGGCCGCGTGGGCCCAGCCTCTCTGGCTGAGGGTAGGGGAGCCAGACAATGCAGGTCGCTTGAATAAATTGGAATTTCAAGTAAACATCCCAATATTGCATGAGCCATACTTTTACCGCAGATCTTATCGGAGTGGGCCTTTAACTGGGTGTCCTTATTTTTACTCACTAAGACTGTCAGCCTTCGTTGAGGGGTCCCCAGCCTTGCCTCCCCTCCTGCTTAAGCTGACCCCAGGCTCTGCCCACCTCGGTCCCCGATGATGACAGTGGCCGTGTGGGGCTGGCCCAGGCGGGCCCCAAACTTGGGGTTGCTCAGTTGGATGTGGAAGCGGCGGACCTGGTGGCCCCGCAGGAGGGAGTCCATCTCTTGCAGGTCCAAGAGCTTCACCTGGACTTCCTTCCAGGTCTCCCCAGGCTGGAACAGCAGCTCGCCCTCTGTGGGGACGTAGTCCTGGGAGAGGGAAGGGGTCAGAACAGGCCGCATGCTCCACCCCAACCTCATGGATACTGGAGACCATCTCTTACAGACCATGCCACGTGGACACAAAACGGCTCAAGTTCATGGGGCACCTCCTCTGCGTCTCTTTACAAATAATACAAATGCGGTAGTGCGAGGTAGAGATGTTATGGTCCCATTTTACAGATGAGGAACTGAGGCGCCCAGAGGTGCAGAAGCGTGCGCAGGTCCACGCAGGTAATTGTGGTGGAGCCAGGATTTGACCAAGGCATAGTGAGACACCGAAGAGCCCCACAGAGGCAGGCTCTCATTCTGGAGGAGCTAGGATTTTCAGGTCCTCCACACTGGGGCTCCGAAATCTAGGACCCAGTTGGCCCCCAGGTCCTGCCTCCCAAATGGGGTGCTTCCTTCAGCTCCAACTTTCTATCTTCAATACCCCAGAACTTTCCTGAAGTGTCCAACCGGCACACGGCAAATCAATTGAAATGGGGGGGCAAGCCTCACACGAGACCACTAGGTGGCGCTCTAAACCAACATTTCAATTCCAAGCACAGCTAGTCAGGCCCACCGGGGCACACCTGGCAAATTCAAGTGCTACAACCTCCAGAAATTGATACAGCAAGTGCAAAAAAAAAAAAAAAAAAAAAAAAGCAGGAGTCACCTGCAAGACAACTGACGTGGGCTGCCGGGAGGCGGCCCTTCAAAGATGTCAAAGTCACGGAAGACAAGGCTGGGGAATCGCTCTAAATCAGAGGAGCCTAAAGACACCCAGCAGCAAAGCTCGCGCCAGGTCTTTGGTTCCCGGCCTGCGGAAAGAGCCCGTGCAGGGCGCACCGGAACAAGTGAGCCCTGGGGGCCCGAGGACGGACCGACTCCCGGGCACCAGTGTCCTGTGGGGTTCCCTACATTCGGTCATTATGTCGTCCCTTTTGCAGAATGACCTTGTTCTTAGCAGGTGCCTGCAGAGCTGTTTGGGGTCTCTGTGAAGTCTAGAGCTTTGGAGAATTCAACAAAATAGAACTGAACAGACGACTTTCTCTCCCTGTCTGCCTACAGCCATAGGGACAGAGACACAGAACTATGGATACACCGGTCTGTGCCACACATGTGAACCTGGGGCTCCACAGAGAGAGAGAGAGAGAGAACGCAAATGTTAACAACTGGCAGGTCTCTGCAAAAGGGCAGATGGGTGCTGATTTTATTAGTTTGTCCACTTTTCAGGAGGTTTGAAGTTTTTCAAAATAAAAAGTTGGGAAGTAATAAAAAGGTTTGAAAAAAATTGCTACATACCAAAAGCATTTTTTTTTTTTTTTAAATAAAAAGCCTAACAGGGTAGCCAGAATCTCTCATATATTATGGCCTGTTCCATGAAATTTCCGGACATACAACTTCTCCTTTGGAGCTTCTACTGGGGGCGTGGAGTCAGTAAGGAAGACCGTTCCCACCAGTAAAAAGAAGGTTCGGGCGTGGCCGGGCTGCTGGGCCTGCTGAGTGCACGATCTCCCCTGCCTCTGCCGAGCAGGCCTGTGGGCCCAGGGCAGCTGGATTTTACTGCTTTTGGACTTAATTTTTGACTGGAATATTTTTAGATTTTAAATGTGGGTAATGGACTCAGGAAAACAAACAAATCTTGTCAGCCAAACTAAGCACGTCCACCACCTGGACCTGGCTGCCCCCGCGACAGTACCATACCAGCCCAGCGATCAAGGGGATGGGGACCCACGCATGTCACAGCCTGCCCTGAAAGGCCACTCTGGAGGCTCGGCCCCAGAAGGGCTCACCAGGCAGTGACAGCCCTGGGGGGTTGCCCAGGAGAGTGAGGGCTGCAACCTCACTTCCAGAAGCCCAAAGCCCCTGGCCTAGGGCAGGCGGGGAGTCCATTTCTCTATGAAGGGTTTGTTGGGAAGGGGATGTGGCAATGGTCTGGACGTGTCCCTGGCCTCTGTCTGTGGCAGAGCGTCACTGGCACTTTTGGTGAGTCCGACGCCGCTGCTGCGAGGTGGCAGGAGCAGGCGGGCATGTCTGTGGGAGGCCAGCCAGGGCCACCCCCGGCACCCAGGGGCCCCGGCAGCTGCCATGCCCTGCTCCCACCAGGCCCCTGGGACATGCCTGGAGCACCGCGTCGGAGCCTTACCCGTTTGCCCTGTGCCGTGTTGTCCTGTGTGCGGTAGGTGACCTGGGACTTGCCGTTGTCCAGGATGCGCCGGACGATGGGGATGCGGGCCACCGGCTCCCCGCCACTGACCAAGTACTCAGACTGCTCAAAGGACACGATCCCAGTGGCTGCAAGAGACCCGGGACAGTCAGAGGGCCTGAGCCTCAGTCCCTTCTCAACTCCCACCCTCCCTCTGGCCCAGCCAAGCCCAGACCCCCGAGTCTGCCTGTCATCCCTGCCCCCACCACTCTCTGGGGAGGACAGAGGAAGGGGATGGAAATTTTTTCCAGAAAGAGTCAAGGCCGAGAAAGGAGGCCAGGTCGGGGCACAGCCAGAGGCAAGGCCCTGAGTCTGTGGCCCTGAGTCTGTGGAGCAGGTGGAGAAGGCGGCCCCTGGCTGTCGGCAGGGCAAAGCATCGCCCAGCCCTAGGTCGGCTCAGGCGGGACGAAGCCCAGTCCCTCCCTGCTCTGGCGTCCTGGCGTCCTAGGCAGGCCCATTCAGTTCCCTCGGGCAAAGGCCATCAGGGAGAGAACAGGGGAGGGGTGCGGGTTGGCACACCGGGAGGACCAGCGCCCTGCGATTGTGACAGACGCTCCGTGCACAGCTGCCCAGCCGCGTACCCCGTATAAGAGCCTGCAGCCCATTTTACAGATGGTGAGACCGAGGCTCCCAGAGGTTAAGTGACCTGCGAGGCCACACAGCCAGGCCTCCCTTCCACTCAAACACAAGGGCCCTGGGCCCCCCTTTTTGCCCCTGACTCCCCACTCCCCGACCGACCTTGCTCCTTGATGATGGTGATGTTTACCAGGCGGCGGCCGAGGGTGGCCGTGCCCACGGGCACGTTGATGGCCTCCAGCATCAGCTGCTTCTGGTCATCGTCCTCGGGCCGGATGAAGAGGGGCACCCGGACATCCACCAGCTCCACGCCCTCCTGGAACTCCACCATGCCCCGGGCATCTGAGTGGGTGTTGGGGGGGGTGGTGAGACGTGGGACAGGGGCCACCCTGGGCGTGGAGGTGGCCGGGGGCTGCAGGGGGAGCCTGCCTGCTCACCCTGGTCCGCAGTGAGGGTGTAGTAGCCGGGGGCCACCTTGAGCTCATGGAAAGCCCCCTGGGCCACGTGCTTCTCCGTCAGCTTCAGCAGGGACTGCTTGGCGGAGCGGGGCGCCATCAGCACCGTGTCCACAATGGTGTGGTCCTGCCTGGGGGTGGGGCAGGCAGGAAGGCGTCGGCCTGGCGCTGGTCCCTGCGCAGGCCTCCTGCCTGTCCTCTCCCCACCAAGGGACAAGATATGGGGCAGCAAAAAAAGTTCAGGTTCTTCAGGACCCAACAGTCACGGGGGTGCACGCTGGGTCCCCACCCCCGGCTCACCCTGCAGCCTCTGCCAAGCCTCGGGGCCTCTGGGCCTCAGCCACCTCATCTGTGAAATGGGGCTGCTCCTGCCCAGGAGCCGCAAGGCAGCGGAGATGTTCAGGGTGTAGGCGCCAAAGCCTGGGTTCAAATCCGGGCCCTGTCTCTTAATAGCCAGGTAACCTTGGGCAAGTGACGTGACCTCTCTTAGCCTCGGTTGGCACCGGGCCACCCTGGTCCCTTTGGTTCCCTGTGACCCGCCTGTGTGTACGGGGCTGGCTTATAGCGAGGGCTTCCCATCAGGGTTTCTTGAATGAAGGTCCAAACCCCTGACAGACACACACGGCCTTCCCTTTCTATGGAACGGAAATGGGGTGGGGTGTGGGGCAGGTGGCTGGGGCTGTCCCACCATGTCCTCAACTCACTTCTTCCCGGCGTTGGGCTGCTGCCTATGGGAGACAAAGCAGGGACCATGAGCCAGATGGTCCCTGGGGCAGTTCTCCCACCCAACCCTGGGCACCCAGGACCCACCGGAACTTCGTCTGCTGGAGCTTGTGCGAGCCTGGGATCTGTCTGTACACCTCGTTCAGCTGCCAGGCAAGGGGGGCGGCCATGAGGCTGGGGCCCTGGGTGGCCTCAACCCAGAGCCACTCAGGCCCAGGGGACCTCTCAGGGCTGGCTAGGGGCCTCGTCCTCTTGAGGAAACATTCCAGGGGACCCCAGGGTGACCCACACCAGGGACACGTCCAGGCTCCACGGCCGCTCCCCCGTGGCTCCCCTGCACCCCGGCTCACGCCCACGCCCGGGGAGGCCAGCTGCCTTACGTTCTCCTCCACCTCCTGGCGCAGCTGGTCACACTCCCGAGTCTCGGGCTTCAGCAGGTTCTCGGTGCAAAGGCGGGCGAGGCGCAGGGACAGCCCGTAGGGCACTAGGGGCAGGCAGGGATGGGGTGGTTAGCCCCTTGCATGGCGGGCACCGCAGAAGCCACCTCTAGAAGCCACTCTGGGATGGGGGGCCCCCAGTTGGCTGAGGCCTGTGGCTCCATCAGGAAGGGAGGAGGTGCCGGCCTGTGCCCGCACCCAACACCCGGAGGAAACGGAAACAGGGCGATCCCATGCCCAGGATCAGCAGGGGACGTGCCCCAGGCGCCCAGCCCTGCTCTCACCCAGCTCCGTGGGGTTGGTGCTGGCCGCATGCGTGGCAAAGCCAGGCCGCTGCACGTTGTTGGTGACCTTCCAGCGGACCCTGTCGATCCCCTTGACGTTCCCGCTGCGCAGCATGGGCGTGTCCAGGTGGTCCGAGGCCATCAGGTTTTCCCGTAGCAGGAAGTGGTCCTCCTTGAAGCCCACCATGTGGCCTTCGGGACAGGGTTTTCAGCGTGAGGTCCCTCCCCAGGCCCGCACAGCCACAGCCCTTCGGTGGAACCCCAGGCTTCCCTCCTGTGTTCGAGGCTCGCCCTCACTTCCCCGCTACCCCAGCTGGGGCACCGAGCGGTCAGAGCCCCACCGCCCCCGCCGGCACCGGGCCCATACCTCGGTTGCAGCAAGGGAGAAGCGCCAGGCAGGCCTAGGGGACAAGGGGTGGGTGGGGTGAGGACTGGGACAGCTGCCCAGCCCAGGTGAACCCCTGCAGCCACCACCGCCACCAGCAGCAATGGTCCCAAGGAGTCGCAGGGCCTCCCCTAGACACCAGGACACCCTCACCGGTGCAGGGACCTCGAGGTGGGGCGCACAGGGGGTGCGGGGGGTGATGGGGTTGGAGGGTTCCCAAGGTCTGTGCCATGGGACCCTGGCCGTACGAGGCTCTGCGGTCAAACCCACCTGGGAAGCCCTGAGCCCCCCCCCCCACCCTGCTCAAGGTGTCCCCGTGCACTCAAGGAGAGCGAAGGCTCCGAGAGGTGCAGCGGAATCCTGAGCGATCGCACGCATTGACCACAGAACTCTCCGTAATGCGCACGGACGCCCCACCGCACCGGGGGCCGCTCGGTGCTTCCTCCTCTGCGCCCACAGTTCAGCGTCCCGGGCTGTGCCACCCTCCAGGCTTGGCTGCCTCCTGTCTGCTCTCCCCAAGGACACTGCCAGCTCCTGGCGGGCAGGCTCTTCCTCCCCTCGTTGGTCCCCAGGCCCTTTGCATGGGGCAGACCCCGGAGCAGGGCACTCCCAGGCAGCCAGCGGCTCAGGGTTGGCAGAGGCGAGGGACTGGGCTGGGGAGGGCGCTAGAGCCGGGCAGAACATGCGGGCCCGCCTGGCCTCTGCCACCTACGAGGATCCCGGGGGCCCTGGCGGGGACCCTGGGGGAGCTGTCACCTTGCAGCAGGCACAGTACTTCCAGCAGAGCAGCAGCAGCAGCGCCAGGAGCAGCAGGAGGAAGATGAGCAGGGGGATGAGCCACCAGAAGGAGCTGGGAGGGCAGTCTGGGGACAGAGAGGGAGGGGAAGAAGAGGGCGGTGCTCATTCTCGCCGGGGTCTGAGAGGCCCCGCCCCCGCCCCCGTTTGAGGCGCCCCGCCCCCCGCCCGGGCTGCCCCGGCCAGCTCACCCTTCTTCTTGTGCACCAGGACGGTGCTGTTGGGCCCGGGGCTGCCGTCGCCCTCCACGGAGTAGCTGTAGTTGCAGTCGTCGTCCTCGTCCCGGAAGGAGCAGAGCTCCACCACCTCCTCCGCTGCAGCCGCAGGCGGTGGTCAGCGGGGCGTCCCGCCCCGAGGCCCAGGCCCCTCCGAGGCGTCCCCTGCCCTGGGGGCCCACCCCGTCCACCCCAGGGCAGGAAGCCAGTCCTCTGGCACAGCGATGGGGCCTTGCCCTGACCAGGAGCATCCAAGTCGGCAAATCGGTGCCCCTGCCTCCTCAACTCAGGCTTCGAGCCCCCTGCCCAGCGCTATATACTCCTGCTCGGATAAGTGACACCCCCGACCTCATGGAAGGTCCCCTTGCCAGGGCTCGCAGCACCCCCAGTCCCCAGCCCCACCTCACACCTTTCTTAAGCTCATCCACCATCTTGACCTTGAAGCGGCACTCCTCGCACGCGCGCCCCTTCTTCTCGCCCGTGCCCCAGGCCTGGCACTGCACGCAGGAGCGCAGGTCCTCGCAGAGCCCCAGCCGCACCTGGTGGGAGAGGGGGGCCGGCGGACCCTGTGCTGGGCAGGCCTCTGCCAGGCCCACTCCCCCGACCTCACGCCCTTGTCTCGCTCCTGCTACCCACCCCACCCTGTGCCCGTCCCCGTGCCCACGCCCCAGGGATCCTGGCCTCACCGCGGAGTAGTTGATCTCGCAGATGCTGTCTGTGTAGAGGGATTGCTGGTTGCAGTGGCAGCGGCCACACTCGCAGTGGCCACGTCCGTTACAGATGCCCTGTAGGAGGCGCCAGTGAGCCAGCCGCACCCCCACCCCTGCCTGAGAGGGTGGGTGGTCCTGACGGGGCCCCTCTGCCACCCCACACTGCCCCCCTCACGTCCAGGCCTACCCCGTTGCTGTCGATGCAGGTGGCATTGCTGAGGGGACAGTCACAGCTCGGGCCAGTCCAGCCTGGCTCACACACACACTGGCCCATGGAGCAGCGTCCCCGGTCTGCAGAGAGGAGGGGAGAGAGAGCACAGCCCACTCACACCTGCAGTCCAGGCTGCCCACCTGCCCAGGAGGACAGGACCTGTGGGAGCCGATCCTCGAGAGCGAGGAGGTCTCCAGCCGGGCGTAGAGCCTCCCTTCCTCACTTTCCTGGAGTCGCCTTTCCTTCATCCACCCCACCTCCTACTTTCCACTCTGCAGCTAGAGTGACCGCCCCAAAACACAAATCGAATTGTGTGACTCCCCTGTTTAAGAACCACTAATGAGCCCTGGCTAGTGTAGCTCAGTGGATTGAATGCAGGCCTGCGAACCAAAGGGTTGCTGGTTCCCTTCCCAGTCAGGGCACATGCCTGGGTTGCAGGCCAGGTCTCCAGTAGGGGGGCATGTGAAAGGCAACCATACATTGATATTTCTCTCCCTCTCTTAAAAAAAAAGAACCACTAATGAGTCTTGGCCAATGCAACAAGGTAAGAAAAAGAAATGAAACAGAGAGTATTAGAAAGTAAGAAATAAAACTGTCATTACTTGCAAGTATCAGGAACATGTCATAAAATATCAAGAAGAATGTACAGATAAATGATTAGATGTCGTGAGTTTACAAGGTGTCTGGATACAAGGTCCACATACAGAGAGCTAGAAAATGAAATCAAAACCTGGAATGACTCTCTTTTGCCCAAAGGATAAAGTCCAATATCCTTAGGCTGGAAGAAGGGTTGATTGACTACGGCCTGCAAGCCAGTCTGCCTCAATAACTTTTTGCAAAAGTTTTATCAGAATGCAGCTACGCTCATCTGACGTATTGTCTATAGCTGCTTTCTATTTTTTTCTCCACCCACCCCACTTCCTTTTTTTAAGATTGTATTTCTTTTTAGAGAGAGAGGAAGGGAAGTGGAAAGAGAGGGATAGAAACAATAATGTTCGAGAGAAACATCGATTGGTTGCCTCTCGCACGCCCCCAACTGGGGACCTGGCCCACAGTCTGGGCATGTGTCCTGACTGGGAATTGAACCAGTGACCTTTCCGTTCGCAGGCTGGCACTCAGTCCACTGAGCCACACCAGCCAGGGCCTAGCTGCTTTCTGTTACAGTGGCAGAGCTGAGTAGTTGTGACGGAGACCATACGGCTCACAAAGCTGAAGAACACTTATCTTCTGGTCCTTTAAGGAAGAGTTTGGACTGGACCAGACACGGAGCCGCCTTGGATGGGAAGCCAGTCCCCTGCACTCTGGCCTTGCCTCCTTCCCCAGCACTGTCTGCCTCCCCTCCTGTCTCCCAGCTCTGCCTTCCCCCGGTGTCTGGGTCCCCCTCTCATTTCTCCAAGTGCACTCCGGATGGACAGAGCAAGGACAGACAAGAGGGCAGAAAAGCAGGGGCTTGGCATTTGGCAAGTATACATTTGGGGCTTAATAAGAATTTGAGTTGGATTTTCACTCATCCTCCTTCATTCATTCAACCATTTAGTCCTTCCATGTGGCACCTGTCTGGGTTCTGTGACCCCACCCAGCTCCAAAACTTTGGCCAGACTATGCACCCATGGCCTTGGCCGCATCACATTAGGCCCCGTGGGGCCACAGAGGATGCGTAACTCCAGGCCACACCTGCTAGCAACGTGGCACCTTCCGAGAGAGGAAAGATGGCTGTGGCGCACACCGGCAACCACTGCGGTCCAGCTGGGCAGTCCCCATCGTGATGAGGCCGGAGAGTGGGGAGGGGAGGTGGGCACGGACGGGAGGACCACAGGGAAGTCAGGGTCCTACACACCAGGGGAATGTCGCACTGGCCTTGGGCGTCAAGTCCGTAGAGGGGGAGAGCGGTCCAGGCTGGGAGGTGCTCAGGGAGTCTGGAGGAGGGCTGGGCCAGAGCCCGGGGGCTCTGACTCCCAGTCTGGGTCCGGACGGAAGACCGACCGGCAGGCAGGGCTGGGGCGGGGCCGCCAGGCGGCTGAGCTCACCGTTGCAGAGGACCCCGGTGGTGCGTGGGCACTGGAAGTTGTCGAACTCGCAGAAGTGACCCTCGTAGCGGCCGTCCCCGTAGCACACGCAGCGCCCGCACTGGCACTCTCCTCGGCCGGAGCACGGCTTGTCCTCCCCCTCCCGCAGGCAGGGGACGGTGTCGCTCTGGGAGCCCGTGGAGCAGCTGCAGGTCTTGCCACTCCTGGGGGCGGAGCCAGTCAGTGCCCCCCAGCCAGCCGGGGCCCAGGCTTCTACCGTGTCTACAGGGGTGAGCCAGCCAAGGCCCCAGGAGGGCCGCCAGGGTCCCAGTCACGCCGACTGACAGACAGCTGTGGCGGAGCTGACTCAGACCTCGGCCCCGGGGACCACCCCCCTGGGCCCCTTCCTCATGAGCGACTTGTTCAGCTACTTGAAGCTTTTAAATCCCCACGGCTCTTTATTTATGAGCTCATTTCTGAGGAGGTGATGCATGTGCACGGCTCAGAAAAGCTATGGAGAGAAAAGCCAGTCTCCTGCCGAGCCGTGTCCCCCCCCACCCCCCGCCATACCCAGCCCCCGGGGGCCCTGCCGGCCCTGTGGTCCTGGTGCTTGCGTGTCTCTCCGGATACATCTCTCCATCTCTGTGCTTCCGAGTGCTTTGGGCTGGATCCACCTACCCACTGGGCGCGCCCCTGTCCCAGCCAGGCACCCGTGGGGACCCGGCGTCGGGGCCCGCTGGCATCCCGGGCGCCCCGCACTCACCAGCCCTCGTAGCACACGCAGTGCCCGCACATGAAGTCCCCGTGGCCGCTGCAGTAAGGCGACTGCGCCTCTTTTTGCTGGAATGAGAACGTGCAGGTGGGGTGTGTGGGTGGCAGAGCCAAGGCCCCCAGATGCGCCTGCTGCCTGTGCCCCCAGGGCACCCCCCCACCCCAGAGGGAGATGCCGCCACAGGAGACTCTGCGTCACAACGCGGGGCTGGGGGCGGCTGGCTCAGCTCCTCCCTCCCACCCTGGGGGCCATGGCCCTCGTACCAGCTCACAGGAGCACATGTCGCAGATGATTTCTGCGTCCATCCTGAGGCCATCGGAGAAGGAAGGCTTCAGATGGATGTGGCCTTTCTTGTCATTTTCTGGCAGCTGACACACATGCATCCCATTCACGTCCTCGATGGCCCGGAGCTGAACTTGGTAGGTGCCCTGCAGGGACCCTGCTGTCAGCTGAGGCAGGCCTGGCCGGACACGGTGGGGGGCCGGGCAGTTGTGCCTGAGACACCCAGCTCCCTGCCTGCCCTTCCCCGGGGCCGAACGCGTGCTCCTTCTGGGCGCAGTCACAGATATCAGCAATGACAGTGCCTGCCCCCTGGCCCCGGCCCCCCGCCCCCCCCGGAAGCGTACCACTTCTCCTCGGCGGATGTGGAAGGACCCAGACTTCGTCTTCGGGATCTTGCTGGTGACTTCGGTCCGCAGGCCGCGGGGGCTGTCCAGGGCCCGGATGTCCAGGTTGGAGCGAATGTTCTAAAGGAGGGCCAGTGATCAGTGGTCTGGGGGCGCCTGGGCTCGCCCCCTCGGGCCTGGCTGTGCTCCACCCCCACCTGCATGGAGGGCTGGGGTGGTGCGGGGTCAAGGTGGCAGAGCCCTCGTGGGCTCCCCAGGGCCCTTCCTCACCGGCCTATCCTATTTCTCAGCCCAGACTGGAGACACCCTTTGCCCATTCGGCCTCCTCCCATCCCTGCCCCGGAAGGACTCGGGTTCGAGCCAGTGCTGCTGCTCACATCAAAGGCCTGCCGCAGCAGCTCCACGATGTTGGATGAGTCCTCCTGCAGCACACCCAGCGAGGACACGGGGAAATACGTGTGCAGCTTCTGCAGGGGAGAGCGCCAGGCCCGGGGCTCAGCCAGGAGGAGGGCCATCTCGCCGAATCCAGGCCGCAGCTCAGCATTACCCCGCCTCACCAGACGGGGGTACTGAGGCCTGGGGCCTGCTGGTGTATTCCAGAGTCTGCCCTCTCAGCCCCCACCTGTCTGCGACCTGGGTTGGGGGATGGGCCCATGCCCTCCCTGTCCCACCAGGGCACATCCCGGAGGTGCTGACAGTTTGGGAGAGGGAAGGGGGAAGGGGTGAAGGGCGGGGGGAGGATGGGCACCCACCCCAGCCCCCTCCTCGCCTGCCCACCCGCCGAGGCCCCAGGCCACCCCCGACACACCTCGTAGTAGCTGTAGGAGTAGTTGGTGACGGCGAAGATGGGGATAATGTTGTGCTTGCCCAGCAGGCGCACCAGGGTGGGCACGGAGGGGTAGTCCTGCGTCTTGTACTGGGTGTAGGTGCCCGTGGCGTCCAGATGGCACTCCTCGTCATTGCGCTTCAAGATGCCGGCCAGCACGTTGGCGCCGTCGGCCTCGTAGTGGAAGGCTGACTCGGTGGAGAACACCAGCAGGTGGGTGCTGTCCGGGCGCCAGCCGATGTCCCTCTGGAGAGAGCAAGGAGGGGGTGCCCATCGAGCAGGCTGCCTGCCGGGGACATTCGCTGCAGAGTCACACGCGTGACAGAGGCCACGGGACGAATAGCGGGCCACCGTCAGGAATGATGTATGTGAGCAGCAGCACCGGAGTCACGGCGGACCAGTGACAGGGACCAGGAAGTGGGCACAGGTCTGCACACCCAGTGGGCCCCACGCACGACCGGAACCAGGTTCCTCCGGCTGACCTCCAGAGTCTCACCTGCCCTCAAGAATGTTTCAGCTGCATAGGAAAATGTCCCTGTGCAACGTTAAATAATGAGAAAGGCCAGTTAAAACGGGTATAGCTGGGGCTGGTGCGGCTCAGTGGACTGAGTGCCAGCCTGTGAACCAAAGGGTCGCTGGTTCGATTCCCAGTCAGGGCACATGCCTGGGTTGTGGGCCAGGTCCCCAGTAGGGGGCACACAAGAGGCAGCTACACACTGATGTTTCTCTCTTTCTCTTCCTCTCTCTCTAAAAATAAATAAATAAAATCTTGCATTTCCAAAACATTTTATTTATTTATTTTTAGAGACGACGATGCAAACTGTATGACAAGAGAAAAATGCATCGAGTGGAAAAAAAAAAAAAAAGCAAGCTTCCCTTAGAAGTGCACTGATTCCAGCCCCATAAAATAAGGCGAAGGGACCCAAACATGCTGGCGGGATATCGGTGGCTGCCTGCCTGCTGGTGGGAGGTCGGGGGAAATTTCTGTTGTTTTCCAAACCGTCTATTACACGGGTATGTTATTTTCAAAGTGAAAAAAAACCCCAAAACTGATGTGCACATAAAACCGAGTGCCTTCTTCAGCCGCCCACCCAAGTCGAAGGCTGGCATTAGCGAGGAGGTTGGGTGGGAGGCTGGCCTCGGGTCATGGAAGATTCCCGAGCACCCAGACTCGTGCCTGCCTCGCCGGCAATGCAAACGCAGGCCGTGCCTGCTCAGGCTGAGGGACCGTGGCTCCCGGCACACGGAAACCCAGATGGGGACGGGGGGGGGGGGTGTGGGGGGTCCCCCTGGCCCCAGAGCAGGCCCTGGGCTCGCAGAGAAGCACAGCCTCTTCCAGGCCCGCAGGTTCCTCCCTGGCACTCACAGTGCACACAGCCGTCTGCAGGATGGCGTCAAAACCACCTTCGGGGGCATCCAGGTTGCCTGAGATCCGCTCTCCCTGCAGTTTATTCCGAAACTCATCCACATCTTGGGTCAGCCTGATGACGTTCTTGAAGGAGAAGGGGGCGTCGCTGTTGGGCCAGGGCTCCTTCAGCCTGGGTGGTGGCGGGAGAGGCGCAGAGAGTCAGGGGAAGAAGGCCGCACACTCCCCTGCGCCCGCCTTCTCTGGGAAGCCACCCCCTTGGCCCTGTTCAGCCGGAAGGCGTGGAACCCCCTCGGTGGGGAGGAGGCGGGCGCTTGGCCAGGACTCCTGCCCGCTCGGTCACTCACTTCTCCGGCCTCATGTCCGTCTGAGGCACGCTGACTTTGTCCACAAACTTGCCGAATCCAATCGTGTAGTCTCTGGTGAGGCTCCTCAGGACCTCGGCTGGACGAAGAGAGGAAAAAGAGGGCCGCTGAGCCCCAGCACCCCTGCGCCAACACGGGCAGGGGCTGGGGCTGCTCGGGAAGGAGGGGCAGAATGACTGTTGAGGACACTGTGCATGCTCCTGACAGCTCTCGTCCCCATTCACAGATGAGGGAAATGGGACTCGGGCAACCAGAGCCCTGCATGGAGCACGTTGGAGAAGGTGGCCTTCTCTGAAGTCCCGAACCCTGAGGACGCGCTCCTGAGAACGTGGGGAGCTCTGGGGACAGTTCCGATATCTTGTTCGTCCTTGAGGGGTGGGTGCGACTGTCCTGAGCTCTGGCTTCCTGAGCAGGTGTGCAGCCAGCTGGGCGAGGCCACCTGCCTATCCCCTGTGTCCCTGCCCTCCACGCTGGGTCCCCCGGCGTACCCAGGTGCTCGCCCATCTGTTTGAGGTTGTTCAGATCGTCGGACATGGAGTTGGAGAAGTCCATGAGGATGTACAGGTCCACGGGGCTCTCCAGCGGCTCGAACACCTTCAGCTCGAAGTGCTGCTCCTCGCCCGGCCGCAGGCGGACCCGCAGCGCCTGGGGGGACACCTGGCTGCGATGCAGGGTGGTGTCGATCTCCGTCTCCTGCGGCCAGGGGAGGGGGACAGCTGGCTGGAGGGTCACTCCAGTGGGAAGCCTCGCTGGCCAGCCGGAGACAGAGGAGACCCCCCCCTACATAGCCAGCCTGAGCACGGAGGTCCCAGCTCCCTTGACCCCTGCTCCGGGCACCTCTGTGATCTCGAAGCTGCTCTCCATGACCACCACGCTCTCCAGCCGGCAGCCTGCAGCCAGCAGCTCGGCCTGGGTGTTGCAGCGCTGTTCAAGGAACGTCTGGCAGGAAGGAGAGGGGGTCAGGGGGCGCAGTGCCTGTCCCCAGCCTGTCCCAACCCTGGCGTTGTTCCCCGAGTTTCCTGGCCCTTGCCTGTCCTCCCCGACCCGCCTGGCAGGAGGCTGGGCTGAGCGAGGGGCCCGGCTCAGCCGGCGGGCAGCAGCTCACCTCGTCGGTGCAGTAGGCACAGTCCTTGCCCACACGGATGCACTCAGTGCAGCTCTTCACCTGGGCCTTCTTGCAGTTGTTGGCTGGATGGGGGAGGCGGGAAATGGGCAGGCCACCGAGCCGGCCTCGCTGACCCCAGGCCCAGCCCCACCTGCAGCCGCACTCGGGAGGTGGGCGTCCCTCCCCAGCGCGCGGGGGAGGCAATAGAGGCCAGCCAGGGAGCCGTGGTCTGCCCAGGCAGCACAGCTAGGGACGGGCAGCCCAGGGGCTCCAGCCTGGAACTTTCCACTCAGTTCCAGGGGGACGGGTGGCAGGGGTGAAACAGAGCTGCTGGCCCATTTGCTGGTGGGGACACCCTGGCCACCCCCTCACCCACTCCTCCAGGACAAAGAGGACTGTGTCTGTGTTCTTATTGCTGTGTCCCCACTGCCTGGCCCAAGGCCTGGCACACAGTAGGTCGTTAGTAAATGAATGAGGTAAAACTCCTAGGATTCCCTTTGGTTCTATTCAGTTAAAAGCACAGTAAGGGTCTGCTCTGTGCATCCAGTGGGCACAGCGGGTGTCTCCTGGGCCCCAGACAAAGGCACGCTGTCGATGTTTAACGATGACCTAGGTGCCCTGGCCAGTGTGGCTCGGTGGGCTGAGCAGGCCTGCGAACTGAAAAGTACGGTTGGATTCCCAGTCGGGACACGAGTCTGGGTTGCGGGCCAGGTCCCCAGTAGGGGGCGCATGAGAGGCAGCCACACATTGACGTTTCTCTCCCTCCTTTTTCCTCTCTCCAGAAGTAAATTGAAAAAACAACAGTGGATCTGGGAGGCAGGGAAGGCCTGACTCGCGGTGCTGCCGGTCTCCACGGCGTGCGTGTTGCCCCTGGCTTGCTTCACTTCACCAGCGTGGCTTCCCCGCAGGCCCCCTTTCCCATCTCACGCACAGGGACAGGCTCCAGCCACCAGCTGAGTGCTGGCACTCGGAGAGCGGGTGGTGAGTCACCGGTCTCTCCTCTGAATGTGAGGTCTCAGCACATACAGCGAGGGCCTCCATGCGCTGAGTGGGCATCTCCTCTCTCTTCCAGACGGAGCCTCCCCCACCCCTCGTGTTCTCAAGCTACGTGGCTCATGCTCAGCGCTCCTCAGCCCTCACCATGTGTGGCGGTTGGTTTGTTGAATGGCTGAGGGAGTGTCTGGGCGAGAAACCCCGTGACAGGCCTCTTGCGAGGGCAGTGCCCACCGAGAGGGGTGCAGCGGGGGGTGTGGACTCACCCATGTCCCCAGAGAAAGTGGCGCTCAGCAGGGCTGCCAGCAGCAGCCTGGCCCATGGACTGGCATGTGCCCCCGCCATCCTCTTCTTCCTGCACAACAGCAGCAATTTGCACACAGGGCCCTTCCTGGGCTCCCGTGGGTACTCGGTGGTGGTGGGGACTGTTGTTCCCATTGCACAGATGTGCACCCAGAGGTGCTGAGAGTTTCAGTGCTGTTCCAGGCCACCCGGCCTGAGAGTGGCAGGGCCCGGGGTTCCTGCCCCATCCCTGCAGTGGCTAGATGCCCTGCAGGCCTGCCCACTGCCCAGGGAGGTCCCCACCCTCTTGCCTTGGAGGACTCTGGGCTCCAAGCTTGTCCAGCACCAGGTGTCTGCACTGGGGCCCTGAGCCTTTCAGATCTCGGTGGGTGGGAAGTCAGGGGTGGGGCCTCTCTAGAGGGCTTGGCTCTGCCTTGCTGCCCCTCTCTGTCCTGGCCCACTTCCCCTCTGTTGAGGGTGATGCAGCCAGGAGGAGAGGGTCCCCTCCGACTGCCTGGGCCCTTCCTTGGCCAGGTTCTTCAGTGACTGCCTGGCCCACCAGTGGTGGGGTTCCCTGCCCTACACCCACCTCTGCCTGCCCCACACTTGAGTTTTCAAGGCCCCTGAGTTCTTCATCCTTTCAAAAGTTAGCCCAGAGACAGCCCACACCCAGACCTGCACACCCCCTGCCCTCCCCCCACACACACGCCCTGTGCTTGCTACCTGGGAACGCTTTTCAACTCAACAGTGGCCTGCAGGGCTGGCCCTGGCACCCGAGGCCTTTTAAGAGATGGGCAGTCTGCTGCCCCGGAAAGAGAAGGGGCTGGCCAGAGCCACCAGGCCTGCAGAGCCACGGGCAGTAGTGGGCCTGGCCCCCAGTCCCCCGGTGATGTACGACCACGCCATGCCTACGGCGCCCCACTCCCTGGACCCTTCCTCAGTCCCAGGCTGGTGGGGCAGGGGTAGGCTCTGGAGGGCGGAGGCTCCCACAGTGCTGGGAAGGCCGTGGAGGGGGCAGGAAGGCGCTGCCTCTCCCCCCACACGCGTGTGCAGCCTCCAGGAGGCCACAGCCTGGCCCAACACCTTCACAGGCGGAGCCAGCTGCAGTGAGGGAGCCCTGGGCTGCCGAAGTGGGGCTCCTCGGGGAAACGACTTTCCTGCAGCCATGGGGCGCAGGCACCCCACCCACACGCCGAACCGCACAGGCTGCAGACTCGGGCCTCCCTAGGGCACTGTTACACGTGCAGGTTCGGGCACCGGAGGCCCTGCGGGCTCTTAGTCACCCTGCCGTGCCCATGGGCTGGGCACACAGTGGGCACGAGGCCAGCACTTCGTGTACCTTTAATCTGCCCAGGGACCTGGTGGGGACGCTGCGTTGCCCCCATTTCCCAGGTGAGGAGACAAGGCACAGGTCGCAGGCTCCCCCGCCCCGCAGCCAGCAGATGGGGAGCCTCGACGGGAACCCCCATTTAACCTCCGCGTTAGCTCAGAGGCTCTGAAGTGGCAGGTGGGACGTTAGTGATGCACTGGGCAGTGTTTTCTTTGACTCGACTTGTGTTGATCAAGTTTTAAACGTAGTCCTTAGAAATAAGAACGAGGTTTCACCTAAAAGTCAGGATGGTGGGCTTCTGGGAAGATGAGGCTACAACGGTCTGGGTGGGGCCGCTCTCCAGGCCACCCTGGGCCCCGCTGGGCTGCTGGGCCTTTCCATGCACCAGGCAGATCCCAGGAGTATGTGGAGGCCACCCAGACCGTCCACACCAGGCACACGTGGGCACAGGGACACACGCCGAGGCCCACAGGGGCAGAGGCTCGGAGCTCGCGCCGCACCCACCCTCCCTCCCACCCATGGGGCCTGCTTAGCAGCTTAGCGCATGCTCACCTGTCTCCATAGCTCTTCCCCTTTCCCATTTCCTGGCCCCGCTGGGGAAATCAGGGTCAAAGAGACAGGCACCCCTTCCCTGCTGTCTCTCAGGTGCCTTCTTTCCCCTCTGCCCCCAGGAGAGGGACCCTCAGCCTTCACTTCCAGCTCTGTTGGGGGCAGCAACAACTGCGCCACTAGTCCCCAAGCCTCAGGCTCAGGGTGTGGCAAAGCCACAAGGGGAGAAGGAGGAGCCCAGATATTGCCTTAGGAAGCCACCTACAGTCACAGCCAGAGGGCCACCCAGCGGCCCAGCAGGTGGGATAAGGGGCACTGCGGGAGGTTACGGTGGTGGGCACAGCCCCCCTGAGGCTGTTGGATGGGGTCTGGAGAGCTTCCTGGAGGAAGGGTGTCCTGAGTCGACTTTGTGGGGAGGGCAGGCATTGCTTGGCCAAGAGGAGAGTTCAGGGGCCCTTTTTGGGGGCCCCTTGTTGGGGACCCCAACAAGGGTGTGGCTCAGTGGGTTGAGCGTTGTCCCACCAACTGAAAGGTTGCCTGTGGCTGGTGTGACTCCCAGACCTGGGCTGTGGGTCAGGTTCCCAGTTGGAGGTGTGCGACAGGCAACTAATCCATGTTGTTCTCCCTCTCTCTCTCCCTCCCTTCCCCCCTAAAGATAAGTAAAATCTTTAAAAAAAAAAAAAAAAAGAGGAGAGTCAGGGACTTCCCAGACCCTAGCAGGACTGTGCACCACACACAACAGACCTTGCCCAGGCCAACAGGGACGGCCGTGGCCTCCACTATGGGCCTTTTCTTCTGCCTTCTCTGCAAACCCGGAGGGGCCCGGCCCAGCCCAGCCCAGCCCAGGAGGCCTGCTGGTTTTTGCCCACTTCTGCACACCCATCCAACACCCAGGCCTCTCTCCCGCAGCCTTCCACAAACCAGGGGTCTGGTGGCCGAGAGGCTTCTGCAGCTCCCCCATTCCTCTGCCGCGGCTGCCCCCTGAGCACACCCTGGCAGGCTTGGCACCTGCCCTAGGCCGCATGGGCAGAGGGAGCCAGCGGCTGAAGGGGAAGAACTGAGAAACAAAAGCCAGCCAGTCAGCCAGCGCTTCCAACCCACTCCCCTGCACAGCGGCCCAGGCGGGCGTGGGCACTCCCTTCTCCCTCCCAGGTCCCAGAATGGGCCCCGAGCCCCGTCGGCCCGGCGACCCCCGACTGCCTTTCCGCCCTGCGCCCGTACCCCCGGGCCTGCGAGGTCGGAGGCTGCACCTACCTCCGCCCTCCCCGCAGTGGGCTCCGCTCGGCGGCTGGGCGGCAGGCGCGCGGAGAGCCGGAGTGTCCCGAGGGCGGGCGGCAGGGAGGGGAGGGACCGCTTTATGGGGCGGCGGCAGGTAGGAAGGAGGCGCTGGTGAGTCAGGCCCGCCGCATTCCTGCACGCGGTGCGCACCTGTCGGGGCAGGAGCGGGCCCGCCCCCCGGAAAAGGCTGCGGCTCCCGCGGCGCCCGGCCCAGCGACCCGACCGACGGCGGCGGGGCCAGGGGAGGAGCCGCCCCCTCTCTCTCCAGTCCTGCCCCGGGGCGCCGCGCCTCCGCACCCCTCCGGACTCCAGCCTCGGTTGCCGGGCTGCCCTGAGCTAGGGGTGGCCTCTTAGCCCCCGCCCCCGATCGCCGTCCGCCCTTCTCCGGACCCTGGGCCCTGAGCCTCCGCGCTGCCCGAGGGCAAAGACTGCGCGCACCACCTCCCTCCCTCCCTCCCTCCCTCCCGAGCCAGCGCGAGGGACGGGCCAAGAAAGGGCCATTCACCGGGTCCCCTCTGGCTCCCTACCCTCCCAACTCCGACGCGCGTCCAGACCGCGATCAGGATAAGGACTGAGTCCCTGGCAAGCGACGCAGCCCTCCTTACCTCGTGAATAATAAATGTCAGAGGCCAGCACCCACCCAGCAGGGAGTGGACACTCGAATTGTTGTTGTTCTTGACACGCTCGCTCACAAATCCGACCCCTCCAGTCCTTCCCGCGCACTCTCTCAAGTGCTGCTGACAAACGTGTGCTGCAGCTGGAGCCGCTCAGTTGCTCGTGGACCCCAACTTGGTCTATTTCTCTAGCCCCACCTGCCAGCAATGCCACTGAACGCCCCGTCGCTGGCAGCCCGCCCGCCCAAACCATGCAGCTTCCAGCCACCACGGTGGTTTGAAAGGATCTGTTTTGGGGTGTTTCTTCTCCATTGGACTGTGATTCTAGCACATCTTTTTGTTCCCAGCACAATGCCTGGCACATAGTAGGTGCTCAATAAAAGCGTGGCCGGACCAAATGGGGCTGCTCGGTGGCCTCCCGCCCGAGCTCTCCTCTGTGGTCGTCCGAGGTCCTGCCAGCTCCAGGGGAGCGTGGGAGCGGCCGGGACAGGATGTGGAGGAGCTCCTCGGAGGTTCGCTGCGGCTGTTTGAGCCACTGTGGCCGCTCAGCTGCCTCGCCCCATTGTCTTGCTCTGCAGGGGCCAGGGGGCTGGCTCCTGGACCTGGGAGCACCATGCAAGGAGCCCCAGTTTGGGTGAGGTAGGCAGGTGTGGGAGTGCCAGACCCCAGGAAGCCTAGGAAGACAAGCTGTGAGGTTGCTCAGTTTCCAGGAGCCTGGAGTTTCGTTCCCTGGAGTCTGCGTGTGGACCTGGGGGGGTGGGAGTGTCTGTGACCCATCTGAGATCATGCGCAAAACTCCAGGTGTGCTGATGTAGGAATGTGGTGTGCTGGGAAGGGTGCCCTTCGTTTATGCTGTATTCCCAAATAGGTTACTGGCCCCCAAAGGGCTAAGAATTATTGTGCTACATATTCATTTTATACAAAAATAAAGCCTCACTGTCTCAATCTGCAGCCTTAGGGCGAGGCAAGAGGGAGGCCGGCTTATAGGGGGGCTTCCCTCTCCAGGCTCTGTCTGAGAGGCGAGGGGCCTCTAGAACAGGAGGGGGCAGCCTGTGGGCTTCGGACTGTGGCCCCCGCTCCCCAGCACGCGTCACGTGGCTCTGACAGGCCAGACCTGTGCACCCCTTCATCCAGTCACTCACCCACCTCGCCGCCTCACAAGCATTTAACCAGCTCCTGTGCCAGGGGCTGGGGGAAGCCAGGGGAGGGCAATGCACCACCTGCTTGCTGCAGGGAGCTGCAGAGTGGGCAGCATGTTCTTCAGGGGTGTTCCAGATAACCCACCTCTTCTTACTTTATTTTTAAAAATCCTCACCTCAGGTTGTATTTATGGATTCCAGAGAGAAAGACAGAGAGAGACAGAGAGAGAGACAGCAATGTGAGAGAACATCAATCGGTCGCCTCCCCTACAGATTCCAACTGGGGAGCCCTGACCAGGGATCAAACACGTGCCCTGACCGGGAATCGAACCCACGACCTTTTGGCGTACAGGATGACACTCCAACTGAGCCACACCAGCCAGGGCAATAATCCACTATTCCTGCACTTGACAATGTACGTCGAGTACTGGTAGGGAGGTGCACGTTTCTGTAAATAAACAAGTTAAACGGTAGGGGATGCGTGACTGAAACGGCTTGGGGACCAGAGATCCAGTGTCAACTGCTCCATCTGAATGAGGGAGACACCTCTCAAGGCGACAGCCTCTGGGCCCCTCTCCCCCCAGGGCCAGTGGGTTGCCGACAGACCTCCTTGGAAATGACGATCCCCCCAACCTTTCACCTGGAACATTTCAAACATGTAAGAAAGCTGAAAGAAGAGTTGAAATACAGTTAAGATCCCCTGTATTTTTACCACCGGGACGCAAGCCAGAGCGAACGTTTCACCACATTTGCTTTATTCATAGGCTTGTCACGTGCCTGCCTTTTTACTCGAAGCCGAGGCCGGGACATTCGTCTCTGCGCGCTGCAGGCGTGCGCCTGGCCTGCATGCCACCAGGGCACCGCCACCACACCTATGACCACGAACAAGTGTCCTCGCATCTGGTGCAACCCACGCGAACATTTCTCAGTCGTCCCCAACGGCTACACTGCTTGTCGACATGGAGTCCAATCCCCGTCACCATGGCCTTGCTCTCTCTTACTTGCAAGCAACTCGCCCACCCCGGACACACACCCGCATGTTGACCTTTCAAAGGCCAGGTGACCAGAACGCCCCACCGCCCGGATTTGCCTGACTGCTGCCTCACGGCGTCCCTGGACCGGCTCTATCAGCCAGCGTCTGCTGGAAGCGGGGGATCAGGCCTCAAAGTCTGATCAGATTCGGGGCAGACGTTTTCGGCAGGGAGCTCACTGGCTGTGCAGTGTTCTAATGGGAGGCCAGGCAGCTGCCGCACCAACAGTGACGATGAAGGAAGTGCCCGCTGTCTGTCTTCGTGGAAGAAATACATTTTTCACTTTGTGGGTAAGAAGTAATCTGGGGTGGGGGGGTTGCTGCCTCGTCCCCCTGCCCAGCTCCCCACCCTCTCAAGGAAGGGTCTGAGCATCCACCGAGTGGTTTTGATGTTGAAGAACTGTGACTTTGTTTCTCCGCCTTTAATAGAAGGTCTCCTTCTGATTTACAAAAAGAAGAAAAAAGTTTCCCTTCATCAACAGGGGATGAACTACATGCCTCCAAAAACACAGGGGAGATGTTTCTTTTTTTGTTACAATTTTTAAAAAGTTATTATTATTATTAGCCCTGGTTGGTGTGGCTCAGTGGATTGAGTGCTGGCCTGCGAACTAAAGGTTTGCAGGTTCGATTCCCAGTCACGGCACGTGTGTAGGTTGCGCATCCCCAGTTGGGGGTGCGTGAGGGACAACCACACATTGATGTTTCTCTCCCTCTCTTTCTTCTTCCCTTCCTCTTTCTCTAAAGGTAAATAAATAAAATATTTTTTTAAAAAGTTATTATTACAAAAGCAACCTGAGAGATTAAAAAACAACAAAAATTAGCACCTTCATTTTAGAGCACACAGTTCAACAGGGTTAAGTACATTCCCATTTTGGGGCACCAGACCTCTGGAACTTCCTCACCTTGCATGCTTTACACTCATGAAACTTTATACTCGCTAAACGGCTCCCCAGCCCCTGCCTGGTTAACTACTGTCCGCTTGTCATCTTCACGAATCTCACTCTGGTGGTGGTGGTGCTTCACGTACGTGGAATCACACGGCATCAGTCTTTCCGTGACAGAGCACAGTGCCCTCTGGGCCCACTGTACCGTAGCCCGTGTCAGGGTTTCCCTCCAGATGCCTCGTTCCGTGTGCCCGCCGGCTGTCCCTGGCCCCTGGGCTGCTCCCGCCTGCTGGGTTTTGTGCACGTGAACAGTGTGACTTTGAGACTGCTTTTCCGTTGGCTGTTCACCACCAGTGGGACGACGGGCCCCGCGGCAGTGCCCTCTCCAGCTGAGGCCTGCCAGCGTCCTCCACGGCACTCGCAGCCTCCGCTTACCGCCGTCCCCACTGACCTCCGCCCGCAGTGCCCTTGCGCTGCAGGGCAGGAAACCCCTGAAGAGACACTCTTAGGACCGCGGGGGCAGCAGCTCCTCTCCAGGGCTGCAAAGTCCATCAAAGCAGGAGAGGGAGGGTCCTCTAGTGCCAACTCGTGTGTGCTTGTGTGGGGACAAGTGAGACCGACTTTTATTTCGGGGGCGGCAGGGGCAGAGTCGCTGTAACTGTGCAGGTGCAGTTTTAGGATCACCTTCCTGGTCCTCCTCATGCCCAGGGAAGCGACTGGGCTCTCCGCAGCCCAGCTCCCCCCCGACACGCAGCCTTTCCGCTGGCGAGGAGAGGTGCCAAAGGGCAAGGCAGCCAAGTGCGCCCCTTCGGGCTGGCGGCGGCCGGGAGATCTGCTCTGGCCCGGAGAGGGGCCCAGCGGTGGTCGCTGGCACTGCCCGGGGCTGCTGCGGGGCGGAGATAACAGGCACAGGAAGGGCGCGGCGGCGGCGCCCTCCCAGGAGCCCGGCTCCCATGTAAACAATAGCTGCCCCCAGCCAGGGCAGGAGGTGATTCATCTCCCCAGCTGCATGGGGCCTGCTGGCCACGCTGGCTGGGCACCAAGGGGCCAGGCGCCGACACTCCTCTCCACCCTGAGCAGGCCAGGGATCAGCCTCAGCCCTTCTGGTGACTGGCCTGCGGAGCCTGGGTGTGTCCAAGCCGTCAGGGAGGCTCAATCGCCCCAAGGGAGCAGCGGCCTCAGCTCCTGTTGGTGAGCTGGCTGGGTTGTGGGATCAGGACAGCTGACGGCAGGGACACGGGGTCTCACCCACTCTGGACAGCCACCTGCCCACGCCAAGTGGCACACTCTGGGCATGGCCACGGCACCTTCCTGGGCCACCCCTCATCAACCCTGAGTAATCATCCCAACCGATAAGACAGGGCCCTGGGCTTTTACAATCACCTGGAAAGACCGCACAGGAAGCCAACGCCTCCGAGAGGCCCAGGTGTGAGAACACGGCACTTTTAATAGGGCGCCAGGGCCCACGTAGTGCAAGGACACTGTCCACAGCGTCCCCTCCTCTGCGGCAGCGTCCTTCCCTTGGCTGGAATGCCGCACAGAGGCCCCCTCAGGGCTGCATCTGGGCAGTGGGTCCCAGTCCTGCAGCACCAACACCGGACCGCCCCGCGGCATCGGTCTCCGGGCTGCAGTCTTAGCGGGTCCTGGAGCGGCTCCTCCCCTTGACGGGAGGCAGGGAGAATGTCCGAGCCACCCCTAGTGGGCCCCTCGGGTCACTGCTTGGCCTTCTTCACGATGGTGCCCACGGCAGAGATGACGGTGGTCTTGGAGCCACTGGCACTGGTGGTCACGGTGACAACAGCTGGCAGCGTGGCCGTGGTGGTGAGGATGGTGGGCTGGGCTATGGTTGTCACCGGGATGGCTGAGTCCCACTTACTTTTTCTCTTTTGGGCATCTGGGAATACGGCAAGAGAGCAGTCAGGACCACGCCACACCAAGCAGTGACACCCCCTTTCCAGGGAGCCAGAGGCCAGAGCTAAGGGAAGAGCAAGTGAAGGAGCCCTGGCCGCAGGTAGCCGAGGGGCAGCTCGTGAAGCAGGGAGCCCACCCAACCCTCCCACCTCGGTCCCCACGGCGCCTGTCCCCCACACGAGGCAGGGAAACCCATGGCGCAGCTGGAAACAGACAAGCCGCCTCCTACCTGCGACTGCGGTGCTGGCTGTGGTGGTGGTGGTGGCCGTGGCATTGGTGGTGGTGCCTTTCTTGGTGCCTGTCACGAACTCAATCTGTGGGGCAAGAGGGCAGAGAGTAAGACCTGGGCCAAGCAGGTGGCCCCATCTTCTTGCCAGCCATCTGCCCGTGGGGGACAGGAGTTCGGCAGCTAGCAAAGGAGGCATTCAGAGTCGGCTCTGCCGGGGCAGTCTGGGGGAGGGAGGTGTCGGAGAGGTGCCGGCAGGCGGTTTTTACTGCTCTGAAGAAAGCTGCCCAGACGGACACCGGATGCCTCCTGCCATCACCAGGCCTCTGCACGCGCCCGGGGACCCCTGCCCGCCAGCCTGGGGCACGGACAGAGGAGAGAAGGGAAATGTGACTGAGGTGAAGAATGAGAAGACCTCATCACCCCCAGCAGCAGCCACCTGGGGCTGCCTGCATGGCCCGCAGCCCCTCCACCTGCGGGTTGGGGGCGTCCTGGAGGCTATAGCTGCTGCGGGGCAGGAGGGCCAGGTCAAACCAGAGCTGGGAGGGCCACCTGCCCTGAGCTTCTCCTGGAGATTCTGGTCAAAAAATGCCTACAGCACATTTGGGCTCATAGCTGCATTTCTGTCCCTGAAGGACCCACACTGCCTGGGAAGAGGCAGAGCTCAGGGTCCTGAAGCGAGGGGTCACCGGGCTATCAGACAAGGGACCTACAAGAAAGCACTTAGGAAGCCACAGAACAGAACGCCACCAGGGCTGACAGGTGGGGGGAGGATGTGAGTGCCGCCAAGTACAAGACCCCAGGAAGCCACAGGGACGCAGCTGAGACGAGCCGGAAACCCAGCAAGGCCTGTCCGTCCCACAGGCACACCGGGGCTGCTCAGGGCCCCCTCGGCAACGGGCCGGGCTGGGGGTGGCGCGTTCTGCACACCCCATGGGCTCAGCCAGCAGGGCCCACACACTCCCCATACCTGTCCTTTTCAAGTAATGGACACTTCCCACTGCTTACTTTGGTTCGCTCCTTTTTGGCCTTTTCCAATTTGTCCATTTCAATCTTCTGGGCTTTGGCTACAAAGACAAGAGCAGCTGTTTCAAAAGCAGCCCTGAACAGCTCCCAGTTTAAGCTGACGGACCCTAGTCTAGCACTGGCCGCGTCCCCTGCATCTTGTTCGATGCACTGAGGCAGCCTCCAGGCCAGCAGGGCCTTGGATGCAAAGGCCCAGCGTCTGGGGGCTGTGCAGCTCTTGTCCAGGGAGGGGGCAAGGTCCTTGCACCCCAGCTGACCGCTGCCATGTGGGAATTCGGAAGGCCCAGTATAGGCTAGCTTCCCAGTGACCGTGAGAAACCAGAATTGGGGCTTTTTAGGTAGAATGTTGGCAACTAATTCAAATTAAAGCAAGACTTGTGTGGGCCAAACAAAATGTGTCTACAGGCCAGATCTGGTCCGTGGGCTGCTGGCTTGAGACCTTTCCCTTGGGGGCCTGGACCCTTGGAAACTCCTCCCCGTTTCCCCAGTGGGCCCCCTGGGAGAACGCTGTTCTGGGGCTGACCGTCGCCCTGCCTGGGACATCTGCCTCTCTGCCTGGACACGGCTTCCTCAGTTTCCACCCCCGGCCTGGCCAGGGGCCCTGCCTGCACCCCCGCCACTGTGGCAGCCATCGCTGGGACTCCTCCTTCACTCCCGTCTTCACTGCTGTATTATAAGGTCCTAAGTCGGGGATGGAGCCCGCCTCGTTCGGGACTGTCCGAGGCTCCCTGGACCTGGTCTAGCACAGAGGAGACCCGGCGCTGTGCGGCCTGGTGACTGCCTTGACACTAGGGGCAGACGAACAGGTGCAAGGACGGTGGGTGAACGGACAGGTGGCTATCTACCTAATGCCTCATAATAGGAGTCCTCAGTCCAGCCATGCGGGTCAAACATGTCCTGAAGAGAAGAGAAGGTTAGAGACACAGTCACTAAGGGCCACCACATGACAAATGGCTGAAAGCCCCAGTCCTGGCTCCCCAAGTCTTTCCAAGGGTCTTCTCGGCCAGGAGCCCCTGCCTTTGAGGGTGCAGGGGCGCAGCCGCGGTCCCTGGTTTGCAGCCAGCCGTCCTCGGGAAGGCGAGGGCAGTGGTGTGCCCATGCACAGGCTGCTCTGCGGGAGCACGGCAGGCCCTTGCTCAGGCCCTCGCACAGGGACCCAGTGCCGGGCGTGCAGCCGCAGCCTCCTTCCTAGACTCTCCCACGCCGGTGGGCTCAGACAGCAGAGACGGGACTGTGCTCCTCGGCCAGCAGGGCCGCCACACGGCCCTTTCCATGGCTCCAGGCCGAACGGCTGCACAGCAAGCACAGGGCCCTGGCACTGCCCCCCCCAGGCCTCAGCCTCCACGTGTGGGACGTACCTTTGGGTAGTTGGTGCCGAGCTCATCGATTGCACAGAACTGGATCAACTTCTCATAGATGCTGAAAGGAGAAAGCCACCAGGCCCTGAGCCGGCCCGAGGCCCTGGGTGGCAGCCGCTTTTACAGGATCAAAGCCATCCAGCTCCCGGGCTCACAGGAGATCTGTAAACCCAGCTTACTTATTCTAAGCAGCTTCCTGACAGGAGGGACTGTCCTCTGGCCTGACATCTAGTCACTTCTGCCCTCCACTCTTGCAGGGATGGGCTGCTGCCAGGGGCTGGGACAGGTATGGTGTCACAGCGGGGGCTGCGTTCTTCTGGGTCTCACCTGGACATGCGACCTTCAGTGTGCGGCGGGGCAGGGGCCGTCACACTCAGGCCCACACAAAGGCTGGGGCAGGTCCCTGCTGTCATCACACCAGACTCCCCAGGTGTGCCACTTGCTCACGCACTGGACAGAGCAAGACCCAGACATGGCTCTGTCCCTAAAGTCTATGGCCCACCCACAGAGTCGGTGACTTTTTAGAGGTGAAAGAACCCATGACTGTGGTCTAATCCAACCCTCTCCCTGCAGAGATGAGGAGGCCGAGGCCTTATGAGGTCACGTGTTTTAGGAGAAGAGGGGGGAGGGGAACCCAGCGGTGCTTCCCCATTCTAGTCCAGGCCTCCTGGCTGCCACTCCACACATGGGTTCATGTCCAGCCCGGACCTGAAACGGTAAACTCTGGCTGCGGGAGCAGGCTGGGTGGTAGCCCCTTTGGGCTCGGGTGGGATCTCAGCTGGGTCTTTCCTTGCCACCTCCCCAGGCGATTCTGGGTCCCCAGTCCAAGGTCAGTGACTCAGCCTTCCCTGCAGGCCATGGGCACCTCACCTGGGGTTTCGGAACTCTTTTTTCCTTTGGATAATATAGTTCATATCCATCCCCTCCTTTATCTTCCGCTCATAAAGCTTCTGGATCTTGTCCTATAGAGAACAGACGAGCACTCATGACCCCCCAATCCCAGCCCGTGGTCACGCGTGCTGTGTGGACACACGGACACAGGAGACCCACATAGCCCGGTGAAGCCCTGCTCCAGCTGACTCTCTCTGCCCGGCCTCTGACCAGCACTGAGCCCAAGGTAAGCGAGCCCTGCCGGTTTGCACTTTGCTTTCCCCGACCCCCTCCGGATGGCTAGTAGAGTGAGCGGTAAAAACCTCAAGGCTGAGAAGCCACGGAGAAGCCCACGGAGGGATTCCCCACCTGGTTCACCAGCCCCTGAATCACCCGAGGAGCGGTTTCAGGCACTAGCGGTGCTGGGCAGGGGCTGAAGGCTGGTTTTGTACTTTAACACAGGGTAAGTCCTCAGCGGGAGACCCAGAGGGCTGTGTCCTTTTGGAGGAAGGCAGGAGTAGAGTTTTTGGATTTGGTCTCACAAACTCCCTAGAATGTCCTTTGCGGGGAGGCTCACAGTGGCCAGTCCCCACCACTTTATTAAGAGGCACCATCAGGGGTCAAGAGCTCAGCTGTCACTTGCGAGACGGGCTGGGGTGGAAGTCCCATGGATGCCCTTTGGGAACATCAGGAGAGGTATCGGCTTTCTCTGTTGGAAAGCCCATGTTTTTGCCGAGACTGGCCAGAGGAAGCACCGAGTCACAGAGATGGGTCTGGAATACATTTACCAGGGAAGAGAGAAGCCAAGAGGGACAGCCCTCAATGTGCAGCAAAGGTACCAGAGGGAGGCCTGACAGAGAAGGATCGCACATGGAGGCACACCAGCCTCTTACAGATGACTTTCTGCGTCTCCTGGGCCATCAGAAGGGTCCCCCATCGCACCGACCTAAAAGGCGTGCTGTTCTGTGCTTTCTGCCGTTAGGAGGATGGGAAAGGAGCAGCGTTGCGAACCTGAAGGTGGAGCCGCGGTTGTCCCTGCCTGGCAGATGGCTAGACTGTCCTTACAGGCTGGGACTCGCCTAGCATGGAGGTTACGCAGGGCTGGGGGTGGCGGGCTGAGGGCTGGTGACTCAGGCAAGGGAGGAGACTTCCGGAAAAGGAAGAGAATCTTCACTGTGCCTGAAGCCCCAGCCCACTGCATTCCATGGCCCCGGGCCCCTTAGTCACCGGTCTGTCAGGGTGGTGCCACCGGCTGCGGTGCGGCCGGAGGCTCTGGCAGAATCTACGGGATCAAAGGTAGAGCAGGAAGACTGGCTGCCTCCACTGGGCGGCTGCCGGGGTCTGCCCTATTCTTCACCACCTGGTCCCACTCACAGGGGAGCAGCGCAGGGACAAGCAGCAATCTCAGGGGCTAAAAAGGTGCAAAGGCCAGCTGTCCCCTGAGGGCCGCCCCCAAGGGAGCAGCCGCACAAAATGCTCCGCTTCTTTGGGTTTCTGACCTCAGGTCGGGTCTGTATGAAGCTGTATCAAGCAAGCGAGGGAGCTGGTATTTTTGGAATATGAGAATAGGAATTTTACGCATAAAAATGCTTGTGTTTTGTATTCTAAAATTTATTTTACATTCTGGTGGTCCCTAGTTTTTTTAGCAAAGTTCCTTCTGAGACGTTCCCACTGGCTCGGCCGGGCTGCACAGAAAGGCATGTCATCTCTCCTCCTGGACCCAGGACCCCCCGGAGTGCAAGCGAGGGGCCCTGGTGGGAGCAGCACTGGGGATGCGGCGGAGCGGGCGGTGGTGCAGAGCGGGGTCCTGACAGCACGCTCGGGGGGCAACCAGGACCACAGGCTCCTTCCCGCCTGTGTGGCTTCTCCCACTAGAAGCCTCTGAACAGTCAGCCCGAATCAGACTCCTGGCCCAGGCCTCTCGCCTGCACGGCTTCCACAGTCAAGCTCTGTGCTTACCTGTAAGTGGTTCGAACACCTGCCGGCAGGCTCAGGTGGGATCTTGATTTCATCGGGTGACATGTTCCGGACTCTCTCCGAAAAGGAGGCTGTTGAGAGAGCAGAGAAGGATTCTGTAGGGGGTGGGGTTACATGGACAAGGGAAAAAGAAAGCACTCAATGTTTTCGGGGAGGGATCAGTGCTACGACAGTGTCCCCAACAGCCTCTCTCAGTGGGTGGCAGTGTCTCAGTTGAGATTGCATGACCAGACAGAGCCAGCATGTGCTACCGGGGAAAGGAAAGTTGAGGCAGAGGGTACAAGTGTAAAGAGCGGGCCACGGTGTCACGGCAGTAACTTTCCAGGAAGGAGCTGTCCAGGGGTGCTGGTGTGCGGGAGGTGGGAGGCCAACGGCCGCCATCTGCAGCATCCGCCAGGGCTCGCGGTGTAAGTTCTGCCATGGCCACCGTCAAGCTGCCAGCAGGAAGCCGCTGACCCAGGCCGGGAGGAGGGGGTGCATGCTGGCTGCCAGTGAGAGCCAGCTCCCCAACTCCAGCCCTCCACCGGTCGTGCCCCTAACCACCCTCCCAGGGCTCTGGAAATTCAGAATCCCTTGGGGCCACCCTTCTTCTCCCAAGGTAGAGGCGAAACAGGGTGCAGGGCTCCTCCCTAGGCTTAGGGGCTCAAACCTTTCAAAGCTGCCTTCTGCATAAATGACATTTTTTAAGAAATATTTTATTTATTTATTTCTAGACAGAGGAGAAGGGAGGGAGAAAGAGAGAGAGAAAAACATCAGTGTGTGATTGCTGCTCACGTGCCCCCTACTGGGGACCTGGCCTGCAACCCAGGCATGTGCCCTGACTGGGAATTGAACCAGGGACCCTTTGGTTTGCGGGCCAGTGCTCAATCTACTCAGCCACACCAGCCAGGGCCATAAATGACATTTTAAAAATTACATGTTAGGATTAGCCTAGGGTCTTAAAAAACAGTAATAAAATGAACCAATCGACCTCTTTTGGTCCACCCCATTCTTGGGAACAAAAGGCCTGACTCTGACGTGGGGAAGCACAACTCCCAGGGCACAGTTCCCTCGGAGACCTGCCCCCCCCCACCCCGCCCCGCGACTCTCTCCCCGCCCACTCTTGCCCTGCGCTTCTGGCCACCCTGGCGAGCGCGGAGTCATGCTCTGGATCACTCCAACAATGCACTGCTTGTTGTGGGTCTGTCCGTGCTCTTGAAAGCATTCTCTCATGAGAAGGGCCATACAGTGAGCAAGGAGCAGGCGGAATGGGGTGGGGCAGCATGAAGGGGAAGAATGAACAAACTAGCACCAAGGACACGCAGCAAGTGCCTTCTGGGTGCTCCCTGCGG
Source organism: Anoura caudifer (assembly GCA_004027475.1). Lineage (NCBI taxonomy): Eukaryota > Metazoa > Chordata > Mammalia > Chiroptera > Phyllostomidae > Anoura > Anoura caudifer. Next base: position 195,485 of record PVKU01000303.1, read on the forward strand.
GCCAGGCCCCGGGCCCCGAGTGGCTGCGGGGAGGGCCTGGCACAGCCTGCCCCTCCTTTCCCATGGCGGGGTGAATGTTTTCTTAGCAGAGAAGGTGCTTCCATTCCCACTCCTGCGGTGAAGAACTCAGCGCTGAGCATGGCTGAGCGTACAGCTCCCTGGCTTCGCCAGTCTCCGCCATGCCGACCAAGCCCGCACTCACTGCCAGTACTGAGGCTGGGCCCAGCGCAGGGCCGGGTGTCACAGCCTGGCCCACCTGCCGGCTCTCGCAGTGTGTCAGCGAACCTGCCCAGGTGGGCCCCAGAACAGAGCACTGGAGCTGCGGCCACTTTGGGTGAGGCACGGGGACCAGGCCTGGGTGTCAGTGTGGGCCCGAGACGCCAGTGCCACCTGGGAGCACTTTCCACAGGGAACTACAGGCTTCTCTTTGCTCAGCACCTTCCTTCTGTCTCCCGACCCCTGCAGCAAGGGGGACACCCAGATCTGGCTGGAGTTGCAATTCCATTCTGACTCCCCCTTCTCCCCGCCCCGGGGGAAATGGGGAGTTCAGAGCCTGAGACGCGGGCAGGCTGCAGAGGTGAGCCAAGAGTGGGATGAGCTGCGGTGAGCCGGTCTGCCGATTTCAGGGCATCGGCAACCAAAGCCAGCAGGGCCCGGGCAGACTGTGGGCACACAGCAGGGAGGGTTCGCTCTTCCCTGGGGTGGAGAGTGTGTGTGAGCATGTGACAGAGAGACAAAGGACGCCCTTTGGCATTTGCCAGGAAAGCCTTTTGGAAAAACAGGGTGTGACAGTGTTGCCATAGCAACCCAGCCACACTGGGGCTGAAAGGGGACCAGTATGCCAGGGGTAGGGGAGAGCTCCTGTTAGGACAAGAGAATTCCTAGGAAGTAGCTGGCAAATGAAGGGACACACTCAGGAAGCTAGGTAAAGGTTTACCCCATGGATTTCAGGAGTGACCTTTCCGCGATCCATCCTAACGTCACAGGGCACGTCTGCAGGAGAAGCCACCAAGCCCACACGCGGGCCTGTTCGAGCAGCCACAGGCCCCGGCCATCTTCCCAGGACAGACACTGAGAACCGTGCCCAGCCCCTGGGGGGCCCTGGCTGGGGCTGCTCTGGGGTCCACTGGGATGGTCTGGGAGGGCAGCCGCACTCAGGACCTCGGAGGCCCGTGGTCTGTGTGACTCAACCCTGTGCGCCCTGGTCAGGAAGCGGCGAAGGCACCCACAGCACCAGGCATCTCTCTAGCAGGAGGCAGTGGAGAGTCTCTAGGTCACAAGAGACACGGAGAGCCCAACCGGATCACTAACCAGCAGCCACCGTGCCAGGCACGCCCATGTGGCGTCAGTGGGCACCTGGAGGGCACGGACGAGTGTGCTCGAGCGTGGAGAAACTTCCACCTGCCCCATTTAACCTGCGCTGTCTACACGGAGGCAGCGCTTCTAGGCCCAGGGGACGGGGAGCCCCCCAGGCAGAGGGGCCGACCGTCGCAGCCCTGCGAGCGCAGGCCTCTCCGTTCAGCTATTCCTTCCTCAGTGAGACACGGCCACGGCAACCGAAGCTCGGAGGCCGAAAGACCTTCTGTGCCCCCTGCAGGTGAACGGGTTAAAGCCACGGCGGTGCAGCCCCGCGGTGACGTAACAGCTAGCACTAAAAAGAAAGCAGCTGTGGATGTGCTTCAGCACGGGTGGATCTAAAGCACAAAGCAATCAATGGTCCAACTGGGGGCCTGTTGGCAACGTTGAGAAACACTTCTCACGGTCCATGTGGGGCGGACGGAGGCGGAGCCATGCATATCCAGCCAGTCGAGACCAACGGTGCTGCTAAAACACCGCCCGGGGACAGGTCGGCTGCCCGCAGCAAAGCATGATCCAGCCCAAACACGCCGACAGTGCCGAGGCTGCGAAATCCTGGTTTGCAGGACCTTCCAAAAAAGGCACGACGACAGTGAGGAAGGACCGCTGCCTGCCCGAGGCCGAGGAAGCCTCTGCGCGGGGAGGGTCCAAGTGGAGTGATGGGGGCCCTGTGGAGTGACGGAGATGCTCCAACATCCCGGCTGTGGTGGGGGTTACCATGGCTACAGTCTCATCAGAACTCCTCAAGTGGCACACTTTAAATTGGCCAATCTTACTCAGTGTAAGTCACACCTGAATACAGCTGCGTCCGCAAAGTGGCGAGAAGAGAAAAAGTAAGTTGGGCATGGCAATGCCGGGAGGATGTGGCTGAGGCCCACACACATTCCCCGCCTGCTGAGCATGCGCAGTGCTGCGTGGCCTCAGGCTCCTGAGTGGGGGCTGTCTGACCCCACCCCGCCCCCAAGTTCTCGGTAGTAAACATCGAAGACCGGTAGGGCGGGGAACAGACAGGAATCCCGAGGCTCCAGTCCATTCTCACCCTGTGGGTCACCCCCCACCCCCAGGAGGCCATGGGCGTCCTGGCAGGGGGTGCTGCCTCCTTTCTGGACCCACAAAACCACAGGATGCCCCCTACACTGCTATTTTCTAAGGAGCAAACCCTGAGGCTTCAGGAACATTCTGGTTTTGATAGGATTGGAAGGACTCACATTTCCACTCATGAGAAAACTCAGGAGTAAAGGCAGAATCCCGCTGCGGGTCTGGGCTGCCCAGAGGGTCAGGGTTCCTGCCCACTTGCTCCTCAGAAGACAAACATAAGGAGTACTTCCCAGTCGTCCCAGTGAGGAGAACCAGAGTGGGTCCCCGCCCTTCAGCCCCAGCAGCTGGGGAGCAGGGCCCCTGCTCTGTGAAGATCATGCAGCAGGGAGAGACCGTCACAGCCACCGCCGAGGGAGGGTCAGCCCCTCGGTGAGGCCTGGCCTGGCGCTGGGAGAGCAGTCACAAAGAAGTTTCCCAGAACTCTGCCTGCCTGCCCTCCAGTCACAATGGGCTCCGGGCTCAGGACTGTGGGGCGTGTTCTCCTTGGGGACAGAGCCAAGTGCCCACATCTGCTTCTGGAGCACATGGGCATGCCAGCAGAGCAGGGAGGAGGGGTAGCAAGACACAGGGCAAGCTCAGGGCACAAGGGGAAGGAGCTCCCGGCTGAACGGGCCCTGAGTCCCTCCTGACAACACTGGCAACCCACCGGAAGAGCCCAATGAAACACACCACGACCGCCTTTCAAAGAAGAGCTGTTCCCGGGGGGGTCACACCCAGTCGCCACAGGAAACACCAAAGGCCCTGAGAGAGGCAGGAGAGACCAGGATGATGGCGGAGCGGCTGGCCTGGGTGGTGGGGAGAAGCCCCCACGCCTGCAGGCCCGCTTGTCCAGCAAGGCTCAGAAGTATGTGCTCCTGGGTACTCACCAACTAATTCCTGCGGATCCCGCTTCTCTGCTTCTGGGTTCTCCTGCAAGACACAAACAGAAACACGAGGCGGTGAGCCTGGTGCCCGGCCCAGAGCTACTTTCCGCAGAGACCACTCAGGACACTCGAGGGAGGAAAAAGACGAGGGCGCTGTGAGGCCCCCGAGAGCGCGCCGGGGCTCGGGGGCCTCTGGGACGCTGGCAGCCCTGCTTCCTCCACCAGGGCAGCAGGGGCGCTCCAGCCTCTCCTCCAGGCCTCCAGCCGGGACCGGCACCCACCAAGGCCAAGGAGAAGGGGCGCCAGCCACCATCTGCACCTGCACACCTGGACCCGCCTGATGCCGTCCCCGGGCCGGCCACCCCAGAGCTCCGGTGGCCCCGACCTGCCACAGAGGAACAAGAGGTGGCTACTTTCTACCACAAAACTAAACACAAGCCTATCTGCTCAAAAGAGGTATTTCTTACTTTTAGGTTAAGCAAAAAAAGAGACTTTATCACAGGGGTAGCCTATGCGACCCTGGAACAGGCATGCAGCCAGACTTGATATCATTCATTCATTCATTCATTCATTCATATATTCTCTCTCTCTCTCTCACACACACACACACACACACACACGACCAAACCAGGGCCCAGCACGGCCCTGGCACGGAGGCACGTGCTCTGGCTCTCCTTGGCTCACCTCTCGGCGCTCTTTCCGTGGGCTCTACAGTCTCTCTGGAGAAAAGCTCTCTGATGCTCACTGCAAAGCGCTGCCCCCAACACCCATGCCACTCGCCCCTCGGTCCCACGGTGTGTGGAGCCCTAAGAGTGCAGGCTTCCTAGCAAACGTTTTTCTGGACTCCCTCTGCGTTTCACTGCTGAGCAAAGGCTTCACCTGAACCAGGTCTACCTGGAAGACACGTCGCAGCCTCATCACCAGCCCGGCACAGTGGGGCGGCGGGAGGCAGGCCTTCCCTTGCTTCTGTTGTCCCAAATGTACATCATCAAGAGCGTTGCGCCTCCCCATTTCCGGGGACGCTCGGCCCCTCGAACACAGGTCAGGGGCCTGCAGTGCCACCGCACGCTGATGATCAAAGTGGCGGAAGCGGAGCTCCCAGGGAGTCGCTGGACCTCACTCCCTTTCGCTCTGGTCGATGAGGGGGGAGGTCAGCCTGCAGCAGCTCTGAACAAGGCCAGGACATGCAAACAACCGTAGAGCTCTGCCTCCCCCTGCCCCACGAGGAAATGTTACACCGGGGTAATGTGTCAGAACGGCAGGTGCAGGAAGGTCACCCAGGCCCCTCCCACTCGGCGGCTCCATGCTAAGACAGACACCTTAGCCCCCTTCCCCAAAAAGTCCCTCCTGATCGTGGGACAGGCCCTAAGCCTCGCACTCTTCTGAACACTGTGGCTCTTCATTCAGCCTGGGCCAGCACCATGTCCAGGCCAGGCTGCTTAGCAACCGGGCTCCTCTGCCCCCTGCCAATCAGGTGGGCAAAGAGGCGGCGGGCCTGGAGGCCTGCCACGCCGAATTCAGGTTGGTCATCCATCAGCTGCTCCATGGAGAGTGCCAGTCTCCAGGGGCCCGTGACAGTCCCTTTGTAGCAGGGACTCTGGAGGAACAAAGATTAAAGAGCGTGACAGTACCAAAATGCGCGACCATAAAGGGCCCTTAGCGTTCCCCCCTCTAGGGGATGGCTTTCTGGGAGTTAATTGTGGGAAAACACAAGTACATCCCACCTCCTCTCCTGGGCCCGCTGCCTGGTCACAGGGAGCGCTGACGGCTAACTACACAGAGGTCCCCTGGGGGCTCTTTCCCGAAGCCCGGAACAGTGCCGGCCCCTCTCCTGGCCCCAGATGCAGGGCTGAGGAAGGAGGCAAGGTATCTGCGCTGGAACTGCTGGAATTCTATGTGTCTACTCCAGAGGCACAGGAAGTTAGTTACCAAACAAGCAACTTCTCTTCAAAGGGGACCAGCTTACTCCAGGGGCGCCCTGGGTGGGGTAAAAGGCCCTGGGCCTCCCCGTGGCTGCTGGCAGCTTTTCTGTTCCTGGCAATGGGGCAGGTGGGAATCCCTGTATTTCACAAGATCCTTGTCTGGCTTCGCAGAGGTGGCTTAGTGTTTCTTTTTTTGGCTTGGCTACGCATTCCCCCAAATTAATCATTCTACACATACCCCCCACCTAAAAAGGATAAACTTGGTAGTTGGTTTTATTTGACAGCTAGTCTTTGCTTTACACCCGCACAAGATGTGCACGTGTGGACGCGCACGGGTGCTGTGCGCACAGAGCACACCTTGTGCCTTGCGGAGCCATGGACTCTTAGTCCCAAACCCCACGTCCCCAGGAACAAGTTACAAGTCCTGGCCCAATTTCTCCGCAGTGGCACCCAGCTCCAGAGTCACTCCAAGCAAAGGGCTGACCGCAGGACGCGCATCCGACTCCAGGCGTGAGAGGATTGTCCTCAAGAGAACCGCGGAGGCCGAGCGTGTGCACGAGCCTCCCGGTGGAGGGGCTGCACCAGTCTGAGCCAAGGAACCTGCACCTGAGGGACTCAGGGGTCTCGGTTCCCCGTGTGTGTCACAGGTGCCTGCGGGACTTCCGGGGAATCGAGCCACGGGAGCCGGTGCGAGCCACGGGAGCCGGTGCCTCCTGGTGGCCACACCTTGTTACTATATTTCAGAGTGTGACTCTTCTGCCCTCCGACGTGAGCAAGTGGTGGTGAGCTCCTGGGCATGTGTCTCTGTACCGGGGTGCCCCTGAAAAAGAACACCAACCACCCGGGTCTTCCGGACCCCCATGCAGCCTAACCCCACACCCTGCCCTGAGCACGAGGAGGAAAAGGGCTTGCCCTGGCCGGGTGGCTTAGTCGGTTGGAGTGTGGCCTCATGCACCGAAAGGCTGCGAGTCTGACCCCCAGTCGGGTACGTGCTAGGCTGTGGGTTTGACCTCTGCTGGAGCACGACAGGAGGCAACGGATGGATGTTTCTCCCTCACATCGATGTTTCTCTCTTTCTCAAAAAAAAAAAAAAAAAAAAAAAATCAATAAACATGTCCGTGGGTGAGGAGTAGGAAAAAAAAAGAAGAGAAAGGAAAAAGGCTTGCTTATGTCCAGGAGCGAAGGACCTGGGGCCCCACTCGCGTGCTCTTTAAGTGGGGGCGGGCCCCGGACTTGGGGCAATGGTGCAGGAAGCTCAGCAAGGAGAGTTGAGGTGTCCGTTGAGACCGGTGAGGACAGGTATCCAACACCCAACGGACGCCTTTTAACAACCATTTACACTCGACTGTCCTTTGAGGTGAGTTTCAGCCAATGAAACCAGCCTGGGGAAGGACAGGACCTGGGGGTGGGGCGGGGCTGTCCACACTCCAGGTGAAGCCACAGAGAGACACCTTCCTCCCAGTCAGTCCTAGTCATCTGCTACGAACTCAGCACAAAAATGAACCAAGCGCCCAAGGCAGCTATCTTGGAGGCCAGCCATAGGTCAGGACGAACATCTGACGAAATGTTTAAAATGACAGCGCTGAGGAGCCAGAGCAAAGGTTCACGCTGCCCAACTGCCAGCGGTTCGAGAAACCGCTCTGACAAAAGCTGCAGCGGTAGACTCGGCCCTTACAGGGGCAGCAAGGCGGCGGCTGGGAGACACCAGTGACGAGCAGCAAGGAACCACTCTTCCTTCCTCCTCCCCAAGGCGGTGTTTCGAGATGCACACGGGGACATCTGTCTCGACTCGCCTGCACAGGGACGCCAGCCTGTGCTGGCCGAATCCACCCCTTGGCCTCCGGGTGGATATTCTCAGTTGGTCAAAGTACGAACTCAGCCTGGAGAGTCACTCACCACAGATATATATGCGTCAGCTGGAGGCGGGGACCCACAGCCCCGAGACCTGGACACAGACCACACGCCCTTCGGACCCGCAGGCGGAGGGAAGGTGAAAGCGAAGCATGAGCCCCAGGAGAGCAGCTCACCTAGCAGCTCTCTAGTTCAAGTCCAACTCAGACACAAGGGAAATCCAAACCAAACCCACAGCTTCCTAAGAAGCAAAGAGAGACGATGGGGAAGGGAGGAGAGATCACCGAGCAGGTCAGAGGAACCAAACTCTGAGGCACGGCCTCCGCCTCTAGCTGTCTGCACCCCTCCAGTCACCCCGCCCCCCCAGGGTAGGGTCCCCTGAGGTGAAAGCCCCACCAATCAGGGCGCGATGGGGCTTCAGCTGGTTGCTGCGGATGCCCCCGGAGAGCAGTGATGTGAAGTGGCCGAATTCTGGTTCTTAATCAGCTGTGTCCGAGACCTGTGAGAATGCAGCAGCCATGGCAGGGCCCTGGGATGCAGGTTGCCTGGCAGAGAACAGGAAGTCTAGCCACCAATGGAAAGATGACTGCCCTGACAGGTGGACTCCGTGGTCGGGTGTCGTCCTGCTACTGGAAGGTCGCTGGTTCGATTCCGGTCATGGCACATGACTGGGTTGTGAGCCAAGTCCCCAGGTGGGGGCGTGTGAGAGGTAACCGATCAATATTTGTCTCCTTCTCTTTCTCCCTCCCTTCTCCTCTCTCTGAAGGTAAATAAATAAAGTCTTAAAAACAAGATGACTGGAGCAGAGGGAGGGAGCCCCAACGGCACGGCCGCATGAAGCGGCTGAAGCTGCTGCTGGAGCCGTGAGGACTGACTCCGCAGCAGAGAGGGGCCGGCGGAGGGAATGGCTGTGTGCTCAGAGCCAGCGACGCCTCCCCAACCCTCCTGGCACCTGCCCCACGGAGCACGCTCCAAGGTCCAGGGTCCAACTTCAGGCAGAGTGACACTGCCTCCGGCAGCTCGACTCTGCCACGGGCAGACGTCACCCCTTCTCCCCAGCTTTCGGAGCAGCAGGTACAGAGGCAGCCCTCCGCCCCGCAGCGCCAGGGGAGAGATGCCACTGCTGGATGATGTAATCCAGCATCTTAAATGCGGGCGGCAGCTGCCGGGGGAAGATGAGTGAAACAATACCTTCCAAATCTGATGCTCTCAGACCTGAGTCTGTTCAAGAAGTTAGAAATCCTTGTAATATCTCACTTAACAAGCAGAGTACCTACTTAGAAAGGAATCCTCACTGTGGCCCCGGGCTTGGGGAGGCTCCCCTCAGCCTGCTCCTCCCACACAGCCTTGCCCTGCCCGCGCCTCCCTAGGAAGCCCCGTTCAGACTTCGGACCCAGGCTCAGGAAAGCCTTCCTTCACCCCACCCCACCTGCCAACCCTGTGCTCTCAACGTCTGACTTACTGCAGTGTCCCCAGCACTTGCAGTCGGTGCCCTGCCCCCTGCAGGTGCTCAGATGCGGACTGCACACACACCCGTGCGCGCACGCACATGTCCACACACCTACACTGCCCTTTCTGATGGCTAGGGGTTCGGCTCAGGGCTTCACAGCCACCTCCAGCTGCAGTGCTTTGACCCCCGACTCCAAACCTGTTCAAGTCCACAGCTCTTTTCCGGGTGTGGACTCATGATCGAAAGGGGGGCTGCAGCAGGGCTGGACTGGGCAGGACTGGCAATGGAGGCTGATATGGTGCAGGCAGAAAGAAGGGGAGCCACCGAGTTGAAAAACCTTAAACCTAGCTTGCTACTCCTAACCGTAAGGCAAAAGAAGACGCAATTATTATACAGTTAATTCACTTATTTACTCCACAAGTAATTTATTCATTATTTATTACAGACAAGGCAATGGCCAAACACTAGCAGTATAATATAAACAAAACTCAAACTAGACATCTGGCCAGTGTGGCTCAGTGGATTGAGTGCTGGCCTGTGAACCAAAGGGTTGCTGGTTCGATTCCCAGTCAGGGCACATGCCTGGGTCGTGGGCCAGGTCCCCTGGTGGGGGGTACGCAAGAGGCAACCACACATTGATCTTTCTCTCCCTCTCCTTCTCCCTCCTTCCCCTCTAAAAATAAATAAATAAATAAAATCTTTAAACAACAAGAAAACCTCAGTCGAGGGGAATGACTGCAGACATGACGCTAACCACTTCAATGAAAGGTCTCCCTCGACCCTCCCGACACACGACTCCGCTGCTCCAGGAGCGACTGGCGGCCCCGGGAAGCCCCCTGGAAGACACCAAACTCACAGTCAAAACAAGGTTTCTGAGATGCATGTGTGAGTCACTTCACATTGCCAAGAAGGCAGCAATTCTGGAACTTCTGTCAAAACACCTCCAGAATCAGATTAATGTAGTCTGACAGGCACGTCGGGGGGCATGGACTGAGAACTGTCACCGTCCCAAGGCTCTGAGGAAGCCACCGACCCCAGTGCTGGGAGGGGACAGCCCCCACGGCACGGATGCCCGAAGTGAGCTGTTTCACTCACGTACCCAGGGGAGCTCTGGAGAAAACCCGTCACCAGCCTGCTTCCTTCCAGCGCATCCTGTTGGCCAGGACAGGCCCCTGCCATGGCATGCTGCCCGCCTGGGGATGGAAACACTCCATTTATCAGAAAAATGGCCGGAAGCTGGTGGGGCCACTTTGGATGCAACGGACTCGCCTTCACCCCCAGCGTTCTGACGGGAAGGCTCAGCTCTCCAAGCTGAGGTTTCTATAGAAAAGGGCTAAACAGGCGTCTGCCAAGACGGACTAAGCCAGCTCTGGACCTGGCGCGGCAGACCTAAGAAAAGGGGGGGAGACGGGAGGAAAGAGTCTCTCTACCTGCAAAACCGGGCTGCAGCCACATGGCGCTGACCACAGGGAGCCCAGCAGACTTCCACAGACACGCGGGGCTCCGGCCGGCGCACCTCCCAAGGGGAGGTGCTGCTACCTGGCTCTTCCGAAGAGGAACTCAGATTTAATTCCAGACCCTAGAAGATTCTGAGTTTCTTCAAAGCTGCGGAAGCTGCTCTGAGAAGGCCATTCCATTCCCGCCTCCCCTTCCCGAGGGGGACAGTGTCGGGGTGGCTGTGCCAGGGAGGGCCCTTTTCTTAAAGGCCCTGCACAAAACTGGCGCTCTGCTCCCGGCTGCACCTGGGGCGGTGCGGGGCTGGAGGCCAGGCAAGGGCAAAGGAGACAGCGTGGTGAGGCTGAGGACGGCAAAGTGGGGTTTCTGAGACACTCGACATGGCTGCCCAGTGACAAAGGTTTGTCCTGCTGGAGAGGTCAGCCACCGAGCTGAGGTGTCAGACTGACATCGGGGCAAATGTGACCCCAATGACAGAAAGCCAGGGGTGTGAAAAGCAAACTGGTCGTCACCTAGCCACTGACAGGAAGAGGGGCTCATTATCTACAGGGCTGGGGGAACCCAGTGTCTCTAAGGCACAGCTTAGGAACATTTTTAGCTAACTCCAAAGTTAGGAATACAAATGAGCAAAATCCCATGGGACCCAGACGGCGCAGGGCAACAGCAGCTCAGGCGCCAGGGATTAAAACACAGAACGGGACTCTGGTCGAGACGGCCGAGCAGGCAGGCCCCGCTGCAAGCACGCAGGCGACCTGCACCTTCAGAGACGGGAACGATCTCCACGGAGACACACTGTTACCACGGAGGAACTTCATCGAGAACTTCATGGTGTAACCTTGAATCTGCATTCCATTACCAGCCTATAGACCACTATGAATATGCCTTAAATACATCCTCTAATTATTTTGCGATTTACATAATACAGTGAACTATACTGCACTCCATATTTTGTATTAAAAAGCATTAATGCTGTCAAAGATAAGAACTCAAAAATATTCGAAAACAAAACAAAAATGAAAAACACAGAACAAAGAGGGTTCCCTAAGGACAGATAGCTTGCTTTCTGCTTCATATAATTTCAAAAAGATAAATCCCAACAGGGAGGAGAGGCCGGCCACACCTCGGTGAACAATGTGCGGCATCCGGGCCGACGGGAGGCCAGGGCGTTGGGGCTTGCAGGGCTGCTGTGTGGGCGGGCGGGCGGGCTGGGCACGCAGCGGCTCCTTCGTAGCTACAGGGCTCTGTGGGAGTAGGTGGGGCTTCTGGGAGTCTGAGCTCCACCTGGCTTGGAGCAAGTGCGGTCAGGAAGGCCCTGCTGGATGTGGGGAGCCAGCAGGGGGATCAGAGGGAGAATAACGGTCACTGGCCCCCTTTGCATGGGATCACCACTTGCAGCCATTACAAGGTTTCTCCCAGCAGTGCTCAGCTTAGGATGCAGCCGGGCCTGCTTTGGGAGATGACGAGACCCAGGACCTCCCTTGGATTTCTTTCAGTCTGAGCAACAAAAGGACACTTCTGCAGCCAGCCCCGGCTATGTAGTCCTGTCTGCTGCTCCGAGCAGGCCACATCCAGAAACCTGCAGACCTGCCTCGGGGTGGGGGTTCTCCCCAGCATGGACCCCCCCCCCCCCCGTCTTCCACCTCTGCACAGGCAACCCTAGCCCTGTTAAAGGTGCGTCTCAAGAAGGCTCCTTGGCCATTTATTTTGGTGGGAGAAAGGAAATGCCAAACGTTAAGGAGGCTTGGGCACTCTCAACAGTTCAAAGGCCGCATGGCAGCTCCCAATGAGAAGAGTGGATGTTTCCCAGACCGGCAAAGTGAAGGCCATTTCCTTCTCCGGTCCTAGGTGAGTCAGAGTGCAATTTTTTTCCTTAACCAGCACTTAAATTCCACAAGGCAGCCATTACTATTCTCACGTTACAGATGAGTAACAAACTGAGGGAAAGCGCAATGAAGCAGCTCCTCGCCCAGCACAGGAGCACGCTGTCACTCAGACCCGGGTCGGCCTCGCTCCAGCGCCCAGTGGTACCGCTTTCTGGCCCCTCGCTTCCTCCCTCTGGACTGGGAGGCTGCAAGTGGTGACAGTTTCTATGAAGCCCTTAGTCCAGCCGCTGGGGAAGCCAACATCAAGACCAAGGAGGAAAAAGACACCTTAGGGAATGACTCCCTAGAGGGTCACGGAGCAAAGCAGGTGTCAAACCCTCCTCGACTTACAGGGAGGACGGGTAAATTCACTACCTTTTAACTATGTTGATTGGGGGAAACAGCTCAACAGTCCATGATGCCTCAGCGAGTAATGTCTGAACGGGCTTGCGCGACAGGGCTGGTCCTCGACATTTAACCTGCAAACATGGGTGGGCCACCCCTGGGCTTAGCTCAGAGACTTCCTGGGGGCTTACAGAAAAAACCGTACCCAGTCCTGACCCTCCTCCCTTACTGGGTGAACAACTGTGAGGCCCTCCAACGGGAACTCAGGTTTCAAAGACACTGCCCGCACGGCGTTTCATTCGGTGCCACCCACACGGCAGGCCGAGAGCTGGCCACCACCATGTCCCCACTCTGCATTTCCCCCCAGCTGGCTGGGAGCTCGAGGAGGAAAGGGACCGATGTGAAAAAGCATGCTGCTGAAGACTGCTGTCAGCATTAAAACAGAAGTTGGTGGATCACAATCTTTAACATTCTCCCACTGGAAGTACTTGAAAAATCAAGGAAATTTTTTCTTGGCAGTTTTATTGAGATATAACTCACGTGTAACACAATAGTTAAGGGCTTAGTTTTCCTTCGGTCGCTGCTCATCCCTGCCCTGTGTTACAATCACACGGACTGTAGCAACACTGGAGAGGTTTGTCACACAGCTGTAAGTGAAACTGGATAGAAACCATACACGCAGCTACGCAGTTACGTAGGGAAACATAAAAGGATGGAAAATGAAATGGCCGCACTATTAGGGTTGTAGAATCAAGACATTGTTTCTTTCTTTCACAAAACATTCAATCTTGCTATAACAATCATTTGACAAGAAGACGTACATAATGTAAAAGTAAAGCAAACCCCGACAGGGTAAGGGTGAGCACCGGAAAGGCAGTGCCACGGAACCCCTGGCTCGCCGAGGACCTCTACGGACTAGTGCACGTGGAGGCCCCAGCAGACGGCCTCGCGGTCCCTTCCAGCGGAGAAACCTCGGAAAACACTCCACGAGGGAGGCTCCTGGGCCACCCCACACAACGGGCCCTCCACCACGGACGGCGCCCTCAGGGTGACCAGAGTCCCAAGCGCTTGTTTAAGAAAAGCCTCCACACCTCCCTTTCCGCTTCCAGAGCCTGGAGGCCCAGCAGGCCCCCCCCAGCCCCAGCAGGCACACACCGTGCTCTGCAGCAGCCTGCAGAAGCGGCCTCGTGCCTGGAGCCTCTTTCCCGACGTGGTCAATAAAGACTTCTCAGGATTTCAACCTGACGTGGTGCCACTGCTGGCCGATGGCCAAATCAGGAGCCAAAAGCATATTCCTGGGAAACAAGGTCCTCGGGCAGTTTTCAGGTTCCAGAGAGTTTATTCTGATACTTTAAAAGATTAATAATAATGCTGGGTCAGGGGAAGGGGCTGGAGAGCGCAGGAAGTGAGGGAATCATTGAGTCAGTTCTACCCAGTACAAATCTAGACTCGGATGTCAATTGATAACACGTCTACCGAGTCACCTGACCTTCTGAAGGGAAATTCAGGTGTGTATGTGAGGCCACCGAAGGCAGAGACGCATTCCTGGTTCACTCGGCTGGCCAGGCCTCCAGCACAGGGCACGTCGTGAGGACTTTACCAAGACCCGCCCCTGGGGAGCTCTAAAAGTAACTGCCAACACAGTTCCAGCACAGCCCCAAACTGCCCACCAAGGCACCGCAGCAAACTCACAAGGTGCAGTGACATTTAAACATTTCAGGGGAACGTTTCAAGGGGCTGGCGTGGCTCCGTGGACTGAGCGCAGGCCTGTGAACCGAAGGGTCACCGGTTCGATTCCCAGTCAGGGCACATGCCTGGGTTGGGGGCCAGGTCCCCAGTAGGGGGCGTGTGAGAGCCACCACACATTGATGTTTCTCTCCCTCTCTTTCTTCCTCCCTTCCCCTCTCTAAAAATAAATAGATAAAATAAAAATTAATACAAGAAATGTCCAGGGGAAACACAGCCTGTCTCAACACCACGCAGACACTGCACAATGTGTGCGTTATTTTCTCCAGCGGCTAAGTTGCAAGGACAGTAATACTGATTGTTGAAGCCAAATACTTGAACAGAATTGTCTGGGATTTCCTTTGGCCTAGGAGTCCTGTGGAAAATCCCCAAGGGTGCTGGGAACCTGGAAATGTGGCGACTTCTGGCCCTCAGGATGAAGGCATATGATCAGACTCACTCGGGCTGAAAAGGCTAAGCAATGCTAACAACTGTCTTTTCGGGTAGTTTCTTAAATTTGATAAAAATGCCACGTGGCTCATAGGGTCTCACGCGCACAGGAGACACTTGAGATCAGACTGACAAAAACCACATCCACATCCACTTTCCCATTCTGCTGTTCCGATCAACTGGCAGAGCGGGAGCCACAGCCCTGGCCTCCCGGACGCGAAGGCCAGTTAGGGGCGCGGGCCTGTGGGTGCCGGCTGCAGGGAGGCTGCGCCGGCACTCACCCCAGGCCTTCCCGCTCCACACCCACGGGACCGGCTCCAATCTCTGAATACCACATTTCCACAAGACTTTTGGACCTGAAGAATTTTAAAAATGTTTTAACTGGGGATCTACACGCCTTTTAAAAAATACCAACACAGCCCCGGCTGGGTGGCTCACTCAATTGGAGCATCGCCCTGTACGCCAGGAGGTGTGGGTTTGCTCGCTGGTCAGGGCACACATCTAGGTTGCGGGTTCAATCACGGGTCGGAGTGCGTGGGAAGCAGCTGCTTGATGTTTCCCTCTCACATCAAAGTTCCTCTCTTTCCCTTCCTCTCCCTCTAAAAATCAATAAAAATGTATCCTCAGGTGAGTATTTAAAAATAAATAAATAAAATAAAAAGTGCCGAAACATGTTTTCCTCACCCAAGGCCACTTCCCTGACCCAAAGACATGGTTCTGTTTTGACAGATGCTTGCTCCTTGGGCCAGGAGGGTTCCTTCTCCGGGCCGCAGCCTGGATCCCGCCCCCACGGTGAAGCCGGCCTCCCAGGTAGCTGGCGACGCCGCTCGGCTTTCTCAGTCCAGGCACCAATGCCCGTGTTTGTTTCCAAAGGAAGGGCGTGTCAGGGACAGTAAGTGAGTGGAAATACCTTCCCCCACATGAACTGTGCGAGTGGGAAAAATAAACAAGGGAAAACGTTCCAGGGCAACCGAGGTAAACTGCGGACAAAGGAGAGCGGTGAAAAAGGAAGCTCAGGTGCCAAGGGCAAACAGATGGAGGAAGCACTTAAGCCACCAGGCACCCAGTCCCTGCAGCGAGGGGCTGGACCGGGCTGCTTCGGCCAGAGCCCGTCCGGCTCCTCCCTGGACAGCACTGCCACCTTCTGTTGAGTGAGCAGAGCGCCCAAGTCGGGCTGCTCACTGAAGAGGTCAAGACCAGAAAATTGGGGTTTGGGGTGCTGGAGCCTCCTGTTCCCTGGGGAGCCCTCAGCCACCTCCTCCGGCCTCCTTTTCTCTGGATCAGAGCAAACTCAGCAACCCTACAGCCACCGCAGCGTTTCTGACACCACAGGCTGATGGCTCAGGACCAAAGGCTCCCCAGAGGTGAGTCTGGGGTCACCATTTCCTACTCAAACCCCAAATATGGGACTTTGCTTTCATATCTGGTAACCCCAAACATCCAAGTGATAAAATGAGGGCAATGCCCAGTCTTTGTGCTCCACACGTGTGGACTTTCTGAAGTCACCAGATAGCAAAGTTAGAGAAAACTAACTTTGCTCAGCCATAATGACCAAGTCTTTCCCCAGGAAACCCCCTGGGGGTTTGTCCAACCCCACCCTACAGCTTCCTTTTAGGACGAGCTTAACACATGGTTCCTGGAAACCTATCTGAAAGAGGTTCAGGCGCAAGGAGCTCACTGCCTCCCAAAGCGGCCCGACCCACTTTCGGCTGGAGACGAAGAGCGCTCATCATTAGCCGAAGACAAAGGTGCGCTCCAGCCTCGTAATGCTACGCGTCGCTGCTCACGGTGGCCACCCCCGTCCCTTCCTGGACCCCCAGACAGCAGACGCCGGTCCCAGCTGCTCCCTGCCCCTTAACCCTTCCTCGAGTGCTGCGGTCTCAGGTCCCTCACCGTTCAGGCTCCCCCGAGCGTGCTCCAGTCTAAACGCGGACTCCGCTACTCCAGAAGCATCTCCCCAACGTGTGGGGCCTGCCTGGGAAGGGAGCAGAGGGGCCCGGTCGTGGCACCTGGCACCTGGCACCACTAAACACAGACCTGCCAGACAGTAATACGTATTTGTCTGCATCTTACTCAGGTAAGCCTCCTAAAACAGGCGAGGCGACTCTGTCACGAAGCCCATTTTCCAGACGGGAAACACGGAGGCGAAGGGGCATCGCCAAGGACTGCTGGAGTTCAAACCCAGGTCTCTGGCTCCAGGGCTCTAACTTCTCCCCTCGCCCTGGGCTGTCTCCTCTTCCTCGGGAAGCCGCACCGCCCCACCCAGCTCAAGCCCCCTAAAGCAACAGCCACAGCGTAACGGGCACGCAGCACCATGAAGGAGTCGCCGCGGCTATTTAATCTCGCCGACCCCAGGTTTCTGGTTCTGAACAGCGGTTCTCAAAGTTGATCTGTGGACCCCCAGGGGTCTGCAAGGTCAAAGCTACTTTGACAGCACTAAGACATCCACCTGTTTCCCTGTGCTGACGTTTACAGGGGAGCGGTGGGCCGACCTGCCGGCCCTTCAGAGTAAAGCAAGGCAGTGGTGCCAAGTTCTAGCAGGCGTCACGCCCTCGGTTAAAAAAAAAAGGCCAATTTCACTTCCAAATGTCCTTGACTCCAGTACCTTTTTATAGCACTTTGTATGACGATGTGAGAGGTGTGCATAAACTCCATCATCTCCAAGAAAGGCAGCTATGTGAGTACTTGAGCTCCAAGCTGAACTAGCCGCTTTCTTCGTGGGACACCATCTTACTGGAAAGAATGACCGACAGATGAACTATGGTTTTCCTGATTTGGGAGTTGGGCAGATGTTTTCTCAAAAACAAAGCCTGTTGCTTCAAGGAAAACTGAGGGTATTCATTGGCAATGATAACGTTCAGGTTCTGCCACAAAAATTATACCCTGGGAAAGCGTGTACTCAGCACTGTGAGCCAGACGCCTCCCACACTTAATGGCTTGTCTGATGAGATCAGTAATGCCACTAACAAATACAATTTTGGGAGGGCTATACGAGATCCAAATGTGTCAACACCGAGGCCATCCGTGTCACTCGCTGAAGTGGCATTTCCCAGATCACTAGTGCCTGGCGGTGCAGAATTACGTGCAGGTCCGAGAGCCGTTCCAGGTGCAGGAGACCGCGGGCTCCACGCCGGCAGAGCACCACGGCCATCGCTAAGCTTCCACGTTGCAACTAACCAACCTTCAGAAAACTGCCGCTCGTTAAATTTCGATGAAGTATCGAAGAAGAATATCCACAAGTGTCTGGATAGCTAATAAAATGCTTCTGTTTCAAAGGATCTGTCTGTGAGGATACTTCAACCATGGTAACATTGCAACTGACTGCATGCGGCAGTTCCGAGAACCTAGCTTTTCACTAAGATAAACATTAGACATTAAGGAAACTTGCAAATTGGTAAAATGATGCCTCTCTTTGCACTTCTTTTTTGGAAATAGTACTATTTTTCATAAAAATGTTATGGTAATATGTAATAGGTTCGTTATTTTAAAAGAAGTATTGAAAGATTTTTTTAAGTTTTAACTTCTAAGAAAATAATGTCAACAGATAAAACCAAAATGAAGAAACACTCTTTGAGATTATAGTTTTTAATTGTGTAGAGGAACCAAGATGTCCTGAGAACTGCTCTGGCAAAATTAAAGGCGGAAAAAGCCAAAGTGGGAAGGAGTGTGTGTGCTGCATCTAGTGGAAAAGACACGTACGACAGCAACCTGTTTGCTACCAAAATAAATGACATCCCCATCCCCTCGTTAGAAACTTAGCAGACTTAACGCAGAAATATTCAAAATTAGAGGTTTAGAACGCAAAAATATAGTTAGATAACAATTGGAATGAAACTTATAAATGTGCCAGCGAAGTTCCAGCACAGAGGGAGGGCTGAGAGGGATTCGAGGTGGAGGCCGCTGTCTGGAAGACCGGCTGGGCGCGCTCCCTCTGACCCCCTCCAGGCTCACCCTCCAAAAGAACTGTACCAAGTTACCTGGGGGGCTGGATTCTGTGTTCTGATTTCTGAGGGCTCCCCTGCAGGAACAGAAGTTGTTCCCTGTAAACTTTTCATTCCACAGACTTGAACTTCAAATGACTGAATGTGTAAAGTACAGCACAGGAAATACAGTCGATACTGTAATAACCATGTGTGGTGCCAGGTGGGTGCTTTGTAGAGCACAGGACTGTCTAACCACCATGCCGTACACCTGAAACTAATACAAAATAAAAATGAGTGTAAACTATAACTGAAAAATAAAATTAAAAAGGAATACAGTAAATCGCTCTGGCTGGTGTGGCTCAGTAGATTTGAGCATTGGCCTGCAAACCAAAGGGTCGCAGGTTCGATTCCCAGTCAGGGCACATGCCTGGGTGGCAGGCTAGATCCCCAGTTGGGGGCGCATGAGAGGCAACCACACACTGATGTTTCTTTCCCTCTCTTTAAAAATAAATAAATAAAAATATTTTTAAAAATGCAGTAAATCAGAACAGTCAAGGAGCAAGTATGAACGACACGTGTTTTCAACCTTATGAGAAGGAGAAAGGGCGGGCTGAGCACAAAAGACACATTAACCAACTTCCTTTCGGCCCCCAACCCCCGGGATTCTTCCTTTCTCATAAAGGCATGTCATTCCCCGGGGATTTGCTGTTTGAATCTCTGTACTCCAGAAGGGGTGACAGGTGCACACACCCTGCTCTTCAGCCAACTTCCCCAGGAGGCTCCAGCTTGGGGCAAAATCTGGCGACCACACACACAAAAGCTCCAGGGCCCACAAACTGTCCCTGGCTTCCACCATGAAGCCCCAACACCGCGATGGCTCCTTAGGCTTATTTTATGCACAGGCTCCAAGGTCTACACCCCAAATACTAGGACAGAAGCCAAATACTGATACTACTGCAGGCCCAGGCAGAGCTGTGACCTTCCTTCTGGGCCACAGGCCTACCCTCCAGCTTGGACGAGGGAGCCTGGGTTCCCGACCAGGCACAGAAAGGAGCCTGCACTTGTTGCTCCTGGGATACATTTTTCCCTCCTGCATGCTGACGCTAAAACATCCTGGTAAAGTGTTTCCTTCTTGGCATTGTCCACAGCCTTTCACGGTTCAGTTCAGCGCTTGTACATAGTTCTATCCAATCACAGAATCAGTTCCAATCTGAAAAAGCTCATGTGCATTTTCAGACACACTACCACTTTAGATTCTGGCTGGGTATGATCTTCCTAAATCCCACCAGGTCACCTCGAAGGCCTCCACTGGTTCTGAGGCAGTTTTTAATCACAAAACTTGGGCCCTATTCCCCAGGCCTAGCGGGATGCAATCAGCCTTCCCTTTTGGAGGGAGGGGGGTCTGTCCCTAAGGAACGTTTCCCTGACAGGTGCACCTGCTCTAATGCCCAGCACAGAGTCCGAGTGGGACAAGCCCACCCAGCACAGGGCGGGCAGTCCTTAACCCTCATCACAGGAGGGTGAGAGGAAGCACTGATTACTCTCGGCTGCTACTGGGATGGAAATAGGAGAACTGGCTACGTTGTTCTGAAGACCACTCTACACGGTCCACCCCAGAGTGGAAGGGCTCGAGCCCGGAAAAGCAATGATTAGGCTCAGCAGCCCCAACAGCAGGGCGCGGCCCCGTTCCCTCACCCTCTCTGGCCCTGCTGCACTCCTGGACAACTGAAGAGAACCCAGAGCTCGCCAGGCAGCTCTCAGTGCTTTCAGACTCCGGAAGCGTTCCCACATCTGCCCCCTGCAGGAGCAGCGGCCCCACAAAGCCCTTCTGGGTGCACAGCATGGGCAGACCGCTGCACTTGGCCGGGCCTCTAGCCTCTCTAGCCTGGAGATCTTGCTCCGTCTGCGAGGCTGAAGGTGCAGGCTGCCTCAGGACTTACTCATGCCAGAGTGGCCTCCAGGCTCCTTCATGAAACTGACTTCACCCCAGAACATTTACACATGGGTGCACCTCGTGTCTGCAGGACAGACCTTGACCAGACATATGAACTGAGCCGTAACGTTAAAATGCCCTGTTAGCATCCAGCCACCCACCACAGCCAACACCAAATACCTTTGGGTCATCAGCCTCAGGTTTTTCAGTCTCTGAATCGTCATCTTCCTACAAGACAAAGAATTTAGAGGATTAAGCTTAAAAGAGTGGGCCTGACGGTTCTCACATGCATAACTAGGGGTTGGAGCAAATTTACCCGGCCTGGGTCATTCCACCAAGAACCCCTCCCCTACCCTATGACCGGGAACTGGAGAAAGAAGGGGAAAAGGAGATGCTCTGGGGGGGAAAGAACATCAGCCCGGCTCAAAGCCAGCACCCCCAGTACCACTGTCTACACTAATGAAAAGGCCTGAGGCTAATCGCAGGGAGAAAAACGGAGACAAGGCGACAACGTGCTTCAGAAAAGAGCAAGGCCGGGCCCCACAGGGTAGAGCAAACGTATCGCTTCCAATGAAGCACCAATTACTTAAAACCAGAAACACGAACTCTTCCTCCTCTGCTCTTCACAGATGCGCATACATCCGACTCAGACCTGCGCTGACTGTGGTCACGGCCAGAGCACCGTGACCCACACACAGCTGCGCCCGGCACTTCCACCCAGCAGCGCTGGCACCAACACGAGCAGAAGGAAGGTCGGCGTCCAATGACTAGGGCGAGTGACCCGGGGATGGCATGACTGACGGGCAACGCCCAGCCTTTCCAGGACCCCAGGTGAGGTGCCCTGCCTCCACCCGCGTCCTCCCAGACCTGCCACGTATCGCTCCATCCAGCCTTGCTCCTCATCCAAATGGCCCGCCTGACACAAGGCACCACATGGGTGAGGCGTTCTCTGAGGCACGCGTGGGCCTCGCAGGTGCTAGCCCACCCTTCCGCTGAGCGCTACCGAAGGGCAAAGGTCCGCTCCCCTATCAGGCAGCTGCATTCTCATCCGATCCACTACCCAGAACACCCCAATGCATGGGAACTTTTAACTTAACACCCAGGAAAAAGTTAAGTTTCACTTGAAACTGTTTTGTCCAATCAAGCTACACTGTAAATTAAACAGCATTCCAGATGCTAACAAAACACCTGCTGAGAGACCTGAACAACCTATTCCGACGGGTGTGAGCCAGAGGCTGTAAAGGCAACCCCCATCACCTCCTCCGAACGAGCCCAGTCAGACCGAACGCCAGACACGCAGCTCAGCCAAACACAATCGCTTTTGAGAAGGTCTATATTGGAATTTAATGAGAGGATTTCACAAACACACGAAATAAAGCTTAAATATGATGAAAATCTTAAGGAAAACAAATACGGAATAACACCTCAAACACACTATACAGCTCTACTGAAAAAAACCATTACAGATGTTCACCCAGAATGCACACACTTAAAAAAAAAAAAAAAAAAAAAAAAAAAAAAAAAAAAAAAAAAAAAAAAAAAAAAAAAAAAAAAAAAAAAAAAAAAAAAAAGCCAGGAAAAGAACATCACTTTCAAAGCCTTTCTAACCAATTTCAGTCAATTCTGATTTGTCAGCATTAACGGTGGGGCTAAGGGCATGAAAATATCTTCCCTAAGAGCATAAACTACACAGCGCATTTTTGTTTACTTTGGAAAGCAGTTCAACGGTAATATCTAAATATCAAC
Organism: Anoura caudifer; assembly: GCA_004027475.1. Classification (NCBI taxonomy): domain Eukaryota; kingdom Metazoa; phylum Chordata; class Mammalia; order Chiroptera; family Phyllostomidae; genus Anoura; species Anoura caudifer. The sequence goes on from PVKU01000303.1 coordinate 217,464, forward strand.
GTGTAATGAAGTTTTCAAACCAATACTGGAAGTGCATTGACTATTTCAATTAAAGCCGTTGCTAAATATCCAGGTGCAACTTTGCACGTCTTTGTGCTAAGCACCAACTGGAATCCTTGTTTTGTTTCCCCCCCAAACTTTTAAATTCTGGCTCATGATACTCAGGTGATGGTGTATATAAGGCCTTTCTGGTTGGACGCAAGTTCTCTTTTGTTAGTCAACACGCACTGAACTTCAGGCAAGACTTGTGGTCAAGAATCAAGGGCACTGTGACAACAAGCATGAAGTAAAATGTCGAGAAAGAAGTTAAGAAGGATTAAATCATACACGCACAATGTTAATTTTCCTGCCTAATCTTTAAAATAAGCTAATGATTTGAATGAGCCCCAAGCAAGATGAAAAATAATACAGTGTTGACTGCAGATATAAATGATACACCAATTAGAATACACTGTTACAAACAGAATAAATGACCTAAAAAGGGAAAACCACCATAAAACCCTCGCTGATATCTGGGTTAAATAAAATAATTCACTATGTTTTCCCCAAAAATTTAATTCAAAGGTTAATACAGCATGCTCCAGGTGAAAACAGATCTGCCTTACAAACAGAACTGCCACTATCCAACCCAGTTTCCTTAACTGACACCAAAGTGTGTGTGTGTGTGGTGGTGGCGGGGCGGGTGGTGGTGTGACATTGGGTAGGAAAGGGAACGCTGCTGGAACAGTTCAGGAAGCGTCTAACAAATGAAGCGGTGCTCGGAGCAGCTGTGGATTCGGGCGCAGATCTGCTTACCGACTGTTTGCTGTTCTCATCCTCCTCTTCTTCGTAACCATCTTCATCAGCCCCGATGCGAGAAAAATCATCCTCTCCGTAGGCTTCAGACACCAATCCACCTTTCTCCTCTGAAACAGACGGGAAAAATAAAAATGAATAAATGGCGGGGGGTGGGGGAGTGCAAGAAAACCTTTCGGTGAGCTGAGCGGCTAGAACTACATCTTGGGATAAAAAAGGAGCCTAAATCGCATGTTAAATGGCTGTAGGCCCCAGACTCTGCTGTCTGAACGCCTCTGTACGTGGCTGCCTTGCGCCGCCTGCACCAGTGAACGCATCTCCTCCTAGCAGCGCTCTGTCATCCTCGTTGCTGTGTGTCCTCCCCCTAGGAACAGCACCTCGAACAGAGGGCACTCCAAGGGGTTCCCAACACACCTGCCTGAGAAACAATCTTTTTCTACGTTTAACACAAAACAAACCACCACCAAGAAAACCCTAAAAACAATACAAACTACTGGGAAACCACCAGAAAACCTCCTGGCTGGCGAAGACCACACAAAACTGACAGCAGCTTAACTTAAGTCCAAGCCCCTCACTTTCCATTGAGGAAACTAAGACCCAGATACGTTAGGTAACTTACTGCCTCTCTAGCTCGCGCATAAATCTGTTCCCACTCCCTAACAAAGCGATTCTCATCCTGAGTAGGGCAACAAAATCACTGAGGGGTTTCAACAACTCACAAAATAATGGGGTCACCGAGGGGCCTTGTAAAGTTCACACATGCCCAGATCTACAGAATTAGACTCTCGAGTCTAGTGGAGACCAGATACAGTTTTTAAAAGCTCCAAGATGCGTGTAGGGCACATTACTTACAAGTTATACACGCAGGAAGACACAACCCGTATCACCCTGCGCCCACGTTTTGCTCTTCTTTCTCTTCCATCAAACATGCTCGGAGAGAACAGGTAGGCTGTTTCACTAGCCTTGGACCCTCCCCACCTCTTGTACATCCCTCTGCCCAGCACGATGCCCGGCACAGAGATTTTCAGTAAATTTTGGCAGGCTAATCGAGTCCACGGAAGGAGACGATGCATTTTTACCACAGCGTCCGCCCAGGACCCCGACGGCGCTTCGGGGCCCGACACTTGGGGCACAATGACCATCTCTTCCCCCTCCCGCCCTGCAAGTGGAGCAGCATTCGGAGCGAACACCTGCTTCTCCCCTTCCACCTCCCGACTCGGGCCTCACCAGCCGCGCTGCCCGCCGTTTCGACTCCAGCCTCGCCGTCAGACTCGGGCTCTGAATCTTCCGCGTACACTGCCAGAGAAGACAGGACATTCTTCTTCCCCGCCATCTTATTCCCACAGCCTCGGCGGGCCTCACTCCCTTGACGACGGAGAAACGACTTCCGAACCGAAAGGCGACTTCTTCCGGGTCCCTGGAGAACCCGCGCCGGTTTCAGACCGGGAACCAATCATGATGGCTGTTTCTGAGCTTGGCCCCGCCCCCTCGGAAAGCACCGCTAACGTCACTACTGCGCGACGGATTCAAGGTTGCCTGAGTTTTACCTGGTAGTGAAGGTCTAGCTGTTCGTGTTCTCAGAGTTGGCGGTGGCGAGGGGACTCCTCCAGTAGTTCCCGAGCCAGCAGACGTGGACCTCCCCCCACCCCCCTTGAGCCCTTCGCTCCTGGGTGGCCCACGGCCGGCTTCGATACCTTGGCGTGGAGAGGGAGACTTCAGCTGAGAAAGGAAGAAAAGAGCGGACTGAGGGCTCCGAGGAGGAAAGCGGAAGATCTCTTCTCTGGGAGTGGGAAGAAGGGATCGGGGTCCTGGGGGGAAGAATGGTCGTCATAGCCATGCTTACAGGAGGAGAAGGAGACGGATCTTAGACAAGCAATTCCACCTTCCCCAGACTATTCCGAAGACATTGTGTTTCTTCTCATGATCTGATTTCTGGCTCTGTGCTGTATATACCGTGCCTGGGAGAGTTCAATTTTTTATTTTTCATTGACGTAAAAGTGGAGAAGTTAATTGCCCAGGAATGGATTGCTTGAGGCTGTTCACCTGGAGCTGTATTACTTGAAGATAATATATTGCTTGAGTGTAATAAAGCAAATTCATATTCAGAGAAAAATAAGCAGTATTTGAATAAAAGCAGAACAGAGGGCTGTTGCCACAACCATATGATCATCACCTTTGCCTTAACCTCTGGCCACCGTCTGCCGCTAAAATGAGCAGCCACCATTCCTCTCGTTTTGACCCTGAGCATCGAGTCCGGAGCACGTTGAAGGAGGTCTTTGGGTTTGACTCTTTTAAGACGCCTTTGCAGGAGAGTGCGACCATGGCTGTAGTGAAAGGTAACATTGCAGAGCTACCTGCGTTTACATGTATGCTGGCTGTGCGGAAGCACTGCCTGGAACACCCTCCTTCTGACCCTTCTTGCCTCCCCACCTGTGGTCCTTAATTGGTTTGGGAAATCTTGTAGACTCCTCCCCCGAAACTTGCAGTTATGTTGGCGGAGCCACCCAGCTGTTCTGTTTCTTACACTTCATAGCCAGAGCTACAGATTGTCCTTGAGAACAGTTCATAGAGTCCCACTAGTTTGTGAAGGGGTGGCAGAAAGAGCCTAATCCAGCCACGGATGTAGGTCATCGCTGTGTTAAAGATTGAGTGGCCTGGATCCCAAATAGGGAAGGAAGGAGTAATAATACAATAAACCTGAGATTTGTTGACAAATGGAAGTTGTCAAGAGAGGGGCAGCAGTGTAATATTAATTACGCTAACATTTATAAACAAAAGACAGATCTAAGTGATTCCATGTCTACACAGATATGCCCACTCATCTACAAAGTATTCAGCTTACATGGCCGTTTAGTTCAATCATCTATAACCCACCCAACTCAGACTTCCTAACCTTGTAGTTGTTAGGACCATTATCAGAAGTGGTTTGCATGATTTTCCAAATGTCCCTGTACCTTTTTCATAGAAAGGATGGGAAGGGAATTAAGATTATATTGAGAACCTACCCCCTACCCACTACCCCACCCGTGTGCCATGCACTCTGCGAGGGCATTTTCCTACAGTCTCAATGAATTTTCAATAGCCTTGAAGCAAAGAGGTACAAGGCAGGAAGCATTGAGATACTGCTTGTACTTTTGCAGGTGACAAGGACGTCTTTGTGTGCATGCCCACGGGGGCAGGGAAATCCCTGTGCTATCAGCTCCCTGCTCTGTTGGCTAAAGGCATCACCATCGTCATTTCTCCTCTCATTGCTTTGATTCAGGTGAGGCTCAGGGGAGTGAAGAGGGTACCCCGAGGAGGTCAGGGAGAGGTCGTTTACACCTGGAAATTTCGATTCTGCTTTCTCTGCTCTTTTGCCTCTTACTTTCCTTGATTTGCTTATCTCCCTTGCTGTATTGGGTTTCCAAACTGCCCATCTGTGGGCTTCTCCAGTAGTGCGTGGCACTCTGGCGGACTCTTACTCTCCTTTGTTACTTTTTGTCCCAAGGACCGTGGAACTTTATCTGTATACACACGCCCACTTTGATGGGATGGAAGATGCAGACGGATAGAGAGCTAAATTAATACGGGGGTCTCTGGTGTCCTCCTCTGTTCTGACAAGGGCACAGCTGTGACAGAAAAGATGAGGGACTCATTGGGATGTTGTTAGCATCTTCTCTGCATTTCTGACTGTATCGAAGGCCTGCAGATGGGCTGCTAGGATCAGCAATGAGGAAGTGTGGCCGTGTAGTTAAGAGCAATCGACTGTGAAGAAAGAGAGACAGGAAAGAACGATAACAGTGCCTGGTGCTGGTGCTTTACGTGCATTAATTTCACCTTTGAGATGTAAAATTTAATCCCTTCAACAATCCTATTAGATAGTTACTGTTTTTATAGTGGGAGGGGAGTGAGAAAATTGTCGGGTTAAGGTTAAGGTTAAGAACTAGCCCAAGAGCGTGTGGCAGTTACGTGAGCCAGGATTACATCCAGGTCTGTTTGGCTCCAGAGCCGGTCCTCTTAGTATTTCTTGAATGCAAAGAGAAGACATATTGGAAGGTGGCGGCGGGGGGGCGGTGGGGGATGTTTTATGGCTGGGAAGTACCCCAGGGCTTTGCAATGACTCTCTGAGATCCTGTGGGCCAATCATACGCCTCTCTGCACCTCTCCCCCTTCTGCCCTCAGGACCAGGTAGACCACTTGCTGGCTCTGAAGGTGCGAGTGAGTTCCCTGAACTCGAAGCTCTCAGCCCAGGAGAAGAAGGAGCTGCTCTTTGACCTGGAGCAAGAAAAGCCCCGTACCAAACTTCTGTACATTACACCAGAGATGGCGGCGTCAGCCTCCTTCCAGCCCACCCTGAACTCCCTGGTGACCCGCCACCTGCTGTCCTACCTGGTGGTGGATGAAGCTCATTGTATTTCCCAGTGGGGACATGACTTCCGTCCTGACTACTTGCGTCTGGGGGCCCTGCGCTCCCGCCTGGCACATGCCCCGTGTGTGGCCCTGACCGCCACAGCCACCCCGCAGGTCCAGGAGGACGTGTTTGCCTCCCTGCACCTGAAGCAGCCGGTGGCTGTCTTCAAGACTCCCTGCTTCCGGGCCAATCTCTTCTACGACATGCAGTTCAAGGAGCTGCTTTCTGACCCCTACCGGAACCTGCGGGACTTCTGCCTTAAGGCTCTTGGACAGAAGACTGATAAAGGGGTGAGGGCACCGAGGCAGGGAGGCCAAGATGCCCATGGAATGCTGTCCACAGCGTAGAGCTGGCTGTTGGTTTTCTAAGGCCTTTGCTTTTTCCAGCGCCCTTGGCCAGGCTGGTAGCTGCTTAAAGCACGGAGAGTTGTCCCTTTGGCTTTCTGGTGTTGTTCCCCGTCCCGCGGTTTCCTTGTCCTGGAAACCTTCTGTGGGAGGCAAGCAGCCAGCCTCTGACGGTGGCCTTTGCAGACCTACTCGGGGTTTGAGGGGAGAAGGCAGAGGAGTTAGACCGCTTGGCTTTTGAGGGGCTGGGCTCCTGCTTTGTTAGAAAGTGGCAGAGCCTCGCTGGATGGCCTGCCTCAGAACAGACTGAAGCCGATGAGAGACAGAGCTTCTTCTAAAGCAGACTGATTGTTTTTTCCAATGATTGTTTTTTTCTCTGTCGTTCCTCTCTTCCCGTTCAGTTGTTTTCCGGCTGCGGCATTGTCTACTGCAGGACCAGAGAGGCTTGCGAACAGCTGGCCATAGAGCTCAGTTCCAGGGGGTTGAATGCCAAGGCCTACCATGCAGGTAAGGCCCGCCCAGGCCGCGTGGTGCTCTTCACTCTCGGGAGCCTCTGAGGGAGCGGTTCTGTGGGTCCCGGAGAGTCAGGTGTCCTGACATCTCTTCTAGACGCCCAGGAAGAGCTAACGTGATTGGTTGAAATCCACACGAAGCGGGTCTAGACGTGAGTGAGGACTAAAATGACACTTGCGACCCCTGAATTCTTTTTCTCGCCCTGTGCGCACCCAGCAGCAGGGGATGAGCTTTTTTATAAGCCCAGGTATTGGTGTTATGGAAGGAGCACAGGCTTCGGAGGCCAGTGGACTTGGGTTTGGATCCCGGCTCTAACGCTCACTGAGTGCCGTGTACCATACGCAGGCTAGGGGCTTTACATGTATTAGAGGTTAAGTGGCTGGCCCAAGGTCACACAACTGGTGAGTAAAGAATTCAGGAGTGTGTGCAGTGCCCAGCATAGTGTGACACCCAAGACAGACCCCAGGGGAAGGTGAATTCCCATCTCTACCTTTCCCTCCTTTATAGGGCTGAAGGCTTCGGAAAGAACGCTGGTGCAGAACGAGTGGATGGAGGAGAAAGTCCCCATAATTGTTGCAACCGTTAGTTTTGGGATGGGAGTGGACAAAGCCAATGTCAGGTGAGCTCCGGTTCTTGTCTCACCTTCCTGATCAGGGTCTGGCGTGGGATGGGCTGCCTAGCGCTCTGCCAAGAGGACCAGGCTGGTGTGCGCCTTCTAGGGCCAGCGGGGAATGAGGCCCCTGGCGGGGGTCCCTGGTACACAGCCCACATGCTGACTGTTTCTGTGCAGCCTGCTCCCCGTGACTGTGCGGAACGGTTCTGCTGTCCCCAGGAGACGGGGCAGCAGGCAGACCATTGGGCTCATTTACTAGCACAGCCCCGTTCATTCACATCTTAGCAGATGGACCCTGTGAGGGGTCGGAATGAGGTATCTTAACCCACTCCCTGCAGGAAGTCAAGGCAGAGAGCCTGTCCCCACCCTTCCTCCTTATTGCTGACCGACAGGCCGAGGAGACTGGTGCGTCCCAGCCTCCTAGGCCTGCACTGCAGCTGTTAGAAGAGTTTTGCCTCCAGCCACGCCTGACCTTCCGGAGACGGTTTGGGCTACAACCTGAAGCCCTTCGTTCTGATTGACACCAACAATAACGCCTTGTATGATTTAAGGAGCACCTTTGCATCCATGGTCTTGCTAAGACTCAGAGTGACCCTGGGTTGCTCAGGGTAGGAATTAGTCTGTGTACTGCATTGGAGGGAACACAGACTTTATTTATTTTTATTGAGTGTATTGGGGCGACATCGGTTAATAAGAGTATATAGGTGTCAGGTGTACGTTCTGTAACACATCATCTGCATATCATGCTGACTGTCACCGCCCCAGGTCAGGTCTCCTTTTGAACACAGACTTTGTAGCTAGAGTTTGGATGCTGGGTTCGCTGTGTCTTATTAGGGGCCAACTTTGAAGTCAGACAGCCCTGGCTCAAATCCTAGCACTACTGTCCCCTTGCCATGTTATCTTGTATAATTTACCTCTCTAAATCTCAAATTCAAGTTCATTGTCTCTAAAAATGGGACTACCTCACATGATAGGACTGTCACGGTTAAATGAGACAAATACATACACTGGCTCACAGTGTTTTTTTTTTTAAGGTTTTGTTTATTTACTTTTAGACAGAGGAGAAGGGAGAGAGAAAGATCAATGTGTGGTTGTCTCTCTCACACCCCACACTGGGGACCTGGCCTGCAACCTGGGCACGTGCCCTGACTAGGAATCAAACTGGCGACCCTTTGGTCCGCAGGCTAGTCATAGTAGGTATTTAATAAATTTTATCCTTTTCCTGCTTCAGAGAGATTATAAAGGATTTCTTCAAGGTTGCACAGCTCGTAAGTGGCCTGATCTTATTTGGTTAAGTCCAGCATTTTTTTCCCACAGGACCTCTGACTGTGGGGATTTTTTCTTTCTCACGTGTGTTGGACTTTCACCCTTTACTGCTGTGGCCTCGAACTGGCTGCTCCACGGCAGGGAGGCCTGCGGCTGGACTGCAGGTGGCCTGGCCATACCTCGCCCTGGCTCCTCTCCCCACCCCTCCCTGCCCGCCTGCTGGCCTCTGGTCACTGCGGGGGGGGGGGGGGCCCTGCTCCACCCACTCAGAACCGCTCCTCCCCTCCGCTCTTCCGCCACATCTCATGCTGCTGGTCCCTTTGGATCCTACAGGTTTGTCGCCCACTGGAATATTGCCAAGTCTATGGCCGGGTACTACCAAGAATCTGGCCGGGCGGGCAGGGACGGGAAGCCTTCCTGGTGCCGTCTCTATTACTCCAGGAACGACCGGGACCAAGTCAGCTTCCTGATCCGGAAGGAAGTAGCAAATCTCCAGGTGAGTCCTGGGCAGGAGTAGCCCTTTCTGTCCTAAGCCACTACTTGCCAATTTCACGCAGCTTATTTCCGAACTCAGGTGGGGATTCTGTAAGCTAGAAAGGTGCTCCAGGGGCTAGACATGATGGCAAAGGGGAATTTCTGTTGGCACGTGGGCGGTGCAACAAGCGAGGTCAGACTTTTTTCCGTGTATTTACTTTCTCTTAGTACGGTCTTTTGTGGGCATGCTGTTTTACGTAGTCAATACCGATCCTGCCTTGCTTTCGTGATCCCTGTTACACAACCACTTTCACATATTGTTACAAGTTCTTTGTTTTCGTTTTTAGTCCTTTTTTAAATAGCTGGTTATACATCTTTGTAGAGAGTCCAGAAGCAGACCCACGTCTGTAAGGGAAATTGGTGTAGACGGGTGGCATTGGAAATCGACAGGGAAGGACGAACTATTGAGTGATGGGTGCTGGAAAAAGGTCAGTCAGACTCCCGCTTCCCATACTGTGCACATGGGAATCAAAGACCTCAAACACCGTCCATGGGGAGGGGCACTTTACGGCCTCGAGGAAGGGCCGAGTGTGTTGAGATTTTAAAGGCAGAAACCATGAAGGAAGATACTATCTATTGGACTAAATTCGCACTAAAAACTTCTGTAAGAGACACACCATAAACAAAGTGAAAAAGGAGCCGTTGTTGGGGGAAATATTTGCAATGTACGTAAGCGGCTGAGATGTGGAGAACTCTGCAGGTGAGTAGGTAACAGATAAACAGCTGCATCACGAACTCTGTGGATGTCACAGAAGAGCAAACCAGAATATCCAGTGCATGTACGGAGAGATGCTCACGTCACTTAGGAGTCAGAGAAATGCAGATCGGATGATGAGCTATTGTTCTACACCCATCAGATTGGCAACAGCGTAAACATCTCTGTAGTCACCTTGAGGACGTGGGAAAGGGTAACGCGCAGCGCTGTCGGGAGCAGAAACTCGTGTGAATGCTTCGAAGAGAGACGAGGTGGTGGTGTGTGGTGGCGCGTGCTGCTGCTCTGTGGGTCAGTAACTCCACCTGTGCACGGACACGCTGTCACGTGGACAGGGGTGTACAGGGACGGTTGCTGCCGCACCGTAACAGTGGGGTCAGACTCTTCTGCAGCGTGTGCTGGATAAGTGCCCGGTGGGCCAGTCACATGGTGGGGTGGCCTAGCGTGGTTGAAAGTGACCCGGGAAGTCCTCCAAAGCATGATGTGAAGCTGCAGAAGGGTACCGGCAGACTTTTCCTTGTGAGAAAGATTGCATACAAGTACTTATTTCTGATTCCCATCAAATGACAATACAAAGATGAAAAAAATATATGTGTATAAACTCACAGGGAGGGGGAGAGCAGGAGAGAAGTCACTAGGAGGTAGAAATATCAACGAATGCCTGCCTAGAAAACCCCAGAGTCTACTGGAAATCTGTTAGAAATTATTAAAAACCAACAAACCAGCCCTGGCTGGTATAGCTCAGTGGATTGAGCTCGGGCTGCGAACCAAAGGGTCGCCAGTTCGATTCCCAGTCAGGGCACATGCCTGGGTTGCAGGCCAGGTCCCCAGTGGGGGGCCATGTGAGAGGCAACCACACGTTAATGTTTCTCACCCTCTTTTCCCCCCTCCCTTTCACTTTCTCTGAATGAATAAATAAAATCTTAAAAAAAAAAAAACCAACAAACCCAACAAACTGGTAAGGTGGCTGAATGCAACAGAAAAACTTTTTAAAAGCAGAAGCTTTTTGCTGCATTTTTATAAATATTCCTAGGAACGGAAATGAAAAGTTTAATTTGCAAGAACAAAACTTATTAAATACCTACATGTAAAGGTTACAAGCTATTAATAAGAGGGTTTTTTTTAGAGCTCCCCAGTTGATTTTAATATGCAGCCAGGGGTGAGAACCACCCATTTAGATGAAGAAAACTAAAATCCCGTAGTTTTCTAGGGCAGGCCAGAGCAGGCACAGAAACTGAGTGGACCGCTGTACGACTGTCGCTTCTCCAAGCTAATGTACATGCTTTAATGAAGTTCCAGGGGAAATCCACGAAGGCAGCAAGCTTTCCTACGCCGAGTGGTCACCCGCAGCGTTCCCATGCGTGGCGGGCCCCCCACGCACGCAGAGGCGCGCCTGCTCCCGTGTACCCAAGCGCACGCCCTGGGGCCTGGGTCCACTGGTAAACTGGGTCACATCGTGCAGGGTGGTTCTCAGGTGCCCGTTCTAGGTCCCCTGCATGAGAATCGCGCAAGCGGTTTTTTGAAAGTATCAACCCTCAAAAGCTCCGGTTCCAGACAGTTCACTTCAGTAGCCGGGGGTAGCCCCTGGCCACTCTTCAGTTACCCAGGTGACTCTGATGCACGCCCAGGTTTGGGGACACTGTTTTGTAAGAGGCTTTCTTACTGTCATTTGATGTTTTTTCTCTCATCGTTTTTGGGGCATAAGCAGTGCAACTATGTAAGACTCACTGAATGGTCATTCTTTTTTAAAAAACTTTTAATTGAATTTATTGGGGTGACATGAGTTAATAAAATTATATAGGTGTCAGGTGTACAATTCCATAACACGTCATCTGCATACCGTACTACGTGTTCACCACCCTGAGTCAAGTCTCCTTCCAACATCGCTTATCCCCACTTTACCCTCTTCTCCACCCCCCCCCCCCACCGGTTGTCACCATATAAATGGTCATTTTTTGTCTCTAGGAAAAGAGAGGGAACAAAGCACCTGATAAAGCTGCTGTCCTGGCCTTTGATGCCTTGGTGAACTTCTGTGAAGAGCTGGGGTGAGTGACTTTTTTGCATTTCCACAGCAAAGTGTTCGTGAGATCTTTTCCTCCTCCAGCACCCGTGGGTTAACCGGCTAATGTGGGGCAACACTTGGGCCACCAGGGGGCCCCTGCCTGCTGAAGGCCGTGGTTTGGGGCGTTTCCTGTCAGGCAGCCTAGAGGTCAGGAAGAGGTCAGTACCCTTCCACTGTTTCGCAGAAGGCCCCAGACACGCTGGCTGTGTGAGGACTGAACATTTTGGGTGGTCGTCCATCCGCCCTAATTTACCCGCTTCCGGAGTGGATGGCCCCGTGAGGGACACAGTCCTGAGCCAGTGGACCAGTTCTGAGCCACTGGCAGTGTGGTCATCACAGGCCACTGAGCCGGACCCCTGGCTTCACTCTTATCCCGGATGAACAGGGGCGGGTGGCCCAGCCGGGACCCCTTGCCGAATGCGTAGCGTGCTTGGGGAGAAATCGGCTTTTTTCACATCACGCCAGCCCGCCCGCATGGACTCACTTCTCTGTTTTATCTGCACCTTCCGGCAGCGGTGTCACAAAGGAGCCTGGTAGCTGCAGGGACAGGCGGGCTGTGGCAGGGTGGCTTCCGAGCACAGCCGCTGCTGTGCACCTGCAAGGGACGCCCAGGAGGGTTCTGGACTAGCGGGCAGCACGGCGCGCTTGGGTAGCCCTTTGGCCTGACAAGCTCTTCGATTCCTCTGCTGTCGTTGGTCAGATCTCATTGGACAGCCCTGTGAGGCAGATGAGGCAGAAATGGTTGCTTCAGGCTCAGAGATGAGCAGACCAGTGTCCAAGACGTGACAGTCACAAAGCCCATGGCAGACAGATGCCATGAACCCCGACTCTCAGTGTGCATTTTCACATACATGTGGCGCCATGGGTTTGCATGGTGAGATGAGCTTCTGGAAGCATGAAGCTGATTACTGGTGTCTGGCAGATGTCTGGGGCTCGCTCTGGAAACCAGAGACTCTTACCTGGGCCCTGGGTTTGAGGCCCACCCCTCCTGTTCACTGATGAGTAGGTGGCCCCTGGACTGAAGCTCTTTCCTTCTGCAAGCGGCCCGCTGTCGTTTGGCCTCCGTGACAGGAGCAGGTTTGGGGCACGCTCTTTTGTGCTGAGGAGTTTGGTGACATTTTCAGGACTGCCCGCCCGCCCACAGCGGTTGTGACCGGAGCCCTGTCCAGGCACTGGTACAGGGAGGTGCCGAGTTAGGCCGTGGGCTCCCAGATCGGGGCCCTCACAGTGGAAGGGCCAAGTGTCCTTGCTGTTTGTCAGCGTCCCCTCTGCTGGAAACAGCCCTGGCCTGGTTCTTGTCTGGGATGAGTCTGAGGCTCGGTAGGGCTGACCAGAGGGCTGGCTGCCACATCCCGAGGGGTTAGGCCTTCCTGGGGGCCTCTACCCTAATTTCTCCTCTTAGTGTTGGGGGCCTGGGGGCCAGCGGGGCTCCTGTTGCCCCATGTGCAGCCTCATCTCTCATATGTCACAAGTGAGGGTCACAGTCCCCAGGACTTCCAGGCCCTGGGATGGAATGAGCCCTGCTGGTGTCGCTGGGTTTGACACTGCTCTGTGAGTGAGGGGAGTGTTTCTTTAACGCATAAATGGTGTATAGCATGAAGGAAAAGCCCCTTCCCCTCCAGATATTTGCATCTTTTCTAGGTACGTCTGGGTTTGAGGTTGAAAGTGAAGCAGCTGTTCACTAAGGAGAGCACCTGGCAGCAAGGGGCAGGCCAGTGCGGTGGCTTGGGCAGAGGCGGGCGCATTCCCACAGAGGCAGCGTTGTTGGGCCTGGGGTGCATGGGGGCACCTCTGGGACCAGGAGCAGAGACCCTGGGGTCAGAGAGGGCAGCCGGGTGGGACACCAGCGGGCTTCCCCTCTTCCTGCCTGCAGCTGCTTCCTCTGAGCTAAGGCCGTGAGGAGCATTTGATTGCTCACAGCCGGGTGCTTTACCTTGTACCATCAAAAGGACAGTGATTGCTGTGAAGCAACCTCCGGCCTACAGCCTGGACGACCTGTCTGAGAGGGAAGTACAGCTCTGGGTGCAGGCCTGGGTTGAGCGGGGCTCCCACCATCTCCGCTGGGGGAGCCAGCAGCCAGCACCCGCTGTCCACCCATTTGTTTTGCTCTTTTGTCCCTTCGTTCGTTCAACAACAGATTCCGGTTGGTACTGACCCTGCTGGCCCACTGGCCCTGGTGGACACAGTGGCAAGCGCAGAGGGACCCATCCCCGGCTTCTATGGTGCTGGGTCCAGGGAGGAAGATGGGCACTTGTCAGATCAATGCATAAAAATGTGTAATTCCAGGCTGTTGAAAGGCTTAGAGGGAAAGGTGCATGGTGTCTGGGGAGTGTGTAACAGGCGGCCCCCTTTCTTGGCCCCCAGAAAGTTGGGTCACGACTCTTCAAACTGGCTGGGCTTCTCAAGCGGAGAGCGCACCCCAAATACCATAGCGAACGACATGAGGAGCAGGACCATGATGATGAACATGCCGATCACGGCCAGGCCCCCCTGGTCCCAGGGGTTCTCCCAGAACTGGTCCTTCCAGAGGAGCCTCTGGTTTGTCATCAGGGTGTCCATGTGAACCTGAGATGGGGATGAAGGCTCTGGATGCAGGGTCCCCTTCAAGGCCCTGTCCCAGGTGCTGCTGGCCACCCACACCCAACCCCGGCCCGTCTCCACCCCTGCAGCCACCTCCGAGCACTGCTGGCCCACCTCTGCAGCCAGCAGACACTGGAGCGATGGCGGGTCTCTGGGCTCAATGCCTCCAGCCAGCGATAAGTGGACTTTCCTCCTCTGTGGAAACAGGAGCGAGGACTGGTACCAGCCGAGCGGCCTTAGGAGGCTACCCCTGGATGCTCCAGCCCTTTCCTAAGCAGCGCTGGGGTGAGTGAGGACTCCCTCTCCCATCCCTGAGACCGCCTCGGCTAAAGCTCTGCTCGAGGTCCTTCCTGTTTCTCCTGCCTCAATGGCCAAACGTTTGGGAAGCATTTTGAGGGATCAGCGTAGATGTGGAGGAGTGGACCAACTCGAGCTGAGACCTCCGTAAACTTCCTGCAAGGCAGCTGCAAACGGGAGCTTGAGCTTCTAGAGGCACCACTGAGGCTGGCAGGCTGCACGCCTGCGGCCAGCAGGGGGTGCAGGCCTAGAGGGGAGGAGCCGTTAGCTGACTGCGCAGTTCACACTCCCGTGTCCTGAAGCAGGGCGGAGTGGGGTGATGGTTCGGGCCGTGCTCTGGGGGCCCAGCCGAAGAGGTCAGCAGGTAACCAGAGCTGCGCTGGGCCTCAGAGAAGCACCTGTTGGGAGGAAAGGGGGTTCTCATTGCCCAGTGGCCCTTGCTGACCTCACCTGACCAGACCTCCTTGCTGTCACCTGAGCAAAGGTGGACCAGGGCCCATTGCCTAGCAACCCCTGGTTCCGTTCTGCCTTTCACACTTACCCCCTCACCTGCATTCTGCCCTTCTGTGATGTCATGTGGTGGGGGGCTTCTCGAGGTATCCTCACTAGGAGAAGTCAAACTTGGGGCGTGTAGGGGAAGAGATGGGATCCAGGGCCTTTGCCCCAGGCTACCTATCTGCCAGGCTGGGTCCTGCCCCCCAACTTTGTCTGGATGAGGTGTGGACTGATAGGACCCGCCCAGAGCGCAGGCTCCCCCGCCTGTGGCGCGGGGTGCACGGCTAACCTCAGCTCCCACAAGTACCTCCCGGAACTCATTTCTGGGTAGAGGTGTTATCAGCTGTGAGGCTCTGGGTCCTGCTTCATGTGGCTGGCTCCTACCCACTGGTGTGACAGGGCAGCCGGGGAGTGGGAGTGGAGCCAGGGCCTTGGCACGTGAAACCTGGTGGCCGCCATTCACTCCTCTGTGAGACAGGGTTCAAGCACCAGCCGTGGCTGGGAGCTGCGCTGGGCACCGCGGTGCTGTGCGAACCAGGAGAGGCAGGCCCTGCCTTCCCAGGGCTTACATCCCGGTGCACTGGCCCCCAGCCCGGCTGGTGGGTCCATCCAGGAGCTGTTCCGAATGCCTGTGCCCAGACCCCGCCCATACCACTTACCTCGGTCTCTGGGCACGTCCGAGCCCCGCGTTACAGGCGATTCTAACGTGCAGCCGGGTGCGAAGAGACACCGATGGGCAAGTTCAGCGAACCCTTCCTAACGATCGTGGCCTCGTTGACCCTGGCCCGCCTGGTGCTTTGCGTTCCCTTTCATCAAACACCCTGACTAATGCCCTTGGCCTGCTGACCGCTCCCAGCCGGCGGGCTGGTCTCTGGTGCACCCTTGTGCTTCCTCTCCACCATTACGTTGGGTGCTTATCACGAGTCAGCTGTCTGTCCCCAAACCTGTTTGTGGTTGCTGTCATTGTAATTACATGACTGCACTTAAGAATTACAGAACGAATTGAAGCAACAGCAACGACCGAAACCCCAGTTTTGCAGCCGGAGAGCAGGCTCAGTCATTCTAGCTGGGAGCCGCGCTGGGTCATGAGCCCAGCTGCCCCGCCTCAGCTCCGCAGTCTGCACTCCGAGGCTGTGCTGCACCTCGGAGTGAGTGGGGAGGGGTCCTTTCCAGAATTACCTCTCTGACCGCCTTGGAATAACTTTGGAAACACTCAGATATCATTCCCGTCAAAATACTATTTTGATGTAGACAACGGTAAACATTCTGTAAAAATCCAGAAGGATCTCACACTCACCTTCTTTGCAGATGCCTTTAAGCTTTTGCTCTGCATTACGGAAAGCAAAATTAGGCAACACAGGAACTCTAGTTGGCAAACCTGCGCTCGGAGAAAAGCCCCTGGGAGGAGCGGGGACTGCCGTTGGTGCCTGTGGCAGAGCCTGGCCGGGACCGAGGGGACACCCCTGGAAGGAGTGATGTGTACGGGGAGACCGGAGACCATGTAAGAATTAGAATTAGGGGTCAGGGCTCCATGGAAGGCGGCAGGTCCCAAGGAAAGTGAGGATACTGTCTGCAGGGATACAGTTAATTTGTGCTCAGTTTTTCCTGCTCTGGAACTGGTATCACCCACAAGCAGACTACATCAGTCCCTGTGAAGATCTTACTGTAGATTGCTTTCAGATGTCAGTGCTTGAGAAAAAACAGATTTAGGAGAAAACCAGCTTGTGTGCCCTCTGCCAAGTTTTGCTCATGGGATTCTTGGGGACCTTAGTGTAGGTGACCTTACTACAGTGTCGGATAAGGCATATGGTACAGACGGTGACGTGCATAAATCTTCAGTGCAAAGTGAAACCCTTTTGAGGAACCGAGAGACCACAGAGGCCATAGCTGGGGGGGAGGGTGGGCATGAAGAGACTGGTGAGCTGAATCCGGAGCCCGGCTTGGCGCAGGGTGGCATGGCAGCGGGGGTGGAGAGAGTTTGGGTCTGGAGTCAGCCAGGCATTCTCTGGGCCCAAGGCAACCTGAAGGCCACTCCCCCATGGCCACCACCCACCTTGCTGTGCCTGTTTGTCTGTTCTCTCCCACAATGGAGGTGTTGCTGCTGCCTCTCCACTCCCACCTGCCCTAGAGTGGCCCCATGCTGGGCGCGGCCTGTGCTGGGAGTGCGGCAGCCTGCTGTCCTGCGTGGCACCGGAGCAGTTCCGGCTGGCTGAGCTGAGTGGGATTGAAGCCTGCCCTGGCCTTGGCCAGATCGGTGGCAGGGCTCAGGGTGCCCCAGTTTGCCAAGGAATGGGGAGGAGCCAGCCCTCTGAGGGCACGGACAGCGTCTTATTTGGACTCAGTAGTTAGGTATTGCCTGGACTGGAGAAGAAAAATGCAAATAAACCATCCAGGCAGCCTGTCGGTACCAGGGCTGTCCGTGTGGCCTCCACCTCTTGGCACCTGGACCAGGAAGCCAGAATCTTCTAGCAAAGAGGTTCATGTTCGGTCACCTTCAGGAAGGAGTGTCCTTGATGCTGCTGAAAAGCTGCTTTGGGAGAAGTCTCAGGGGGATGCTGTGCTGTTGGAGGGGCTCCTGCACCCAGGGCTTCCCGGCCCGCGCTGCCCCTCCCCGCTTCCCTACGTGTTTCTTCCGAGGGGGAGACCTAGTTGGGCCCCGCCTGCTCACAGGGAGGTCACTTTGAGGCAGTGCTGGGTGTGGGTGTCTGGGCCGGTTGGTGGAGGGTAATGGAATCAGAGCCTTATCCGCACTGCAGCTGGGAGGCCTCGGGCCTGGGCGTGGCAAGCAGGGGCTGTGCTGCCAGCCTGGCTGGGCCCAGAGGCTGGCTCTGCCATCTTCCAGCTGGTCATGTCACTGGACAGGGGCCTGGCCCTGAGCGGGACTGCCTAGGGCCAGCTGGTAGCGCGTCGGTTTTTGACTTTGAATAGGAATGATTTCACAACATGGGTCCAGGTGACTATGAGTGTGTTTATTAAAGCTGCAGACAGTGAAACAAGGAAGGGCTTAGAATAGAAGGGGCAAAACGAGAGCTCAGGCTGGGCTGCCTCTGCTCATGGGGAAGTCAGAGAAAAGAGGGTCTTGGGGACAGGTTCAGGGGTCAGCTGGGGACGAGCTGCAGGGCTGCCGCTGCCCATTTTCCCCCGATTGCAAATCTCAGGGCCCCTTAGAGTTCAGGAGATGCTGCCTGTGGGGGAAGAGGTGAGCGAACACGAGGGGGAAGGAAGGGAATGGCTCGGGCTGCTCCCCAGCTGGGTCCTTTGTCTCCAGGCTTGTGTCTGTGTGTCTGTCTCTCTCTTTCTCACAGGCAGGAATCTCAGGGGAGGTCTCGGGGGAGGGTTTCAGCAGATACTCATCAGTTCTCCAGGCGCGCCCTTTCGGGGCCATGGTCTCCACGGATTGGTGGATTGGTCAATGACAGGTCATTAGGCGTTGCAGGCTGGTTCTGGCTTCACCCTCCTGGTTTTGCTGCTCTTCTGGGCCTGGGGCTGAAATACAGCTGAGGCCTAGATGCCATCTCAGGGGAGGCGACCTGCACCTGGCTATAAATTGCCCAGCCAGTTTGCTCAGCCATCTGTCTCAGTTTCCCTATTCACCCTGCGAAGGAATTTTCCCAGCTTTTACTACCCTGCCTCAGGTGGACTGAGGCTCCCTAGCATTGCTGAGGCTCAATATCCTCATCTTTAAATTGGGGACAATAATGTCACCTACGGCCCGGATGCTCTTGTGACAGTTCAGTGCACCTGTCTGCATCAGAATTCTAGGACACCGCCTGAGCACGTGTGAGCCCTCAGGGAGTTCAAGCTGCCTTTCCACCATCACCGGCGTCACCATTGTTGTTATTCCTCTGCATCCCGTCTTTGGTGGTCCCGGTGGGGTGGAGGGCACAGGCAGACTTCCTGAATTTCTTCTGTTTTGTGTGGAAGCGCTTCCTCCCTGGATCTTCAGCCGAAACCAAACCGACAAGTCCCTGAACACCAGGAAGTGAAACCAGCCAGAGAAACTGCTTCTGCTTGCCTGCCAGCTTGAGGGAGGTGGTGATGGGTGGTGGCAGGGGCTGGCACCCGCCCCCCCCCCCACTCCCTGTTTTCTGCACAGACTGGGCTCTGTCCCCAAGCAGCCAGAGCAGGGCTGCCCAGGCCAAGATGACAGGCGTGTGAAAAATGCGGACCTTTTATGGCTCTGGGGTCTGGTGGGCAGGAGGGGAGGTACCACGGAGCTGTCCCTCCCCACAGCTCCCCTGCCGTCATTCCTGGGTTGCACCTCTGCCTGGAAAGCTCTCGGAGGAGAAAGCAGGTTGGAGGGGGAGGCAGGGCAGTGCTGCATTTCAGCAGGACCCACCGTTAAAATGGCCCATGTAGCTCTGGGCCAGCCACCGTGCAGAGGGGCCACTCACACGTGCAGAGAGCTCACCTGTGCTTGGCCTAGGTCATCTTAGCTTATCCCCTCAGGCTCACCCCCGGAGGCAGTTACCAGGATTGGCCCCATTTCACAGGGAGAAAATGTGGCTCAGGGAGGTTGTGTCACTCACCTGAATTCCCACAGCTGGTGACTTGGGGAGGGGGAGATTTGAACCCAGGTGGTCTGGCACACAAGTGGGGAAAGGGTGAAGCCATCGGGACACAGGTCATGGTCGATTCTAGGGGCCCGACCTGTCTTCCCTTACTCCAGAAGTTAGGGAAAACTCGGCGGCCTGGGCCTGCTAGTGCAAAGTGAGCCTGCTAGTGCAAGCTGTGCCCGCCCAAGTTAATGGCAGTGGAAACTTAAGTGGCGCCTCTGGGCCAGCACCTGCCTGGGACACACAGCGTCCGTCACTGCGGAGGGGGCGTCTGGGGGCCGGAGCTCCTTAGCAGCTAGTGCTTGACCAGAGCTCCCCAGCCCCCCTCACTGGTTCCACGGCATTCCCTCCCGGTGGCCTTCCCGCCTGCGAGTTTTCCAGCTTTCATGGGCGCAGGGAGAGCAGGGGCCTGAAAGGACAGCCACCCGGCACACCCCTGGAGTTCCAGCAGGTGACCTTGCTGATGCATGGAGCACAGCCCCGGAGCCTGGCGCCCCACAAACACACACCCGAAAAGCTTTCACCGGGGAGAAATGGGCAAACGCTGGCTGGAGTATCTGCATGGCCCACGCCGGTGGGGAGCATGGGGTCCCGCTGCCACTGTACAAAGTCCCTGTGGTCGGGCCGCTCCTCTTTGGCCTGGTTCGGCAGAACCCCAGGGCTAGCTCCCTGCAGGGTGGCAGCCCCACTCCTGTGTTTTGTTAAAAAGTGCAGGTAGGCCAGGCACCCTGGCGTCTTACTCCGTCCTTGAAACTGGTCAGGCCCTCCTTCGCACTGTGTTCACTGGCAGGGGGAGGGAAGCCTTATGACCGTAACAGCCCTTGTTTCCTTGACCAGCTTTCCCATGTCACAGTCCATCACAGTCTGGTTCTTGGGCAGGGCCATCGCCGTGACAGTAGATCTTGGTCTTGAGGGGTCAGAACTGCAGGGCCAGCCTGACACCTGGGCTGCGGCTCCCGCAGACTCCTCCAGTGTCTCCTCGGTCAGCCCTCCGTCCCTCACCGGGGGGTCACGGGCCGTACCTGGGCCTTCCTGCCTCTCTGCTCAGGGCAGCAGCAGTGGGCGCAGCAGCAGCTGCAGGCTACCAGCAGCAGCAGCAGCACGGTGGCTGGAGGATGGGGGGGAAGCAGAGGGCACGGGGAACCCCAAGGTGAGAAGAGAGAGGACACCTGCCTCCTTCCGAAGCAGCCCCTCTGGAGGTGTCGGGGCCTTGGCCCGAAGGCCTGCATCGCTGGTCAGAAACACCCTTGGGCCTGACAGAGGTGTCCACCAGCCCGGTGCCGGCCACCGGGGCCCGGACCTCCTCCCTGCCGGAGCTCCGCTCCCTTCATCCCCAGGCTGGAATGCTGGGCTGCCTCCCATGCCCAGCGCCACCCAGCCCAGCATTCAAGCAGCGTGGCACAGGACTAAGGGGAATCCTCGTTCCTCCTCCTCTGCCTGGGAGGCACCGTGCCACCTCCACCAGCCCTCGGGCCAACACCGTGGCCTCACCTCCGGGGTGCCAAGAAGAGCCGAGGAGAACCTCAGGGCCCCGCTGACCTGTGAAGAGCACGATGACGGAGAAGGCCACGATCTCCATGGGCTCCGCCTGCGGCAGCCTCTGCAGCTTGCTCAGCAGCCTCTCCCCCACCGCGCTCATCTCCTGCACGAAGTCCGTGGCGGCCATGCTGAGCGGGGTTCCTGCGGGGATCCTGCCAGACTGCACCGAGCAGAGACAGGGCTGCGTCCCTGCGGGGCCGGGTCCAGAGCATCCGCCCTCTCGCTCCCCTGCAGCGCGCAGAACGGGTTTGTCAGGTCTCGGCCCTCGCAGTTCTGGCGGGGGTGGGGTGCCGCTGGGGGGCCCGCGGGGCCCCTCTGCTCAGAGGTGGCCCCCACCTCTCCACCGGCCCATGTTTCTTTGCTCATATGGAGTTCTCCCGTGAGGAGGAAGAGATGACACTGCGTCCCTTCAGTTTTTCCCGAGGGGTCCTCTTCAAAATGGGATCGGGCACCCCAGGGCTAGTCTGGCCAGTCCCTCCCTGCCCTGCTGGCTCGGACCCGCACTTCTGGGTGACCAGGAGGGTCTCCTCTGCTCTCACACCTGCCCCAGGTGTGTGGCAGCTGAGCCCACTAGCTCTTCCTGCCTGGGAGGCGGAGGCCCAGGCCCAGGCCGTGATGTGCGGCAGAGCTCCCTCCCCCGCCTCACCTGCAGGCACAGGGAACCAGGGACTTTAGACGGAGACCCGGGACAGCGTATGCCAGCCCATCTCGACCCCGCTCTCCGAGGCAGCTCCAACCCCAGGGAGGCTGGCAGGTGGCAAAGGGCATGTGCCAGACCTCGGGCTCCAGTTACTGCTGCCGCATCCCCTGTCTCGCCAGGCGGGTTTTCCCAGCATGGCTGTGGTCTGCGAAGCTGGTCACTCCCAGAGGTGGCACAGCCTGGCCCCCTGTCCTCCCTGTGGTGTGCGGCCGTTGCTTGAGTCCCTCTGGCTGTGGTGGGTGCCCCACCTGCTACCACAGCCCACCCCACTCCTTCTAGGGCAGCTCTGAGCGGCAGAGGGTGGGACTTTGTGCTGACCCTGAGTCCCTCCGGTGTCCCCTAGGACACTTCTGCCCCTCTGCTGCCTCAGTCCTTCAGGGCCTGGCAGGCAGCCGGCACATGCCACTTGCTTCGCCTCCTCCGCAAAGTGATTTTTCTAGTGGTTTTGTTATCTGCCTGCCGCAGAGCGCTGTGTCACCTGTGACTGAGTGCTGCCTGTCCTTCCTGCTTTGGTGATTGGACGAGTCCCTTCATCTCTGGGTCTGTCCCTCCCTTTAATGCGGGTGAGATGCCTGTCTTTCGAGGCTGCCTGGCAGCGAGGAACCTGGCACAGGGAGGTGCCCGGCCCACGTGACTCCCTCTGGGTGGGGCCTGGTCAGTGCAGGAGAGTTGGGGAGGCTTTTGGGGGTAGTTCCACCTGTCTGAACACTGTCAATGACCCTCCTCAAACACCCTGGGGGAGTTTATCTGGATCCTTCATTCCAGAATGTTCATGGTGCGTGAGGTGAAGGAAGGGGAGGCAAGCAGGAGATGGGGAGCTGCTTTCGGGTGGTGATGGGGGTAGAAGGCAGTCCTGGCTCCGTGGAAGTCAGACCAACGGCTTCTGGAGTTAAAGCCTCCCACCTTCCCTCACGCCCCACCCCGGCCAGGGTCAGCACGTTTCCGCAAAGGAGGCCAGGACCCCAGTTTTCAAATGCACTGAGGCACAGCCTCCCAGAACACCACAGGTCATCACGCCTGCCTCCTTTCTTTTACAAACGGAAACTGAGAGCTGAGAGGAAGGGACTTCTCCGAGGCCATGCGGCAGGACCGGGGGCGGGCCAGCCCTCCCGCCGCTGCCCCGCACTGTGTCTCAGTGGAGGCCTGCCTTGGGAAGCCTGCTCTGTGACCAGCCAGATAAATGGGCTCAGGACAGCTGACTGCGGGCGCTGCCCCTGCGGTGGGCCAGCCCAGTGACCTGGGCCCCAGAGCCCTTCGGAAGCTGGTGGGCTCTGCGAGAGCAGCCCCAGCCCACCCTCCGCAGCCTGGCACACTACTTTTACCAGGCGCATCCCTCACCAGGCCAAGGCCACACCTGCTCTGTGGGAACCACCAAAGGGACAGCTCTCGCTGTTCTGTCTCAGGTCCACCAAATCCCTTCCCGAGCAGAGGATCTCTCTCCTGTGGTCCCACCGAACAGAGTCCCTCCTATTGACCAGTGGAGCAGGCCCCTCCCTTGTGCTGGGGCCTGTGGCATCCCTGCCCCCCGGGGTCCCCAGGTGGCCCGCAGCCCACCCGCTGGGCTCAGTCCTGGGGGAGAGCGCACAGGGCGGAGGCGCGGAGCTGCTCTTGCTCCAGTTTTGGCTGCACCGGGTCTGGCTTCTCCAGCCGGATTGGCCCAGTGCCTGCATTGCCTACTGTAGGGATCAGACACCCCTTAGCTGCCGGGTGGGCGGAGGGCAGGGGGAGCTTTTTCCCTCGAGGGCTTGCTGAGGGGTGTGGCCTTCAGAGCAGGGAGGAGGAAGGTGACCCAGGTTGGGCAGAGGCGGAATTGCTGTGCGGAAAGGCGGGGTTTGTTGATCAGAAGTTGCAGCTCTAAAGTCAGCCACCCTCTGGGGACTTGGGACGTCAGAAAACTTCAGACTCCTGCCCAGGGGACCCGCGCCCCACTCTGGGAAGACTGCTGGTCTGTGTAGCAGCTGCAGGCCATGGTTGTGGACAACGTCACGGCTGTTCACCAGGGCCTCTGGGGACCTGGGTGAGCCAGCCTCACCCAGGCCAGGGCCGCTCCCTGGATCCCATCTGCACCAGGAACAGGAGCGGGGGCTGCTAGACAAGGCTCTTCTGCCCCAAAGCCTGAAGAGGAGCCCCCTTGGCGTCTCAGTGGAGGTTTCGTCATTTCCAGCTTGGGCTCGAGCAGAAAGATCCTTAGAAGGACCGTAGGGGAGTTGGAGGGGCCTCTTTTTCCTAAGAGGCAGAAGGCACATTCCAGCAGGTCTCAGGCGGTCTTCCCAGTGGGCTATTTAAAGCAAGGCCAGGGGGTGCCTGACGCCTGGTGCCCGATATAGGCAGCAGCAGTCAGGTGACCGTGTGGCTGTGCCCTGGCTGCTGCTCTGTGGGGAGCCCTGAGTGTTCCCAGCTGTGGCCCCGGGGAAAGTGGGCCCTCTGGGGCTGGCTGCCTCTCCTCCCCGTACCTTCCCAGGTCGGAGGGACAAGGGCAGGGAAGTCCAGTGGGACTAAGGGGCATTCTCTGTTTTTCTGGTCTCTCTATCTCAGGTCCACCAAACTCCTTCCAAAACGTACCTCCTGCCTTTGGACCAGGGAGACCAGAGTCCCTCCCAAACCCGTGCTCAGTATTTCATCCATTGGAAACAGCCAGAGCAGGTGGTGGCTTTCCCGGCCCCGAGTGTGGGGAGCAGCCCCAGCTGCCTGCCTGCAGAGCCCTGCATGGAGCCTTCCCGGGGTGCTCCCGGCTGGAGTGGCAGCCAGTGGAGGGGGCGAGGGAGCAAGGCAGAGAGGAAGGCGGGCAGAGCGGGTGGACTGGTGACATTCCGGTGGGTGTCATCTCCTGGAACAGAGCACCTTGTGACAAAGCCATTATCAGGCCAGATACCTGCTACTCCTACTGAAGGTTCCGGTTTCCTCCTTGCAAAACTGATACTCCAGCTCCCCAGGGGCAGCAGGCAGGTGCTTTGGGGACAGATAGGTCCAGGTGTGGGTGGCACAGGGCCCTCAGGGTTTCCTGCTCTGCCCAGTTACTTTGTTATTTTGTCGGGGTGGTTTCAGCCACCCTTGCCCCCAGGGCTTGCCTTGTCTGAGAAACACCTAGAATGAGTAACAACCCGTGTCTATGGGAGACTTGAGGGGCCCAGAGGCCCGGCCAGCAAGGCGGAGAAGCCGCTGTGCGCTGCGCCGAGCCTTCCGAACAACACCCCGCTTCGCCGTGGTTCCAACCTGCTGTGGGAAGTGGACACTTGAACCCTCAGCAGGCCCCCCTTCCCCAGCCCTGTGGCCTTTCGGGGCTGGAGGAATCCCTTGTGCTGCTGGCCGTTATTCCCGAAGCCCCAGAGACCGGGCGTTACCCTCTGCCCCAGCTCAGGGGCTGTGTTTGGGACCCTGTCCACCTGGGTCCTGTGGGCCCAGGGCTGCCATCCCTGCCTGCCTGCCTGCCTGGGGTGTCCCGGGGGTAGGAGCCAGCGGATGTAGCCATGGGCTCACCACCTTCCCTGCTGTCTCAGGCACAGCCCCACGCCTGTCCCTTCTCTCCACCCTGTGCGGCCCAGCCACCAGCCCAGGCCAGATCCCGCCGCCTCTGCTGAGCTGGGAACACTCGGACTGACCCTCGGTTTCCACGCTTACCTACATGGTGTTTTTTCTAAGCAGATACCAGCTTGTTTGTTTTGGGGAAGACATCTGGGGGGCGGGGAGGGAGACTTTAACCCTGGCGTGAGGGCAGAGAGGCAGGAGGAGTCCGCCGGCCTTGGCCCCCGGGGCCCTGCCAAGGAGGGCCCCTCTCCGTGCTGCCTGGAGAAGCATCTTGGGGTCAGGTCAGCCTTACAGGGGTGCAGCGGAGGGCTGGCTAGCAGGGCAGAAGCTGCCCCAGCCTCAGTTCCCCGTCTTCCCCTTCTCCCCACCCGACGCGGGGCTTAGATTCTGGCCCTCTCATTTCTGGTGCGGCATTTAGGGAGGTTTGTGGGCAGCTCAGTGAGAGCCTGGAGGAGCCCTGGCCAAGAACACCTGGCAGTGAGCTGACCAAGCCGTTACCGAATGGACGCCCCCCTCTCCCGGGGTCGCCCTGAACTAGGTTCGCCTTGCCCGCCGCCAGGGAATTACAGCTCTCAATGTCAGAGTTTGGTGAAAAGGAAAGGAACAATTTATTCAAAAGTTACAGACTTAGAGTAATGACTTAATGTCTTTGTTAAAATCCCAAAGTCCCTTAAAACACCCACAGACACAGTCCTTCCTTCCCTGCTCTGCCCGGTCTGGGGTACTGTATCTTTGGAAAAGAAATAGAAGTCTGTGGCTCAGGTAGCCCCCGGTTCTTCCCAGTGATACTTGCTCAGTTGGGAGGCCCCCCACGGTTCCTGGCACCGTCAGCTGTGTTGCCGTGACCTCCAGTTCTCAACCCAAACCCACATGGCACCTTCTCAGGGCCCACCAGCAAGAGCCCTTCCGTACCTTTCCCTCCTGCAGCGCCTCTCCTGCATCCTCCCAAACTGCTGAGGGAGAGAGCTCTGCTTCGCTGCTACATCTTGCTTTCCTGCTTCCTAAGCTGCGTGGTTAAGGGAGCCCCAAAACCACGGTGTTAGCCCTGCAAACCGCGTGGCTCCAACCCGTGGCTGCCACACCTGGGTTTAAATCCGGGCATGAATCTTCCTCTGCATCCCCATTTCTGACTCCGCCCACAACCAGCTACACCTGCCAGCATTCCGTATTTTTCCAACTCTTTGAGCTGCCACGGTAAGTCCAGGCAGGCATGGCCCCGTGGCATGGAGCCATCCTTCTCCGAGCTCTCACGCAGAGTCTGTAACTAGGGGGAGTTGCCTCCCAGTTACATCAAGGGTCGAAGTCATTCCCATCTCCCTGGTTCAAAGCATGGCCACAGCTACTTAACTTAGAAACCAGCTAAAAGTTAGATATGTTAATAACCGTTTTTTGTGGTTATTTGCAAACTGTTGATATGCAAAATAACTCAATGGCCCTGCTCCATGTGTCCCAGTTCAGACTTGTGGGTGTGAGGACAACTATATATATATATTTTTTGACATCTATATTTTTAGTATTTCCTGGACACTCCGAGTTCTGGACCCCGTTACAAATCCCTCTTTGGGAGGTGGGGGCCTGGCTGCACCCTGAGGCAAAGCCCCTCACAGTGGTGGCAGCTGCTGCTCTTGTCCGGGACACAGATAGGCGGAGCTGCCCTGGGGGTAAGAAATGGCTGGACAGGCCTTGCCCTGAGCCTCCTGGGCTGGGGGAAGCAGGGCCGGGGAGGGGGGGGGGGTCTGCCTTGACCTGGGAAAAGGGAGGCTCTGTGAGCAGTTGATGTTTCTCCCCCACCCCCAAGCCGGGTGGCCAAATCCCTCAGCTAAGCCCCCTGACGGGAAAAGCTTAAACTAACTTGCAGGTTAAGCAGGCACCCCGGGCCCCTCCGCCTGCTCAGCATGCAGGGAGGAAACCGCCCTCAAAGAGGCTGTGGATTTGGCCCGTGGCCCCCTGTGCTGGGTCACAGCAAAAGCAGGGAGAGCCCAGGTTTTAACAGGAGGTCATCTGGAAGACTGTGACAAACGTGTCCCCTGTAGTAAATTGTGGCCCTCCACCCTTGGGGCAGGGGACCCTTGCTGCCCCGCTCCCTTCATCCCCCTGGTCTGTGGTCACTTACCTGGGAGCTCAGGTGTGGGTGCTGGGGCGCGCGCGGGCGCTGGGAGCCGGGCACTGTCAGCGGGCCTCTTCCCTCAGGCCCGCCACCACCTCTCCTCTCCTCAGACGCCTCCTTGGTGACCGGGTGCTGCTCCCTGGATGCCTCTCCTCTGGGCCAGCAGCTCGATCAGCTGCTATCTGGGCTCCAGCTTTTTTGTTGGTCGTCCAGGAGATCCAAGTGTCAAATTACACAGGCGGCCACTGGGGTGGCGGGTGCCAGTGCCACCACTGCCTGGGTGCAGGCCAGGAGCCCTGCTGGGAACTTGTCCTGCCCCAGGAGGTCTGCAGGAATGCACCCAGCTCTCTCTCAGCTTGTTCCTCCTCTTCCTCTCCCTCCTGGTGGGTGTGTGCTAGGCCACGTGGGCTGGGCCTGGGCTGGGAGCTGATGAAAGCCGAGGTAGGCTTTCTGTTCCCTGGCAAAGATGACCCCAGGGAGGTTCCAGCTGAGGTGTGGAGTGGGGAGGGAGGGGGCCCCTAGCACGCCCAGCCCTTTGGCTCCCACCCCCACCCCCCCAACCTGCACCTCAGGCAACTCCCTAGCTGGTCCCTCCCTCTGGCCTCTCTAGGGAAAGAAAGTAAATAGTTGGGGGGAGGGGCCAGACCACCCAAGAAGCCAGGCCCCTGGGAAGTATTCTGGGGAAGAACTTGGGAGTCCCTAGCGACTTGGGAGTGGCCCGTGCCTGGCCTGCTTGCGGGGCATGTTCTCAAGCGCCCAGGGCCTGGAGGAACTCAGTGGGTCTTCTGGGCCGTTGCTGCTCTCCGGGCTCGGCTGCTGGGGATGGGCTCCAGAGCACAGTGGCTGGCGGGGCCCTCTGACATTCCGCTGGGCGTGCCACCGCAGCCAACCAGCCTGTGCCTGGAACAGGGCAGGAATAGACCCCAGCCTGCATCTTTGAGCTGTCAATGGAGCCCTTTGAGTGTGAGCACAAAACCCCAGTGAGTCAGGGCCTGGGAGAGGGTGGGGTAGGAAGCCAACCTTGTGGCCACACCACTTGGATGCCAGGGCTTCCCAGAGGCAGGACCTGCGGCCACTGTGCAGAGGTGCAGACTCTGGCGACAGAAGGCGGTACGCATTGGATTTAGGATCGGGGGCGACAGCACCCTCTGGTGGCTGCCCGGCCATCTCGGGCTGCTCAGCATGCGCTCTCCGCTCAGCTGGCGTCTGGGCGCTGGGTAACAAGCAGCTCTTGTTCCTGGATCCCGCTCCTCTGGGCCTCAGCTGCCTGAAGGGCTTCTTGCACCGGCTATTCTCGTCCCTGGCGTGGCGCCTGGACAGTTCAGCTCCCCACCGTCACCGCATTCCTGTGGCTGGACTGGCCATTCGTGAGGGACTTGATAGAGCCGTGGTCCCTCCCGGGGCCGCTGTACCTGCCCCAAGGACCGACTTTGCCCCCACCGTGGGGAGTTACAGTAGAGACAGCCGGAAGCCGTCGCCCTGGGGGACTGCAACCCTGGAAGGCGCTGCGCGGCAGGCCGTGCCGAGGCCGCTGCCCCTCAGGGCCTGGCGTGCAGTGCAGCACTCGGAGCCACTAGGTCCCTGTCCTCCGGCAGAACCCTGGCCCGGGACTGTGGACCTGGGGCCAGGCAGAGGCTCGTTGGGGACAGCAAGGAAGAGGTCATTAAGAGACAGAAGCAGAGCTGAGCCGGGGTGGGGCCACTTCCTGCCATTCCCTCACTGCAGAAGAGTGACAGGTAGCAACAGTGAGCCCTTGCTGGGCTCCAGGTGCTGTGGGGAGGGCTTCAGAGTGCTGTCTCCTCAGCCGTGAGACAGCCCCCACCACCCTGGGGGCCGGCGCTCCCTCTGCACGCTCTCTGCACCGTTTACAGTCTACAGGTGAGCGTGCGTGCTTCGTGCTCTGCTTCGCTTGGCGAGGTCCGATGCTTTCCCCAGGGCTGCAGCCTCAACTGCAGAGCCAGCCTCTGCACCCAGAGCCCCTCGCAGGGCCCCCCTCTGCCAGAGGACAGAAGGGGAGCAGGGCCCAGGCCCCAAGGAGTGAGTGATCCGCGGAGAGAGAAGCAGGGCCACACTGCGGCTCCTCTGGGTTCCCACATGCCGCATGGCCGTGGGAAAGCACCTTCGCCTCACCCTCCTCGTCGGTGAAATGGCCACCAGGAGGCCGTGAGGCCCCTGTGAGGGGAGGAGTGTGTGGTGCCCGGAGCGGTCCGTACTCGGCCCCTCACCCCTGCCCTGCTGCCTGCTCCAGGTGCCGCCATGCTGCCATTGCCAAGTACTTCGGGGATGCGCCGCCCGCCTGCGCCAAAGGCTGTGACCACTGCCAGAATCCCGCGGCCGTGAAGGAGCAGCTGGACACCTTGGAGCATGCGAGCAGCTGGAGCAAGACCTGCATCCGGCCCTCCCAGGAGAACGGCTTCGACCCTGAACTGTATGAGGGAGGCCGCAGAGGCTGCGGTGGCTTCAGCAGGTGAGGGGCAGTGAATCCAGGGCCCCTGGCCCCCTGGGAATAGTCTTGCATTCTCTCCCTGGTGCCAAGGCCAGATCAGAGACGACACCATGCCACAGTCTGTCTGTCCTCCTGCACCACGGGCTGTGCCGGGGCTGGGACGTCAGTACTGCCCAAGCTGCCAGACCATCAGGGACATTGCTGCCCCTCCAGAGGTGTGGAAGGGAGGCAGAGCCCAGGCCAGGGCTGCTCATGCCCAGCCTGTCCCCTAGGTATGATGAAGGTTCTGGAGGCAGCGGGGACGAGGGCAGAGATGAGGCCCACAAGCGGGAATGGAACCTCTTCTATCAGAAGCAGATGAGTCTGCGCAAGGTGAAGGGGGTGGGCTCTGCAGGGTCCCAGGTGGCCTCCACTCACACCCTCTCAAGCCCTTCCCTGGTGTGGAACTGGGTGCCGCCCTTCAGTGGGCAGGGTGCCTCACAAGCCCTTCCTGTTCTCTTCCAGGGCAAAGACCCCAAGAGAGAAGAATTTGTACCCCCAGGTCAGTACAGAAATGCCCCCAGGGGCTTGGGGTAGTTTCCAGGGCATGAATGGAGGGCGCCTCCTTGTGGGGCTGGAGACTCCAGAGCGCAGAAGGTCACATGGAAGAACCTGCCCCTTCTCCCCCCAGATGAGGATTGTCCCCTAAAAGAGGCTTCTAGCAGGAAGATCCCCAGGCTCACTGTGAAGGTACGAGGTGGTGGCTCCCCTACCCCACCCCCCAGCCTGGGGGCTCCTGTGACCATCCTCTCTCCTGGTGCAGGCCCGGGAGCACTGCCTGGGGCTCCTGGAGGAGGCTCTGAGCAGTAACTGCCAGGCTGCAGGTGCCTCTGACAGGTGAGTGCCCCTGGCCAGGTGGCTGGGGAGGGCTCTCTAAGTCCTGTTCCTTGGGAAGCTGTAGGAACCTGGGCTTGTTTGGGAGCCCCCGCCCCTGATTGTGGCCCATCCTACTCCCGGGGGATGCAGGTCCCTATGGCCCTACCAGGGGGCAGGCTTGGCCACAGCCGGGAGGCTGGAGGTTGCTCAAAATATCCAGGTTGGAATCCTTGTACCCAAGGCCGTTCCTCCCAGGCCCTGAACCTTCTCCGGGTCCCCAAGGAGAATGCAACAGGGAGAGGGCTCAGGCCTGCCTCACAGCTCACACTCACCCCCTCAGACCTGCCCTCCAGGCCAAGGCTGTGGAGCTGGAACACGAGATGTTCCGAAACGCCAAGGCAGCCAACCTGTACAAGGCCAGCGTGCTGAAGAAGGTGGGCCCGGGCGGGGCAGGTGGAGCATGCTCACGGCTAGGGTGGGACAGGCTGCCCCTCCACACCCCCAGGCTGCCCACCCTCTGGCCCCAGGCATCTGAGAACCCACCCCTCACCCAAGAGACCACTTATTCGGGGGAAGCCCAACTTCATTCTGCCAGCTGGAGGTATTTCTAGTCTACCCTGCGAGGACTGGAACTTGTCCAATGTCCAGCTGCCCGTAGCCATGGGCCCTGGAGCCCACTGGTGGAAAGCCTAGGGTGGGTGCTATCAGGAGCTGGTGGGTGCCATGGCAGGCCTGCTTGTCCCTGCCCCAGGTGGCCGAGATCCACAGAGCCTCCAAGGACGGGCAGCTCTACCATGCGGCAGGCGGCGCCCAGAGCTGCAGCGCCCAGGCCAGGCCCCCAGAGCCCTCCGAGCACGACATCCTGCCGGCCTCCCAGGTGTACTCGGTGAGTGGTGTCCCGGCGTCCGCCCCAAACGCGGTCTGGGAGGGGCACCACGTCCCCTGGCCCTCAGCCAGGGCGGGCCCACAAGCTGCTCCGCCCTGCCCACTGTACCCCTTCAGCCCCGAGGCTGTCCTCCCACCAGCCTGACCCCCAGGCGGCGTTGCGCCTGTCCCTTCGCTGCCTCATTCCTGAGAGGCCCACCAACACGGCCTTCCCTGGGCCAGCCGGGAGTGTCCTCGAGGGGGCTTGGTGGTCAGAACCCTCTCTCCTCCTGCTCACAGCTCAAACGCAAGCGCATGGGAGCTGGTTTCCCCAAAGGCTCCTGCCCATTCCAAACGGCCACAGAGATGATGGAGAAGACGCAGGCTGAGGCACAAGTCCCCCGGCCTGTTCAGGAGCCCCCGAGCCAGCCCTGCAGCCTCCAGGATGAGGAAAGCAGTAAGGCCGTCCCCGAGCTCAGAGGAGAGGCCCCCGGAAGCAGCGCTCGTTGTGGGGGGCCCTCCCCTGAGAAGAAGGTGAAAGGCCCCTCCAGGGGCGGTTCCCTCGCCCAGGTCCGCGCCAGCAGGAAGCAGCAGCTCCTGGCCGCTGCAGCGCTGAGGGATTCTCAGAACATCTCCCGCTTCTTCTGCCCAAGGGCCGAGAGTCCCCCTCCACTCACTTCGGCCCCAGGGACAGAAGGTGCCAGCCCTTCCTGCGATGGGCTGCCGGGACCCCTGGCTGTGGCCCCAGTGCAGTGCTCCGCGGAGGAGGATGGAGCCCCGGGATGCTTGGCTGGCCCTCCACAGACAGAGGGCTGCACTAAGAAGGGTCCAAGGTAAGGGCACAGGTAGCCTGGGATCCTTGGAATCTCCCTCACTGCCTGGGCCTCTGTAGCTCGGAGCCCTTCCTTCAGGGGCTGCCTGGGCCGAAGGCGCAGCTGGTACCTGGAGCTCTGACGCCTGCTCCCCTTCGGCCAGTGCCTGCCTGCCCAGAGACCTGCGGCCCCCTGGAGGCCAGCCCACCCCCGCAGTGGAGACACAGAGGGGCAAGCGGCCCAGGCCCCTGCAGGTATTGATGGCCCCCGGAGGGAGGGGACTTGTGGGCCAGGCCCATGTCTGCTCTGCTCTGGGTTAGGGGTTTGGGGAAAGTTCTCTTTCATGTCCCAGGGGCTGATGGCTGGGCTGGAGGGAGCCAACAGGTACTGTGGCCCAGTCTTCCAGAAGAAGGGGGGACAGCGACAGGGAGCCCCAGAGTGACCCTCCACTGTGGCCTTGCGCAGGACAACCCAGAGAGCCAGGCCCAGAAGAGGCCCCGCCCTTCAGCCAATGGCTCCATCTTAGCTAAGACCAAGGACAGCACCTCGGCTGGGGACCAGGGCCCCGCAAAGCCCACAGCCCACGGCTCCTGCCAGCTCCCGGCTCCCAGCATCTCCCTGAAGGCAGCTGCGAGCGTTGTGGTCAAGTGCCTGACCCCTTTCTACAAAGAGGGCAAGTTTGCATCCAAGGTAGGCGATGCGGGAGGGCTCTGCTCGCCCTCCCCCGGGACCCTTGGGTGCAGTGGCAGGAGGACAGGGAGTGTGCGCCGCAGAGGCAGCGGGCCGCCCCGAGGCCAGCCGCCCCCGCCCTCGGTCTGCCTTGCCCTTTGGTCATGGCTGTGGGCTGCTCGGCGGCGGAGCAGGGGCCTGTGCTCTCTGCTCCTCTTCGCCCTCTGCCTTCAGGAACTGTTCAAAGGCTTCGCCCGCCACCTCTCCCACTCCCTGGCTCAGCGGTCCTCTCCGGGAGGGAGCGGTGAGTGCCTGCATCGCCGGGTGGGGGGCAGGTGGGGGCTCTGCGGGGAGGAGACTGGCCCTCACATCCCCCCACTCCGGATCTGTAGTGAAGGAAGAGGCTCAGAACCTCATCAAGCAGTTTTTCCACGGCCGGGCCCGCTGCGAGAGTGAGGCTGACTGGAACAGCCCGTGTGACCCACAGACGTGACCGGCTGCAGCCCAGCAGGACCAGGGTCCTCCCGGGACTCCGCCGTA
This sequence comes from Anoura caudifer, assembly GCA_004027475.1. Classification (NCBI taxonomy): domain Eukaryota; kingdom Metazoa; phylum Chordata; class Mammalia; order Chiroptera; family Phyllostomidae; genus Anoura; species Anoura caudifer. Next base: position 250,678 of record PVKU01000303.1, read on the forward strand.
GGCCACCCTGGCTGGGCCTGACTCAGGAATGGGGACGGTGGACAGGCTGCTGCCGCCAGTGGCATCTCTTTCCTCAGGGCCCTCCCCCTTCCAGCCACTCCTTGCCCAGGAGATGGCCCAGACTCCTCCCAAATTGAGGTCAGCAGCCAGATCAGCCCTGCTTCTCACTACTTGCAAGGCCTGAGATCCTCTTCCTCCCAGCCTCTCCTGGCCCTTGTGGCTGTGTTCTGAGTGGGGTCCCCCAGTTAGAAGGGTGTGGGTGGTATGGCTGCTGCCCGGGGAACAGGAAGGAGAAACGGTCCCTCTACCTCCTGTACTTAAATTGTAAGCCAGGGGCGAGGCCCATCCGGGTGACGCATTGGGGCCCCGTCAGGAGGAACCCCGCTGGCCCCGGGTGCAGGCCCTGCTTCCGCTCAGCTCCGGCCCAGGAAGGCTGGCTGGACCAAGACGCTTGCCAGAGAAATAAAGTCCTGTTCATGCTCACACAGCCCTTTTCTCTCAGGAGTTTTATTTCCTTGGCAGCTGCTTCTCCCAGGTCTGTGCTCATGCTGATGTTGACCTGGGGCCAGGTGGGTGTCTCCCCCAGCCTGGGCGACATCAGCTGCCCAAGCCGAGTTCCTACAGCCCCTGACACGCCCCCAAGAAGGAGTCGTGCGACTCTTCTCTCCCAGTTGAGGTCACTGTAGCAGCCCCTAACTTATGGCCCCCATGTGGGCCAGCCTGGCTATGCTGGACAGCCCAGCCATGACGTCCAAATCCCGAGAGAGACCATCCAATGAGTCTTGATCTGGGGAGGGGCTCCTTCCTCCTCTCCACCTCTGCACCCCTCCTCTTGGCTGAGGCCAGCCACTAAAGGGACTCGGTGCCGCTGTCCAGCAGGTAGATGATGGTGTGCTTCAGCTCCTGGGCCTGCAGGGTACCAGCAGGTGAGGGCAGGGCTCCCTGGCCAGCCCCCACCTCTGCCATGCCTACGGCACACTTGAGTGGTGGGTGTCAGCCCGTGCCCAGGCTCCGGCAAGCCAGGCCTGGGTGAGGCGCTCGCCAGCTTCCCAGGGTGGTCAGGGGCCCTGGCCACTCACCTGTGGCAGCTCAAACCAGATGGTCTGGGGGCTGTCAGCGGAGCCATAGTTGAGTTCCAGGCCAGGGAGCCCCTCTTCATCCAGGGGGCTCAGCAGGTGGAGCTGATGCAGGTCCCTCAGGGCAATGGAGCAGCGCGGTGTCTGGGGGCAGCAGAGATGCAGAACTTGGCCCCACCCAGAGAAGGACTGGGGGGTGGGGGGGGGTGGGGGGAGTGGCGCAGGAGCCTGGCCCACCTGGGAGCTGGGATCCATGAGGATGAGGCGCTGGCGGTTCAGCCCCAGGAGGCTGGGCCCGGGCAGGGCCTGCTGGCTCACGCGTAGCACCACGTAGATGGTGCACCCGAAGAGGGGCAGCTGGCTCACGCCCTCTGGGGAGGTTGGTGGGGGGACATATGGTGGCAGTTCTGGCCAGTGGGGCTCAGTGACCTGCCCTAGTTAGCCCCTAGGTCAGGTGAGGGGGATGGAAGGTAGAGGAGCTTTCTCAGCCCCCTCTGCCCTCACCCCTTCCCTCCAGGGCCTCCTAACTCCTGCCTCCTCCCCAGCAGCCCATGCACCCCAGACCCACCAATGAAGCTGATCTGTGCTTCGTGGGAGCTGCACCCCTGCAGCTGCCTCAGCTCCTGAGCCATCAGGCTCCCTATGGTGGCCATGTCCACACGACATCTCAGCGGCTTTGGCAAGTAAGCCGCCAGGTCTTGCCTAGGACACAGCCAGGTCAGTCAAGGCCAGGCACACGGCGGGTGGTGAGTAAGCAGACTGGTGGCTGCTGTGGGTGAGACTGAGGGTCCAGCACACAGGTGGGGTGTCCCTGCCCTTATGCTTGGGGTGGGGAGGACAGGCATCCACAGCCTCCCTGGCTCCGGGCCCATCTGGTTAGGACCGAGAAGAGTACGGGCCAAGTGGCCCTGACCTTGGACTGTGGGCTGAAGGAGGGGCCCTTGGGGTGGGACCAGAGGACTGACAGGAGGCAGGGCCTCGCTCACACTCACTCAGACGGGGGTGCCTTGTGGGCCCTGCTGAGGTGCTGCAGGGCAGCCAGCCGGGCAACCTGAGCATCGGCCTGGGTGCCTACCAGCAGCTTCCCCTGCAGGTAGTCCCGCTGCACCTGCGGGCAGAACAGTGACGGGCAGCTGGGCCCTAAAGCCCCCAGTTCCTGGTTCCTGCCTCCATCCCTTTTCCTTGGGGGAGGGAGGCTTGGAGGTCTCCCACGCAGGCCGGGATGAGCTGGCACTCACGTGCCAGTGGCACAGTGGGCCAGGGCCGGGTGGGGCTGGCTGACTTACCTGGCTGTAGTGGGTGCTGATGTAGGTGGGGTTATCGAAGTGCAGGGGTGTCTCCCAGCTGAGCCGCCGGCTGTGCAGGCTGGCGTCCCGGTCCCTTGCCACGTTGTTGAGGTACTCATGAGGCCGCAGGGGCCGCACCAGCTTGCCTGCAAGGGGAGCCCCAGTTTGCAGCCTGCCCTGCCAGCCCCAGCATGGGAACTGCCCACCCATGGGCACAAGGAGGGCCTGGCCTGCTGAGCCGAGGAGCTTACCTTCCCCTTTGATGAGGAAGAGGGCGAATTCCTGCACCTCTTTGGGGTCCGTGATGCCCATCTGCCCACACATCTCCTCCAGCACCTCAGCTGCCACCTGGGCACGTGGGCAGGGCCATGATGGGGGGCTGGGAGGCCCAGAACCGATGCCCACAGCCTCCCTGCCTGTCCCCAGCCCCTCTCTGGTGGCCCTGTGCTCACGGTGAAAGTTGAGATGTTGGTCTTGTAAGTCAGGCCTCCAGGCAGGTGAATTAGAAGCAGGCGGGCCATTTTCCCTTTCTGCCAAGGCAGGGGGCAGGGTCAGTCCACCATGGACAGAGGCCCCAGCTCCCCACCCCCGAGGGAGACCCAGAACGCCCAGCCGTCTACACTCCCAGCACCAGGATAGCCTGCATTTCGCCTGGGGACGGCAGCTGCTGGCGCCCGCCGTATTTGACTGTGTGCTGGAGGTGCTCCTGGCTGCTCCAGGCCAGCTCTGCAGAGAGGAGCCAGGCTAGTGGTCACAGGCTACTCCAAACCCCTCCCCAAGCAGCCGAGCCCCAGCCTGGAAGCCCCTCCCATAAGCACCTTCAATCTGGCCCAAGTCCTGCAGAAACTTGGTCACGTAGGGCAGCAGCGTGGTTGATGGGAGGAAGAAGCCAGTGAGGAGGTTGAGGAGTCTCCAGCCTCGAGCACAGAGGTCCCTGCAGGGCAGAGGGCCTGGGCTCAGGCTGCCAGGCCATGGCTGCGGGTTGCCCGCCACCCGGCCCAGCAGCCCCACACTCACGGCTGGGGGTGTCCTGTGACCTGCTTGATGACCTGGCAGTAGATCTCATCCCTGAGGTTCTTCTCCTCCTGGCACAGCTATGGGGACAGAAAGGGCAGGTGGCTGGGGAGGGGCCGCGGGGGCAGGCAGAGCGCGGTGGGGCGTGGGACGGTGCGAGGTCTGGCATTAGGGACAGAGAGGTCCTGCTAATGGCTGCGGGCTTGGGGGCCATGTCAGGGTGACAGCCAACGGTCCTCTGTCTCTATCTCAGCGTGGCAGTGTCTACACAGCTGCTCACTCTAAACCACTGTCTTCATCCCTGGCCGGTGGAGCAAGCACCAGCCCGTGAACCAAAAGGTCACTGGTTTGATTCCTGCTCAGGGCACAGGCCTGGGTTGCAGGCCACCCATTGGTGTTTTTCCCTCCCTTCCCCTATCTCTGAAAGTAAATAAATAAAATATTTTTTTTAAATCAATGAATCACTGCCTTCACCTGCTTCCTTGACCTCTAAGGGCTGCCCTGCCCTGGGACCTCTGTCCCTACTTGGCTCCTTGGCCATCTCGTCTGCTGTGCCTGCGTCCAGCCGAGACTCCTCCCTGGGATGCCAGGCCCGCCCCTTGGAAGTCCGGGCTCCAGACTCCACTTTTCCGAAATCCTCCCCAGCATCCAGACCCACACCCACCTCGCTCTGCCTGCCCCCTTGTACTGTCCGCTTGTACTGCCCCAGAGGCTTCCTTCGGCCGCCTGCTTCTGCATCACCTTGTCACCAAGCCTTGTGCACCGAGGAGGCCCCTTCCCCCGCCTTCCCCACAGCACTTCCACTCCCGGACGCAGGCACTGTGGTTTAGTGACTGTCCACTAGGTTGCAAGCTCTTGGGGACTTAGCCGGCCTGGCTCACTGCCACGCCTCCAGCATATAGTAGGTGCTCAATAAATACCTGTGGCTGATTCTAATGAACAGTGACCAAGGAAGCGGGGGGGTTCCTATTCAGGGCAGGAATTCATCCTCCGGATTCCCAGCTTCCAGCACGCACAGCTCCTGCTTACCTTCAGCAGCACGTAGAGGAGCTCCATCTCGTCCTTGCCCTGGGGCTTAGGCTGGTCCCCCATAAACTGCATCAGGACTACAGGCAGGATGAGAGGCATGGGGAGCTCGGCTGGGGGCCTGGCCCTGGCTCATGCTGCCCCCACACGGGGCTTTCCCCAGCTACCGGATGCCTGGCTCTCAGAACGTGTGTCAGCCACGCAGAGCGGGGGACTCAGCTCTCCCAGCGGGGAAACAAGCCTCTGAGAGCTTCTGCAGGTGCCTGCGCCCCGCATGGCACATGGACCTGCACCCACTGCCGCCTTCCAGCCCAGACCCCCCACACCCCACAGCCCTTTGGGTGGGAATAGGAGTGAGTGAAGGCTGTGGGGTTACAGGACCCACCTGTGAGCTACCCTGAGTTGGCAAACTCGAGAGAAGGCACCCAGATGCCTGGGCCTGAGGCACCACAGACAGGACCTGGGACAGCCACTCACCCTGGAAGCTTTCCACAGCCTGCCTGCTCACGCTCTCGTCACTGAGGCTGATGAGCGATTCCTGGATGGGGTCCTGGAGCCAGAGAGGCTGGGCTGTGGGTCTGGGGGCCACGGGGGCCAGAGGGCAGGTCCGCTGGCCCGACTTCCCCCACCTGTCTCCCTACCTTGGTGTACCGCACCAGGCCAGCCATGGCTTTCCCCTTAGTACCCCTGTCAGTCTGGTCCAGCCTAGGGGGGCAGAGAGGAGCACAGTCTCGCTTGTTCGGCCCTTCTGCCCCATCCCAGGCTGCAGCCTGGTGGTCCTGAACAGGGAAGCCCACTCCCAGGAAACTAGAGACAGACCGGCATACAGGTGGGCCCGGGGCACTCACAAGGCCGGGGGCTTCCGGAAGTATTTCAGGGCAAATTCCTGCATGCTGTAGTTGTGGGGGTCCGTGGACAGTGAGGCAGACGGGCCAGAGGTGGCCCCTGAGCTGTCGCTACATGCCCGGCTCAGGGGGCGAGCGGGGCCCTGGGAGCACAGGAGACCTGGTGCCACCCGAGTGCCCACTGACCTGTCCCGAGCCCCTGCCCCAGCCCCACCCCCGCACAAGCCTGGAGGAGCAGGCAGGACAGCTGCAGTGAGCACACCACCAGGAGTCAGGAGAGTCAGGAGTTTTTTATTGAGCATCTTCTAGGGTAGCACTGAACTAAGCAAGGGGCACAGGGGGGAACAGGCAACACAGCCCCAGCACACAGGGGGCGTGCAGTCCTGCTGGGGAGACAAGGCCAGGAATTGGGAGAAGGCAGCAGGGCAGTCCTCACTGCTCTCCTGTCTTCCTCACCTCCCTCTGAGCCAGGCCCGGCTCTCCGCTGGGCAGCTGACGCTTGGACTGGTCAGTCCTCCGCTCCAGCGAGGAGGGAACCGGAGCAGGAGCCGGCTGCACGAGGTCGGCAGGAAAGAGTCCCGAGCGGCCTCCGGTGGAGCCGAACTGCCAGCCTGCAAGGCAAGCGAGGACGGCCTCACCCACCAGGCCCCGCTTCCCCTCAGAGGCTCGCCCACCTGCTGCCCTCCCTGGGTCAGCGCCTTTCTTGCCCCTGGAGATACCCGGCTCCAAATGGGCCACCGGCAGCAGCTTGATGAGGTCCCCGCGGTGGAAGCTGAGGAGGCTGCGGTCATCGGTGATGTAGCTTCGCAGGGCGATGACGTAGCCGGAGTCCTGCAGGTGGGAGGGTGAGCGGGGCCGCGAGGGAGCTGCCAGCCTGCCTGTGACCCCGCTCCTGCCGCTCTACCTGCTCCCCTTCCATTGGCCTCGTTCTCCCCTAAACACCCCAGAATGCCAGGGACCCAGCCGGAGCACCTGGGTCCCACCCCAGGCAGCTTGGCCGACAGCCCCAAGGCCAGCCAACCTGGACAGGGCACCAGGAAGCATGGGGTGGAGGCTCCCACCCGGTCCCGCATGCAGCCCACGCTTGCCTTCCTGAGCTCCTTCAGGAAGAGCTCAATCATGGCCTTGATGGCACCCGCCCGGGCTGTGTGCAGCACCAGCTGTTCACTCTTCAGAGTCAGCTCCAGGGTGGAGCCGCCGCGGCACTCCACGCCCAGCACCTCAGCAAAGCTGTGCACAGGGTGGGGACATGAGCTGGGGGCCATCTTATCTCCCCCAGCTGCCCCATCCCACAGCCCAGGTTCACCTGTAGGAGCAGAGAGTCTTCAGCTGCTGGGAGCAGGCGCTGGGGCCATGGGTCACCTTGAGCAGTCTCAGCCCCCGGTGGGACACGCCCAGCAGCTGTACGTTGCTGCCACTCTCACCCTGCGAGGAGGTGGGGTCACAGACAGGCTGCTGGGTCCCCTTCATCATCCAAGATGCCTTTGTCTTTCTGCTGGGGCCCACCCCACCCCCAACCCCGGTCCCTGCTGCAGAAGGGCCAGGCCGCGTGCAGGGGTCCAGACTGGGGCGCTCCCATTCCAGCCCTGCCCCGCCTCACTGACCGAGACGGGGAAAGTGCGGGAGAAGTAATTGGCCCAGTTGTCCCGAGCGGCCACCACAATGCGCTTCTTGACATTGTCCTCAGCAGTGATGAGTGAGTCCAGGCCCACCTCCAGGTCTCCTGCAGGCAGGAGTGGCCCCAGATGGTCCTGAGGCTCCCTCACAGCGGGGAACCCCAGAGTCTGCTCCCTCCCTCCCTCCCTCCAGCAGGCCCGGCCCCCAGCCTTCCAGCCGTCCGACTGCAGGGTCCTGGGACCCTACCCAGCAGGTCTTTCATTTTCCTCCGCTCGTCCTGGGAGATCCGGGTGCAGGACTCGGAAAAGGTGTCCCTGAGGATCTGGGGTCAGAGCCAAGTGGTCACCATCAGGTCCTGAGGCCAAGGACCATCCCAGAAGCAGCCATGCACAGAGGAAAAGCTGGAGTGCCCACCGGGCGGGTGGAGCAGGGAGGGAAGTGGGGCTTCCAAGCCCAGGGCCTCCCTTGGCCACCAGAGACCCCACCTCCCTCCCCCAACAGCCTGCTGTTCCTTGGGCAGCAGAAAGAAGCTTCCCTGAGGAAGCAGAACTTGGGGGAGGCTCCTGGAGATCTGGGGGGCTGGCGCAGTCCTCGGTCATCCAGAGGTGGCGAGGGGACGAGCACCAGGAAGAGCCTACTGTGTTGGGAGCTGGGTTACACTACTTTCAATCCTCGTTGTGGGCCAATCAGGGCCCTTACTCGCAGAGGTGTTGTGAGGGTTACATAGAGGGGGCGGGGCTCAAAACGCAGCAAGTGCCCAGGTGTGTGCGGTCTGTCTGCACCTGTTGCGGGTGGGGGGGAGCTCTCACCTGCTCACAGAGGAGCCTGAGGCTGTAGGGATGGCTGAAGCTCTCCCGGGGGTAGAATACCTGGAGGAGGGCAAGGGAGAGTGAGAGAGGATGTGGCGCCCCTGCCCAGCCCCTTCCCACCACACCTCTGCTTTCCAGGCCAGAGAGAAAACCAGCCTGTGGAGGTGGGTCAGGGCATGGCAGCTCCCTGCATTTGGGGAGCAGATGTGGAGGTCCCTGGCTGGGTCCCCCAGAGACTGCCAGCCCCCAGCCCAAAGAGAGGCCCGGCGGAGGCTGCTCACATGCTCACCTCTTTGCGTAGGAACAACCTCCAGGGCGCATTGGCGTAGGAGAAGCACACGCTGCCAGAGGGCATAAGCAGCTGGGTGCTGGTGCCCTCGTCCCCCCAGGGCGCCATCAGGCCTGGCGGAGGGGGTTTCAGGTGAGGAGCAGCCAGAAGCAGAACGACCGGTTTGAGAAGATCCACAGCTCCCAGGGACCCTTCAAGGCCCACTCGGCCGGCCGCTGGCTGCCTTGTCCCCGCCCACAGCCCCACCTCCTGCCTCCATCTTTCCCTGCTGTCCCTGAGTCGGGGCCCCTGCCCAACCATGTCAACAGGGCCAATCACTTTCAGACAGTGCTGTCAGCTCTGTATAGAGGATAGCCCCTCAGTGCCCTTCAGAGATTCCCGAGCCTGCCCTGGGTGGGAACGCGGAAGCTGGGCTCCTCGGCTCCAAAGTCCAGAAGCTGGAGCAGCTGACCTCAGCCCTGAGTGCCAGGAGGCTATTGGGAATCCTGGCCCCACAGGGGGTGCCACCACCCAGGGTGGTGAGGCTCCTTACTGTGGGGCTTACCTGAAGGGGTTCCTGAGTCCTCAGGTGGAAGCAGTGGGGGTGCTGGTGGAGGTGGGGGGGCCTGGGCACCGGGTGGGTTCTGGCTAAACAGCTCCTGCAGGGGCCCCTGCTTCTTCCTGATGGAGTCAGAGGCCCTGAACCTTGAGGGGCACTTGGGTCTAGGGGCCACAGCTGGCGGGGGGCCCTTCTCTGGGCTGGGGATGGGCATCTGTGGAGGCACAGAGAACACACACAAGCTGTGTCTGGGGAAGGCCAAGTTGACCCCTGAGAGCCTCGGGCTCCTGAGCACAGCGGCCCTGCCCTGGACGGGACGGGACTGGCCTCACCGGGGAGGGCGAGTGGGCGCCAGTGATCCCCAGCTTAGCCAGAGCCTCGTCCTTTGGGGTGTTTTTCTTCTGGAAAATTTGGGAAGGCTTCCTGAGAGAAAGAAAAGGTCAGGAGTCCACAGGGTGACTGTCTCCCTGGGGAGCGGGCAGGGCCTGCCACCCCCGGGGCCCACCTGGTTGGCTGCACGGGCACAGGCACGGGGCCTGGGCGGCTTTGGAACATGCGGACGATGTTACCAATCTCCCTGCTGGGCGTGGGTAGGCGGCCCTGTGCTGGCCTCGGGCCAGCTCCAGGCTCCGCCTCCTGGGCTGGCTCAGCCTCAGCCTTCAGCGCCGCCTTGGCTCCACCTTGCGGTGGTGGCTTCTTCACAACCCCGGGCAGAGGCAGAGGAGCAGATGGCACTGACCAGGAGGAGAGGAAACACATGAGACCCTGTGCATCGCCCAAGAGCCAGCCCCTCCCCCGCTTCTCCCCACCACCTGCACGGGGCTCCTCCTCTTCCTGCTCCTCCTCCTGCTCCTCCCCTTGGGGGATCTGCACCTTGGGTGGAGGCTTCACCGTCTTCGTCTTGCTCTGCTCCTGCCCTGGAAGTGCCCAGATGACCCTGTCTGCCACCCTCCACCTGGCCTGCCCCTCCACGCTCCTGGACAGGCCACATAGACCCAGGGGAGTGCGCCCCACTGCCCCTGGCCAGGCTGTGTCAGGGACTGAGTGTGTGCATGCTCTCGTCACCCCGAGTTCCCTCACCCATCTTCTGGAAATAGTCCCGTTTCTGCTGGAAGCTCTTGGGCCTGCCTTTATCCAGTGGGGCCTCCTCTGAGGTGTGCTGGCAGGAAGGGGACGCGAGGGGACAGCCCTGTCAGCCAAGTCACCACTCTCACAGTGAGCCCCTGGGATCCCTGGCACTGGGGCCCAACGGCACCTTTTCTGCATCTTCCCACCCCCAACCCCGCAAGCCCTGCAGGCCTGGAGCCCGTGCCCCATCCTGGGCCTGCCCCCTGCCTGGCCTCCACTCCTCACCTGCAGGCAGACACCCACCAGCTCTGGCTCTGGCTCCAGCTCTGGCTCCGGCTCCAGCTCAGTCTCTGGCTCCTTCTGGGGGACTGGGGGCTTCTTGGGCTTGGGGGCAACGGCCGGAGTTGCCCGGGCCAGGCGCTGGTGCTGCTGTGTTTGCTGCTCCAGGGACAGGGTCATGGCCTGGGCGGTCATCTGCTGGGCCTGAGTGGGAGCGGGAGGAGCAGAAGGCCAGGTGAGAGCTGGCCCAGCCCTGCCCCATAGACCTATCCTTACTAGGCAATCCAGGCACCCTGCCCACCCTTACCAGGATCAGCGCCTGCTGGTTGATGAAGTTCTGCTGCTGGGTCACCAGCTGCCTTACGTCCACACTGGGAATCAGGGGCTGTGGCAGGGGCTGGGGCTGGGGCTGTGGCAGGGGCTGTGGCTGTGGCGGCACCACCATGGCTGCGGGTGGGAGGTGCGTGGGGCAGGTAAGCACCGTGGCCAAGCTCCAAGCCCTCTCTCAGCCCACCGTGCCCTCTGGGCCCTGGGCAGGACCCTCCCTCCCCCAGGCCCTACCTGGCCCAGACTTACCTGGCATGGCAGGGACTGCGCCCATTGCTGGCATCATTGGCATGGGTGCGGGCATCATAGCTGGCTGGTACCCGGGCATCTGCATCATCCCTGGGTATGCTGATGGAACAGGGCCCTCCCAGGTTGGTCCCTACCTGGGCCCACGGACCACCTCCCTCCACCCCCAGGCAAAGGATATAGGCCCAGGGTGCTGGTTGGAGCTCTGACCCCAGACCTGGGGGTGCCAGGCAACACCCGCCTGCGCCTCTGGGCTGGGGAGCCCCTGGGTGGGTGCTGGGGCTCACACTCACCCATAGGGTAGCTTCCCTGATGCATGGGCCCCATGGCGCCCCCTCCCTTCATTCGGCTGCTGAGAGCCCTGCCTTGCTCCAGGTCCTGAAGGGACAGAGGTCACAGGTCACACAGAGCTAGAGTGTGAGAGAGGTGGGAGGGGCAGCAGAGGCCCCAGGGGGACAGGGGTGCAGGTGGGGTAGGGGGTGTGCTGGATGCTCACACTGAGGCCCGGGGAGAGGACGGGCTCGAAGATGTCATCCAGGTAGCTATCCAGGCTCCCTGAGGTCTGGGACTCGCCTGTGGAGCCGGAGGAGGGTCAGTGTCAGCAGCCTGGGGCACAGGGCTTCCTGCGCCCCTACTTCCAGCACCCCCATCCCAGCACTCTGCCAACCTCAGTGTGCCCACTCCCAGCCTTACCTGCGCGGCCCCTGCTGGGCAGTGTTGGGGCTGGACCTGGAGGAGGAGCTGGGAACAGAGATGGGGCCTGGACACCAGGGGCGGGAGGGATGTCCTCAGCCCTGCAGGACAGAGTGGGCCCTGCTAAGGGAGTACCTTGGCTGGGGCCATGCCCAGGCTGAGACACAGTGTAGAAGCTGCTATGGGGGTTGTATCCACAGAGAGGGAGGAGGCTTAGTTGGGGGGACTGGGTCTGTGCTGGCTCCTGTAAACCCCAGGGTGTGGTGTGGGGGCCAGGAGAGGGACAGGAGCAGGTTGGGAACAGGGTTGCTGGGGTGGCACCTACAAGCTCTGCGGGGTGATAGGGTAGTTGCAGGGACCAGCAGGGTCCCCCACATTCTCAATCTGGCCAATCAGGTCCAAAACGAAGTCACAGCCAGCCAAGTCCTGCCAGGAGTCCCCGGAATGCAGTGACACGGACCAGCCACGGGGGCTACCCTCCAGACCTCTGTGTAGGACAGGGGCGCGCATTAGGGGTGTGGTCAGCCAGGCCACCGTGGGAGCGGGCCAGGGCCTGAGGGCAGACCGAGGGGAGGGCTGCAGAAGGGGGCAGGAAGCTGGGTGAGGAACCCCCGTCACTCAGCAGGCTTCCTTATTTGCGACTCACAACCCTTATACTTACATGTCAGCTCTGGTTCACACATTTATTTGTTTACCTGTCTAACTGGAACCTGGGCCACCCTTGCTTCCCATCTTGAATCTATTGTCTGGACCCTGCCCACTTAGCCCCGCCCCCTGTGGGGAGCAGGCTTTGGCCCTGGGTCTGAGGGAGCAGCGCAGGTGGTGCTCAGTGGGAGAGTGGGCTGGGAGGATGAGGGGACTTGGGGGTGGGGGGCAGACAATGGTCAGTGTTGGCTGGACCCTTCCCTCCCAGGCCCCACACACCTGCTCTGCAGGATCCACCCGGCAAACTGCTCCCCTGTAGTCCAGGACTCCACTTCCGCCGAGAAGCACTCCTCTGTGGGACGAGGGGTGCGGGCCAGGAGTGAGAGGTGATAGGGTTAACCCTGTCAGGAAGGCGCCGCTGTCCCCAAGGGGGTTCCGAAAGCAGGACAGGACAGAAGGGAGGGGGTCCAGTAAGGGTCCGGGGGCAGGACTGGCTCCACTATGGGCCTGGGGAGGCCTGGGCTGGAGGCGGGCATCACCATTGAACGTGAAGACGTCCAGCACCATGCGGCCCCGCCGCCGTCCGGCCGTCCACTCCAGCTGAGTCGGGGGGTGGGCACGTGTGATCCCAGGGGCCAGCCGTGTCCACTCAAGGGCCCCCAGCAGCTTGTGCTGGCACAGCGCTGCCATGCCACTGGGGGCCCGGTCAGACACAAACCTGGGGGACAGCACAGGGCTGCTGTGGGGGTGGGGCAGCCCGCTGACCCTGCCCCCCTGGGAGCCTGCACCCACCATGCCCCTTACTTGAGCAGTGGCTTCTGCAGGGTGGGCAGAGGGGGGAAGGCACTGAGCAGGATGGCCATGAGGGCCCAGCCACGCTGGTTCTGCTGCTCGCTGCGGTTGTGCCAGAGCTGGGCCACCAGCTGGCTGAAAAGCTCGTCCCGCAGCTGCGGCCGGCGTTGCCCCTGCCTCACCAGGTACGTGCCCATGGCCTGTTCCTGCCAGGGCAGCAGGGAGTCCTCCCCCAGGAGCCGGAGCATCTGCAGACACAGAGGAAGCAGGTGCAGAGCATTGGGGCTCCGAGGTCCCAGCCAGCACCGGAGCCAGGCACCCCCTGTCCGCTCCCTGATGGGCCACTCACCACCTTGTTGATATCCAGGGCATGCTGAGGGGTCTCGCCATCCAGCCGGGTCAGGGGCTTGGCCAACAGGTACCCAGGGGTGGGCAGAGATGGTTCCTGCAAGGAAGGAGGGTGACATGGGGCCTGAGCAGGGTGTGTCTGGGCCGACCTGCCGGAGGCAGCCCCGGGGAGCCCACAAGGAGCGTCGCCCTGGGAGAGGGAGAAGGAAGGACTGGTGTGACAACCACCCTTAAAATGCAGCTTCATTGATCATTCTGATTAGAACGTTGATGCTCATGCACGTGGCAAACTCAGAAAATGGCTCTGGCTGGTGTGACTCAGTGGATTGAGCGTCGGCTGTGAACCAAAGGGTTGCCGGTTTGATTCCCAGTCAGGGCACATGCCTGGGTTGTGAGTCAGGTCCCCAGTGTGGGGTGCATGAGAGGCAACCACACATTGATGTTTCTCTCCCTCTCTCTAAAAAGAAATAAAACCTTTAAAAACCCCCCTCAGAAAATGTGGGAAAGGATAAAGAATAAAAACCACCACTAACATTCCACTAACACGACCAGTCGGTGGGTCAGCCTCTCTCTTCCTCGTCCTGCTTTCTCTGCACAGATACAGCCATCACCACCCCCACTGCTGTTTCTAACAAAATTGGGGTCACACTGCAGGCCGGTCTGACTCCAGCCCTGCAGCCCAGCCAGAGTCCCTGGTCATGGCACATGCTTTAACGACATGACTTCACCAGCGGGGGGCGCTGCCGCAGGTGAGACACATGCGTGGCGTCACAGAGCTCAGTAACACTAGAGAGTGAGTCATTTAGGTTCAACGAATATTTTCCGAGCAATGCATCTGTGTCCACACCCCCGCTACCCCGCCCCGGTCCCCAGTGACAGGAGAGGGAGGGGGCTGGGGAGCTACGGGAACAGACACCCTCTGCCTGGCAGGGGCTAACATCTGGAGACCTGGGGGAGTCAGCCAGGAAGAGCGGAAGCCTAGGGGCCCACCTGAAAGCCGGTGGAGATGAAGCTGGAGAAGGGGAACTGGTCAATGTCCGGCGGGAGGGTCAGGCTGGGCCGAGCAGGAACTTCTGGGGGCTTGGCCTCGGTGATGCTCTGGGCCAGAGTGTGCTGGCAGCCTGGGACAGAGCCCAAAGGCAGCCCAGAAGTGCCCAGGTTATGTACCTGGCTCTGGTACCGCTTCTAGCCCTCACCATCAGCCCCCAGCCAGGTGCAGAGGGAGCTCAGGGCAGCCCGGAGCATCAGTGGGAGGGACCTCAGGGACAGACCCTCTCTGCACACTTAGAGGGATTTGGGGAGGGATCGATCATGGGAAGAGTGACATCAGTCCAGACTCACCTTCTGCTGTCCTCAGCATGACAGCCAGCTCGGCCGGGATCTCCAGGCGCCCCAGCTCCTGTCAGGGAGGAAGGATTGACCAGATACTAAGGGGGTGGCGGTGTAGGTGGCCAGTGCCCCTCCTCACTCCAGGTCTGTAAAGTTCCCCTCTGAAGGCCCTGGACACTTGCCCTAACGGCCTCAGGAGCCCTCTGGGGAACACCAAGGGCACCCTGAGCGACAGGCCCCATGCTGGCCCCCTGGGACCCCATGCTCCCCCTCAAGCTGTGCCAGATTCGTCAGGTTCATAACCCAGTAACGCCTTCTCACTTCCAGCCACCTACCATGCTTGGCACGTTCTCGGAGGACCCACTGCTGCCGTGCCAGCCGCTCCGAAGCCCAAGCTGTCAGGGCGGTGCAGGAAGAGCTGATGACCCTGAGAGGAGCCGCCTCAAGCCTCCGAGAGGCCCCGCCCTAGCACAGCAGCTCAGCAGCCCCTCCGGCCCCCGGAGGCCCCGGCACGGGGCAGAGGAACAAGTGCAGACCCCGAGGGACTCGCTGCCTGCGCCCAGCCCTCCGGAGCCCTCACCAGCCTTGGCAGTGGGCGTCACTGCCTGCCTGTCAGGGCACTAGGTGGAAGGCAGGAATGGTCCCAGGGACAAAGTCCATCCAGGGAGGGGCCGAGGAAGGGGACAGTATGTTGGCGCTGACCTTTGAGCTGCTTTATGGCCCTCAAATTGGAGTCATCAGGGAAGAGGGGAGCAGGTCTGGAGGGGATGGGAAGACACCTCAGGCAGGGAGGGGATCGTGTGGGCCTGAGGGGTGGCAGGGATGAAGGAAGGCAACCACCTCCCAGAGGCCCCAGCCTGCCCTGGCCAGGCAGACAGAATTGGGAAGAGTTCCAGCAGCAACGGCCTGAGGCCTTGACCTTGTGTGGGTGGGCTAGGAGGGTGGACGCTGTCAGGACCCGACTGGCTTGGCCGGCAAAGGGCTTGGCTTCTGCCCTGAGCTGCCAGTGTGGCCAAGGCCTCACCTGCAGTCTGTGCTGCCGCCTCCAGAGCAGGGGCCGGGCCGCCAGCAGGATGGTGTTCAGCTGTCCCAGCGCTGCCCGCCGACGGAGGTACCGCTTCCTGGAGACCGGGAAGGGGGTGGGAGGGGTTGGAACTTACACCCATGGGTGCCTGAGTCCTCCAAGGCAAGACGTGAGTGTAAAAAAACTGACCCCAGGCCAGTGAAGCCCTGGGAGCTTACTGGAAGCAACAGGAAGGGGGCAGAACCCTTGGAAAGAAGGGGTCATCTGAGAAGCTGCCTAGCACAGAGCATTATGACCTTGGAGTCTGGCGCTGACCTCCTGGGCTCATTCCCCTCTATTTAGTCACCATGGACTTGATAAGTTACTTTACCTCTCTGGGTTCATCGTCCATAAAAATGAGGATTTTTATAGACATTAAGTGTTTATTATTTTTTAAATATCAAAAAATTGTTAAAACATTTGTCATTTATTTATTATTAGACAACTCAAACGGGCCCCGAGAGCTGAATGGACAAACTGGGTGCGGTGTACCCCTACGACGGAACATTATTCAGCCACAAAAAGGAAATGAAGTTCTGAGATAGGCAATGACGTGGGTGAACCTTGAAAGCGCTACGCTCAGCGCAATGAGCCCGGCATGAAAGAAAACATGGTACGAGCTGACTTACACCAGGTATCTAGGGCAGGGGAGCTCCTAGGGGCAGAAAGCAGATTGGAGGCAGCTAAGGGCTGGAGGGCAAGGAGAGCGGGGATTACTGCTTAACAGCTACAGTTTCTGTCCGTGATGGAAACATTGTAGAAGTAGGTCGTGGTGATGGGTGTCCCCTCTGTGGAGACACCCTGGTGTCCCTGTCCTCGCATGTTCTCAGAGCTTCAGCCTTCACCTTGGGGGTGACGGGCGGCTGGTTTACTATCTGCGTCTGACTCCCCGCTGGCCTGGGGGGCACCTTCGCTGCCCTCATCCCTGTGCCACCAGCATGTGGCCCAGGACAGACAGACGGAGGTCAGTCCAGAGCTGCTGAATGAGGCGCTCTGCCTCCTGGGAACACCCCCACCTTTCCATCCCCTCTTCTCCCAGGTGCGTTACCTTCGCCTTGCTCTCTCCTAAGCTCCAAGGGCCCTTCTTTGGCTCATGTGACTAGTTTCCTGAGTCCATTTGTTCTACGGCTCACTTCTACTACCTCTGTAACTGTCCTGGATGCTGATCAGTGACAGGAAGGGTGACTGGGTTAATTAGGTGAGGAGGGGGTGGGCTGTGGGACCTGGAAGTCCCAAGAACCTGGAGTGTTCAAGTCTGGCCTAAAGCTGATTCATGATTTTTTTTTTTAAATGTATTTTATTTATTTATTTTTAAAGAGAGAGGAAGTGAGGGAGAAAGGGAGAGAAAGGTCAATGTATGATTGCCTCTCCCGCGCCCCCTACTGGGGACCAGCCTGCCACCCAAGCATGTGCCCTGACTGGGAATTGAACCAGCAGGTCCCGGCTCAGTCCACTGAGCTACAACAGCCAGGGCCAGCTTATGCATTTAAAAAGTCATTCTTGCCTCAGGGTGAAGAACAGACCAAGAAAGAGAACACCCAGGGAGACATGGCTGCAGGTTTGGGCGCCCTGGACGGACCACGAGCGTCCCGTGGCTGGGGGTCTGTCAGCGGAGACCGCATGCGTGTAGGCGGTGATGCGGTCAAAGAGAGCCCAGTGCTGACGGGATGGCGCCGGAGCAGGCTGACTTGCCTTGAGACCTATGGCTCCCCGCCCCTGGCCCACCACCTTGAGGAGGCTCAGGGCCTCACCCCGCCCCTGCAGACCTGGCCTGGAGCCCCCGCACACGAGCCTGAATCCGTGGCAGGAGGCGGAGGCGCTGGCGGGAGAGGTAAGCCCGGAGGCCGCTGTGCAGGGTGAGCAGCGCCTGAGAGCGACGCTGGGCGCGGTGCTGCTCCAGCTGCTGCCAGCCAGGCTCCTGCAGCAGGATCTGGGGGCAGAGGCAAGGGCTGGAGGCAGGCCAGGTCCGGGCACCACGGGTCGGGCCCTCCCTGCCCTCCTCCTGAGGCCTCAGCCTCCTCCCTGTCAGCCAGATACCCTGCTCTCCGCGGTACCATCCAGCCCCGGGACACCTACCGCCCATCCCGCTCCATCTCCCCGCTGCTCCATCTCCCCACCACCAAATTCTGTGCTTGTCCCAGAGTAGCTCTCTCCCTGTCCAACCATGCCTACCCATCTGCACGCACACCCACCTGGGTGACTCCAAGGTGACAGAGGCGCGACTCAGCCCCGAGCACCTGGCTCAGGATGGTACCGCACCTCTCCCGGTCAGAGGACTCTCCCTGCCCCTGGGTCCCCAGGATCCGGAACCTGCCCGTGGGACAGAGGCAAGGTTGCAACCAGCACGGCATGGCCCTCTCTCCACAGCTGTGCAACACCCTGAGCCCCGAAGTGTCTCTTCAGTGTCTGAGACATGTGACGGTGTCTTTTTTCACTTTATTTTTACTATCGACATTATTATAGATGTCCCCACTCTCCTAACACTTTGCCAGCCCCCACCCAGCCTGCCCCCTTCCCTCTGGGCATCCCCACACTGTTGTCTGCGTCCGTGGGTCACGTATGTATGTTCTTTGGCCAGTCCCTTCACCTTCTTCCATCCAGTCCCCCATTCCACAATGATTTGTAAAGCACCTACTATGTGCTAGGCACACAGGAGAGCGTTGCTGAGTGGAGGGGGCAGATGAACTCGTGGGGGCACAGAGAGGTGGACAGAAGCTGACAGTGAGAGGAGAGAGACAGATGAGGGGAGAGAAGGAGAGAGAGATGAACAGAGGAAGGATGGGATGCCAGGCCCAGGGCCCCTGGGAAGGTGGGTCCACCTTCGCCCGGAAGGAACCCCAGGCCAAGTCTCATCCCTGAGGTGCCCTCAGCTGCCCCCATCCTGGAGCCCCACCTGGCCAGGAAGGTGTGGAAGGTCACGCGCACGGGGAAGTTGGCGCTGCGGGTGCAGACGGCCTCCAGGACACCTGCCTGGCGCAGCTGCTCCATTACATGTCCCACGTCAAAGAGGCCCGGAAGCTGTGGCCAAGGGACAGAGCCGATTAGAGCTGGAGTCCAAAGGCTTATGCTGCGGGATGCACAGGGCAGGCCACGTGGAGGGGCTGGGACGGAATGGGCGGGCACGGCAGGGGGGCTCCGGGGCAGGTCCTGGGGGAGCTCACCTTTCCGGGGTTAGGGCTGAGGCACTGGATGAAGTAAACACGGCTCCTGATGGGTGGAGGGGGTCACCTGGGTACAAAGCGGTCTCCTATCCAACTCCCTGCCCTGGGGTGTGGGGGGCATTGTTCTCACCTGCCCAGCCTGGCTGTGAGGTCCCCCAGGGACTGCTGGAACTGAGAGGCCAGTGTGGGTTTGCCTTGCCCTCCTCTGACCTGGGGCTCTGCTTCCTGGAACAGGCTGCTCACCAGCTGCAGGAGAGAGGCCTGAGCCGGCTGGCCTCCAGGGCTCGCCCACAGCCCAGCCTGACCCCTCCCCAGGGAGTCAGGGTGGACCGGCGCACAGCGTCCGGACCCTGGCAAGCACAGACCAGGACAAACCCCCGAGTGTCCAGATAGAACGGGGAGACAGAGTGCGGAGGGGTGGGGCCGGAGGGCGTCAGGGGCACCTGGAGCTGGCTCTGGGCAAGCATTTCCACCACAGCAGGGTCGAGGTGATCCCGGTTTCTGTCTAAAAATTTGTGAACCTGCAAAAGACAATATGGGGAAGGGGGTGGAAGCCAGTCGGTCCCTTTGTCATCCAGCCCCGCCCTTCTGAGTTAAAAGGCCACCTTTGTCTCCTTAACTAATTGTTCTGGGAAAACTGAAAATCCATCTGCCAGAGAATAAAGCTGGACTCTTACCTCACACCCTGTATATAAATTAACTCAACATGAAGAGATCAAAGACCTAAGTGTAAGCCTTGAAACTATAAAACGCTAATAAGAGAACGTAGGGGAAAGCTCGTGACATCGGACTTGGCAACACGAGAAGCACAGGCAACGAAAGAACAGAGGAGGTACATTAGATTCCATCAACATCAAACACAAGCTACCATCAAGGGAGCAAAAAGACAACCCACAGAATGGGAGAAAATGTTACACACCAGATAAGGGATCGCTACCCAGATTATATAAAGAACTCCTACAACTCAACAGGAAAGAAACAACCCAACTCAAAAATGGGCAAAGGGCTCGCATAGACATTTCTCCAAAGCCATACAAATGGTCCAGAAGCACATGAAGAAATTCTCAACATCACTAGTCATTTGGAAACTGCAAATAAAAACCACAATGAGACACCTCTTCACACCCACTGGAATGGGTATAATTGAAAAAAAAAAAAAAAAAAAACACCAGAAAATTGCAAGTATTGGCGAGGATGTAGGGAAATTAGAACCTGGTGGGAAAGTAAAATGGTGCAGCTGCTGAGGAAAACAATTTGGTGGCTCCTCAAAAATCTAAACATAGACCCATGGCTGGCATAGCTCAGTGGATTGAGTGCAGGTCTATGAACCAAGGGGTTGCCAGTTCGATTCCCAGTCAGGGCACATGCCTGGGTTGAGATCCAGGACTCTAGTAGGGGGCACATGAGAGGCAACCACACACTGATGTTTCTCTCTCTTTCTCCCTCCCTTCCCCTCTCTCTAAAAATAAATAAAATCTTTAAAAATTTATATAAACATAGAATTACCATATGATCCAGCTATTCTTTTTCTAGGTACAGACCCAAAAGAACTGAAAGCAGAGACCCGAACAGATGCTTATACACCCATGTTCAAGGCCACATTATTCACAACAGCCAAAAAGATACAAACAACTCGTGTCCATCCACAGATGAATGGTCAACAAAATGTTGTCATACCGCTCTGGCTCCATCACCAACTCTGGGCCCAGCCACAGGTGGGCGCAGGGCAGGCAGACAGCGTGCTTAGCCTCCTCATCTGAATCCTCACTCTCTCCGATACTTTCTCCCAAGAGACTCTTTGACTGTTATGTAAGAATAGACTGACTTCCAGCCAAGATGGAGGCATAGGTAGACACACCGTGCCTCCTTGCACAACCAAAAGAAGGACAATAATTTAAAACAAAAAAAAACCCAGAACTGACAGAAAAATTGAATTGTATGAAAGTCTGACAACCAAGGAGTTAAAGAAGAAACATTCATCCAGACTGATGGAGTCGGGCAGCTGGACAGAGAGGACTGGCGGCAAGGCAGCAGCTGGTGGACCAGCAAGGCGGTGGCTGGCAGACTGGGTGGTCCCACATTCTCGTGCAAATAAATCGGAACAACTGGGGAGCAAGACAGACCATGCAACCCAGGGCCCCAGCTCGGGTAAATAAAGCCTCAAACCACCAAGTTAAAACACCTGTGGGGGTTGCAGCAGCAGGAGAGACTCCCAGCCTCACAGGAGAGTTTGTTGGAGAGACCCACAGGGTCCTAGATTGCACACAAACCCACCCATCTGGGAATCAGCACTGGAAGGGTCCACTGTGCTTGTGGGAAGCAGGGGAAGTAACTGAAAACCGGCAGAGAGCGGAGCAAGCACCATTATTCCCTCTGGGAGCTCTCCCCACAGACAGTGTCACAACCCAGTGACTGGGTTGCCCCTCCCTGGCAAACACCTAGGGCTCCGCCCCTCATTACATAGCAGGTGCACCAAAACAACAACAACAAAAAAATGGCCCAAACGAAAGAACAGATCAAAGCTCCAGAAAAAATACAACTAAGCAATGAAGAGATAGCTAACCTATCAGATGCACAGTTCAAAACATTGGTAATCAGGATGCTCACAGAATTGGTTGAATTTGGTTGCAAATTAGATAAAAAAATGAAGGCTACACTAAGTGAAATAAAGGAAAATGTACAGGGAACCAACAGTGATAGGAAGGAAACCAGGAAGGAAATCAACAGTGTGGACCAGAAGGAAGAAAGAAACATCCAACCAGAAAAGAATGAAGAAACAAGAATTCAAAAAATGAGGAGAGGCTTAGGAACCTCCAGGACATCTTTAAACGTTCCAACATTTATGATCTGAATCATGGGGCAGCCAGAGGAGAAGAGGAAGAGCAACAAATTGAAAAGTTATTTGAAAACATAATGAAGGAGAACTTCCCCAATTTGGCAAAGGAAATAGACTTCTAAGGAAGTCAAAGAAACTCAGAGAGTTCCAAAGAAGTTGGACCCAAGGAGGAACACACCAAGACACATCATAATTACATTACTCAAGATTAAAATTAAGGAGAGAATCCCCAAAGCAGCAAGAGAAACCAGACAGTTACCTACAAAGTAGTTCCCATCAGACTGTCAGCTGATTTCTCAAAAGAAACCTTGCAGGCAAGAAAGGGGCTGGAAAGAAGTATTTGAAGTCATGAAAGGCAAGGACCTACATCCAGGATTACTCTGTCCTGCAAAGCTGTCATTTAGAATGGAAGGGCAGATAAACTCTTCTCAGATAAGGTCAAGTTAAAGGAGTTCATCATCACCAAGCCCTTATTATATGAAATGTTAAAGGGACTTATCTAAGAAAAAGAAGATAAAAAATATGAACAGTAAAATGACAACAAACTCACAGTTATTAACAACCGAACCTAAAACAAAAACAAAAACAAACTGAGCAAACTACTAGAACAGGAACAAAATCACAGAAATGGAGATCACATGGAGGGTTATCAGTGCAGGAGGGGGTGGGGAAAGAGGGGGAAAAGGTACAGAAAATAAGAAGCACAAATGGTAGGTAGAGGATAGATACAGGGAGGGTAAGAATAGTATAGAAAATGTAGAAGGCAAAGAACTTGTATGTATGACCCATGGACATGAACTAAAGGGAGGGGAATGTGGGTGGGAGGGGGTGTGCAGGGCAGAGGGGAGTACAGGGGAGAAATGGGACAAGTGTAATAGCATAATCAATAAAATATATTTAAAAATGGTGTCATGCATACAATGGAATTTTATGCAACCATAGAAGGAAGGAAATTCTGACAGATACTACAGGATGGATGAGCCTTGGAAGCATGCTTAGTGCAATAAGTCAGACACAAAAGGATTGTGTGTGTTGTCATTCCATTTATATGAAATGCCTTGAATAGGCAAATTCATAGCGATGGGCAGCAGATTCGATATTCCCAGGGGCTGGGGAAGGGGGAGTGGGTGGTTAGTGTCTCATGGATGCAGAGCTTCTGTTTGGGAAGATGAAAAAGTTCTGGAAATGGGCAGCAGAGACGGTTACAGATCATTGTAATGCGCTTGAAGCTACTGAATCAAGCACTTAAAATGGTTAAAATGGTAAATTTTGTGCTATGTGTGGTTTACCACTTTCTTCAAGGCCACTTTCAACCTGGACCCTGTTCCTAATATATTCCTGGGCCTGTCTTGGGCTTTGAATTCTGTCCTATCAGTGGGTCTGTTCCTTATCAATACCACACCCTTTTAGTGACTAGAGCTCTAAAAATGTAACAGATCCGTCCATAATCTCTTGCTTTTCCGTATTTCATCGGCTATTCTCCGGCGCTCCTTTTCCAGATAAGGCTTCAGAATAACGTCATCAAAAGCGGCTCCTCCTGCTGCTGTGACAACCCCGTCAGGGCGATGTCTGGAACCGCACTGCTTGGCGGGATCACGGGGGACAGCGCCGGCAGTGCTAGGGCTCCCCGCGTGAATGGGGCGTGTCCCTCAGTTTTGACGTCGTCTTTGGGGCCTTTAACGCAGTTTCATAGTTTTCTTTCTTTAGTTCTCCATGTGTCTCTTTCTTTTCTTTTGATACGATTTTTTTGGAGGTGTAATTGACATATACTCCTTTTGTTTCTTGTTTGGGTGCCTTTGGGGTAGTTTGTGTATTTTTTCTTCTACCACCAATGCAGGTCACCTCCTCCAGGAAGCCTTATGTGACTTGCCCCACCTCAAACCAGTCACAGGGTTCTACCCCTTCCACCAGGCCCCGACCCCTCCCTCAGGGCTTGCCTCCTGGGCCGAGGGGCAGCCGCTATGAGCGTCAGGATGGAGGAAAGGCCTCCAGTGGGCGCCTGCCGACCATTCCCATGTTACCGCCTTTAATCCTCATGACACATATAGGACAGAGTCCCTCTCCTGTGTGCACATGAGGAAGGACGCGGAGGCCCTGAGGACAGGAGATGCCCGAGACCATCACAGTCAGATCCTACGCTCTGCTCCTCTTGGTCTGAGGGTGCCACGGCCTCAACCCCACCCCCACCCCCCACTCCTAACACTCACCCGGAACTGGGCAGGGCCAAGGGCCCAGCTAGGGAGAGATGGCCAAACCTTGGAAGGGGCCCCTCGTCACCCACTCCTGTCACCTGTCAGGTGACACCATCTGAAAGGGAACACCAGGGTCACAGTACTCTCTCCAATTCACCCTGGAGTCTGTCCCTGATTTCACCCTGATACCTGGTAGGTGACGGCCCCTGCATAATGTCGCACGGTGAAGATAGGAAGGGGCAGCTGGGGCTTGGTGTAGCATGGGTGGTCGCTATGGTGATAGTGGCACTTCTGGAGGAAGGTGTGGTCCGTCGCCTGTGGGGAGAGAGGGCTGCTCTCAGGCCTGGGCTGCACCGGCTGTGCCCGCATACCAGCCGGTGAACCAGAGGTGGGCTCCCCTTGTCTCCCCCAACCTCCTCAGGAAGGAAGAGTCCCTCCACGTTTGAGTCCTTACCAAGGGCTCCTCTCTCTTTCCCTGAGGCTATTTGGAAAACAACGTGCTGTTTGGGAAAAACCGCACCTCGCCCACAGAAACCACCTCCCGCCAGCAAACACCCTGATCGAGTCCCATAAAAGGAGTCGGCGGCGGGGGGGCACTTGCAGACGGGCCCAGCAATCCCTCCTGGGAGCGTGGCCTCACAAACACTACAGGTGTTTCCACACACGTCTTATAAAAATACTTGTGAAAAGCAACCCAGAAGAGGTTATTCGATGGAGCTGAGGGACAGGTAACAGACTCATGGGAACACGTGGGGTGTGGGCTGGCCATTGCCGGGTCAACAGCGCCCAACGCGGACTGGAAAAGAGCAGTCTCGAAGAGTGGAGGCCCAAGGAAACCGTGCCGCTGATTCCAAAGTGGCATCAGAGACACCGGTGACCAGTTTCACTACACTGCACGGAATGTGGCCCAGGAAAAGTGATCATTTACGCATTAACACAATGGGTTTATCTGGTAAAGGATTTCAGATACGTGTGCTAATAAATGAATGTTATGTACTAGTATCACACAATGTGCTGTTATAATAGACCAGTGATGTTTGACTTGTGCGCTTCGAGAATTTTTAAACATGCAAAACCTGACTCTTTTAGTCGGGGGCACTGACCTCTCTGCCTTTAAATGGTCAAATAAGAAAATGACAGCAGCGAACACAACATGAGCTGTCTGGTGTGAGTGAGTCAAAATTGTACCAATTTTTTGTCAGATCAGCAAAAAATGCATTTTTTTCCCTGTGCCACAGAATTTTAGTCATTAATGTATGTGTGCCCCACGATGAAAAAAGATTGAGAATTCCTGGCACATCCATCCATCCATTCATTCATTCATTCAATATTTAGTGAACCCTTAACCATGTGCCAGGCACTGCCAATAGGGTAAAACCCTTCAGAAGAGGGCCCAGTCTGTCTCAGGAGAGTCCATGAATAAATACATTGTAATTGCTGAGCACAATGCAAGATAATTGCTCATGGACACAGGTGTTACAAAATACAAGCAAGGCAGTGGTTGGGGACTAACGGGGGCTGTTAGGTAGGGCAAGGCAGGCATCAGTGAGGACTTGAGGAAGGGATGCACCGTGGTCCTGAGGTTCGCCCCCCCCACCGACCCTCACATGCCCCCCATGAGCCCTGCCCCAACCCCACGACCCTCGGGCACTACTGTCTCCCTTCTGCAGCGAGGACCTGAGCAACCTCGGAGAGGTCAGACATCTTGCTCCAGATCACCCAGCATAGGGTTGAATCCCGTGTGGCCACTGTCATCCCAAGCTGTTCTCAAGGTCTGTGGGCAGGGTCTCTGGGCCCTATCACCTCATTGCTCCCCCACTCCTTGTCCCTGCCACGGGGTGCTCACCTGGGACAGCCATGTCTGGGCATCCAGGATACTCAGGAGGCTGTGGGGCTGGTCTACCAGGAGGTCCAGGCAGGACTCCCTCGGAGACTGGGGGATGGGCACCCAGGGCAGCAACTCCCGTCGACACTCCTCCTGGGAACAGTGGGCATTTGGCTGCTTACAGAGCCCACGAGGTTCACAGGGGACCTCATCTGAGCCAGAGCAGGGATGGCCCTCTCATTTTACAGATGGGAAAACTGAGGTTCAGAAGGCTTGAGACAGCCCACAGCAAGAGGGCTTTGGGGTACAGCTCTCAATGCAGCATCCTCTCTTTTCCAGAGATGGCCTCTGTTTGGGGGCATAGCTGGGTACCCCCCTGCCACGTCCCCACCCAGGCTCCCCACCTCCTCCTGGGCCAGCAGCATCTGGCTGCAGAAGAGCTGCAGGCGCTCGCTTGCAAGGTTGTTACACAGTTGCTCCAGGCCATTCACCCGCAGTGCCTGGGGACATGAGGGCAGTGAGGGGGCACCCACCCGTGGCGGGGGCACCGGGCAGGTGTGGGGGCTGGCACACAGGCCAGGTGCCCTTCATCCCCCTCCCACAGGGCTGCCTGCATTCTCCCCAGCACCAGGGAAGAGTGGTGCACAGGGCTGATGCTGCAGCCTACGGGGTCAAGTGCAAAGGCCCTGGTACAGCACACAAGCTGCTGCAGCCCTGCCCAGCCGGTCAGGCCCCTCTCTGGGGCTCCACACGCTGCTTTCTGCCTCGGCATGACTGTGAGCCTGCAGGCCTCTGGGCCCAGACACCCTGTGGTCTGAAAGGCTCCTGTGCCTAGGACCGAGCTCACTGCTATCAGAATCCCACATCCTCATAGGCAGGGCTCCTGGCTGCCGCCTCCAAGAAGCCTTCCGACATTCCTCCTGTAGGGTTTACAGACTCCTTCCTCTGTGCCTCCTAGTCTTTTACTAGTGAGCCCAGCAGAGGCTCCACTTCTTGTAGCTTTGTACGGAGAGTTTTGACATGCTCAAAAACATACAAGAGTGTGCATGCACACACACACGTGTCATGGTCACCAAGGACACACTGGAAACCAGGAAAGAGCAGGGGGCCATGAACAGGGCCCATCCCGGGACTCAGAGTGGGGCTACCTCTTGCTCTGGCTCCCTCCTTGCCGCCCTCAGGAGGCAGGACCTTCTGGAAAGGGGTGAAGAGCTTAGGGAAAGCCAGGGTGACCCGAGGGCTCCAGGTGTATGGGAGGTGAGGCTGTGGGCTGCCCATCTGAGGGCCTTTATCTTCCGCTGCCTGGGAGGCTCCTGCGAGAGCCTGCAGGCCAAGCAGGACAGAAGTCTCCCGAGGCCCTGTCAGGACTGGGCAGAGGAGGGCAGAGCGGCTGACCCTAACAGTGAGCAGCTGTCTCGTGGATGTCTCGGCCCGGCAGGCAAACGGGTCAGGATGCCCCCACACAGGAGAGCGGGAGCTGCTGGGGTCCCCAGAAATAATCAGGATGAGGGGAGCACCCTGCCCTGGGCCCCACCCCAGGGGTGACCTCAAAGCCGTAGGCGTCCACGACAGTGACATTGTCCATGCTGCCTCCCTCCCCAGGTGGGGCCAGCCGCGTGTTGGTCCTCCCCAGAAGCCAGGAGAAGAGGCTGGAGTACAGGGCCTTGGCCAGGGCGTCCCTGCGGGCATGGTGTGTGAGCCGCATGCAGCAGAGTGCCAGGCAAGGCTACGGCTCTCTCCTGCCCCCAGGGCCACCTGGCATCGATGGCACTCTCCACGGGCAGGGATCTTGAGGCCGGGCCATAGGGAGTCTCCTGGAGGCAGGGGACAAGTGCATGGTACATCAGGCCCAAGGCCCACATAGGCGCTCAGCAAGCCATCAGGTGGTGTGGTTGGGCCCACGCAGCCCCAGAACCCTTGAGCTCACCATGACTCTCCTGATGACAGCCCCCTCCAGGCGCTCGGGCGGCACCCGCAGCAGCCGGGCTGCTGTGTGGATCTCAGCCCAGCTGGACACAGCAGCCACCTCCTGGGACTCCCTCTGGACAGAGGAGGGAGCAGGGAGCGCTCTGCTTGTGCATTGGCCATGTCCCACGGTGGGGGGAGGGCTCAGGCCTTGCTTTGCATGGCAGCTGCCCTCTAACCTGAAGGTGGCTCGGCCTGGGTGGGCCAGAGCCGGCTCTGAAGCCCAAGGGCCCTGAGTGCGAGTCCTGACCTGGCCTCTTCACTAGCTGGCCTGACAAGTCTCTTTCCTCTCTGAGCCTCCACTGTCTTACTGCAAAGGGGGAAGCGACACCCCTTACGTGCTGGTGCCGCCCTGAGAACTGAATGGGAAAACATGTGTGCCGTGGTCTGCACAGTGCCAGCTACGCAGCAGCTGCCCGTTAGTGCCAGGGTGCTTCCCAGTGGTGGCAACTTGGGAAGGGACAGGCGGTGGCATAAATGCTGAAACTCCAGGTCCGCTCCCTCCTCTAAACGATGAGGGTCTGCCTGCTCTGCAGGGCGGCTGAGGGTGGCCCGGGGCTCTGCAGTCGCCCACATATGGATGTAGGCAGCTGGCCTCGTCATTGCTGCCCTGATTATGCAGACGAGCCACGTGGGTCCAGCGCCTCAGCGGGAACGCACCTCTGAGGAGGAGAAGCAGATGTTGCCCAGATGCAGGATGGTGGCCAGCACGGCCCAGACTGCCGTCAGCTCCTCGGGGCACAAGCCCAGCGCCTGCAGGGCCTTCCCCAGCCCTGTGAAGTCCTGGGCGTCCTCCTTGCCCTGGAGCCTGCAGGCCCGGCCCTGCGGAGCACAGCGGGGGTGGGGGGCAGAACCTGACCCGCTCCCCTCCGGCTCCTCCTCACACCCCTGCACCGAGAGCCCTCCCTGGGCAGGCCCTGCTGTGCGGACCTTGCCCCCACCTGGTTGAGGTAGTAGTAGCTCTCCGACTCCTGCAGGGACAGCTGCTCCCGCTCCGCGGGGTCCAGCCCTGCCAGCAGCTCGTAAAAGACATGGAAGCTCCGCTCAGCCTGGGCCTTGGGAATAAGGCCTGGCTGAGCAGGGACCGTGGCCAGGCCCTGTGCCCCAGGGCAGCGAGGATAAGTCCTGGGGAAGGCCGGCCCGCGGTCTTAGGGACTACAGCCCCCCCCCCACAGGGGCCCCTCCTCTGCCACTGCAGGAGCTGGAAAGGGGTGAGCTGCAGGGTGGGTCTTACCTGAAATACCACCCTTGAGGTCTCAAGCAGATAATGTGACACAGAAGCTCCCACGATGACTCCGCTGTGGGCACAGGACACTGGGTGGGGTGCCCAGGGTGCATGCAACCCAGGGGCCCTGCTCAGAATGGGGCCGGCCCCGTGGGCAGCAGCCTCAGCCCCCCGGGGCACTGATCGTGCGTGCTCCCTGAACCGACCCGGATGCCCATCACTCACTGCTGCAGGCAGAGGCGCACGACCTGGCCGAAGCGGCTGGCGTTGGCATTGAGGACTGTCTTGGCGTGGCCGAAGCTGCCAAGCAAGAGCAGCACATCATCCAGCTGGAGAGGGAGGGCATTCAAGTATCTTCAGAAGTAGCACCAGGGCCCACCAATGAGGCATGCCAGCCAAGGGCACTCTGTGCCTGGGGGCTGTGCTGGCCTCTGGAAGGTCAAGGCAGCCCACCCCACTGTGCCCCCGCAGCAGGCGCTGCCTCAGGCTGTCCAGGAGGAGAAGCCAGAGACCTGAAGACCACCTTCCTGGCCCAAAGGAGAAAGGTGGCACTGGGAAATGGCCAGCTGCCCCTCACCTGCCATCCTCTGTCCCTCGTCGGCTCCTGCTCCAGGCTGCTTAGGAACCGCAGGAGCTGTTTGGCAGCTTCTGTCTTCCCTGAGCCGCTGCGCCCACTGCAGGAGAGAAAGAGGGGGGTGCTGGCAGGGTCTCCAGGGAGGGGCCTACAGGATAACCGGGCTGAGCAGGGGAAGTGGGGACATGACCAACTGGAAGTGGTGCTCACCCTAGAGGAGACCCCGGGAAACGCAGAAAGATAGACCCGGGACACAGAGAGCAAACAGAAAAAAGTCCCCAAGATGCCTCATGTAAGGGGCACATGTGGTGAATTCGGCCAGGAGCACAGCCCTGCAGAAGTCCCAAACTGCCCCCCAGTGGAGCGGGCCAGCAGTTTCAGATGCAGACCCCACCCCCTTCTCCTCCTTCCCAGCCCTCAGTGTGGCCTGTGGGTTCAGCTTCACAGGCCAGGCGGTCACCGCTCACCTGAGGAGAACGGACGTGCCCTGCCCACTGCTCTGAGACAGGCTATAGGCTGAGGCCACGATGGCGAAGACGTGTCTGGGGAAGGAGGGTGGGCGGGGGCAGGTGAGAAGGCTGCCAGGGGCATCTGGGACCCTCCCAGGTAGAGGCTGAATGTGTCCACCATCCCTAGGACCTCAGTCAATGGGACATGCTAGGGCTTAGCCACCGAAGGGTGAACACAAGGTTGGTGGGGAAAGTCACTTACGGGGTGGTATTGGGGGCCTTGCTGGGATGGTAGCTGGCCAGGACCTCAGGTGAGAAGAGAGGCAGGGGCCAGCGGGGGTTCAGAGCGAGCAGGAGGGGCCCCCCAAAGGTCTGGGGATGGAAGCAGAACATGGAGGGAGCAGGAGATGGGAACAGAATGGGGCTCCGATGTTCCCCTGCCCAGACCATAGCCCGTTTCTGCAGGTCCCGGGAGAGGGTGCAGCACCCAGCCCAGGAAGGAGAAGCTCCAGGGGTGCTAGAGGGCCCTCCGGCTGCGGGGGAAGGGGAGTCCCAGCCCGCCACCCCCTCCCTGGGTCCCTCCGTACATAGATTCGGCCCAGGCGAAACCTCTTCTTGAGGCACAGCAGAACAGAGCTGTCACACAGAGGCCTGTGGGGACAGCACGGTGGAGAGGCAGGGAGTTGGGGGGAGAGGGAGGTCCTGGGTTATTGCCGCCATTGGCTGCAGAGACTCTTTGCACAAGTCATACTCCGTATCTGAGCTCCATCCATATAACACAGGGGCTGGGCTGCTAATAGTTACCCAGGCCAAGGGGCTTACAGGGAGGGCCAGGCTGCTGACTCGGAGGGAAGCTTTGTGCCAAATAGAGAAGGAAGTTGCAGGCAGGGGCATCTGATTTTCAAACCCCCTCCCCCCCCCCGCCGCCCCAGCCCCTTCCACTCAGACAACCTTTAGTGGGGCAAAATTCCCTCTACATTTTATAAAAACGGGAGGACGGGGCTCTGTGAGGAACCTCGTGCCCCAGACACGGCAGATTTGGAACCTGATCACTCACTGCAGCCAGGCCAGGTCCTCGGTGTCTTCCAGGACGGTGCCTGGGCTCCTGCCCCTGGCACCCAGAAAGGACAGCGGCTCCAGGCCTGACCCAAGGCGGCTCAGCTCCAACTCCCTCTCCAGCGCCTCTTCGACCTCATCTTCAGGCTCCCACCGCTCCCTCTGGGACGGGTATGGACCTGGGCTCCTCTCCAAAGCCAGTCGGGGCAGCAGCGCGTCTGTGCCAAGCCTGGGGTCTCCGCCGGTGTTGGAGCTCCGTGCCCAGTGCACGGGAGCCTCGGCTTCCAAGGTCTCTGGCTCTGCCTCGCTGCTGGAGCTGCTCTCTTCCAGGGGGGGCTCGTCACGGGGAGTCCCCCCGTGGACTCCCCCGAGGAGAGAGCCGCGGTGGGGCCCGGCCACTTTTTCTCCACTCACCGTGGTCCCCTCACTGTCCCTTGAGGGCCCTGGGCAAGGCCAAACCTGCCCCTCCCCGGCAGGAGCATCCGCGGACGCTTCCTCTGAGCTCCGGCTGCTCGATGCCCTCCCCGCCCTGTGGATCCTCGGGAACACAACCGCGAACTTGGGATCCGGAGTGGGGTCCTCGTCCTCAGAAGGCTGGTGGCAGGCTGGGCTCTCGGTTGCCTGAGGGGAGAGCGGACTGCCGCCAGGGGGAGCCCTCGGCCGTACCCCCAGCCCCACTACGCCGGCCAGGCGCAGCCCTAGACGGCGCCCTAGCGCCGGCCCGCGACCCCGCCCCTCGCCCGCCCGCGACCCCGTCACCGGGCCCGCCTCCTGCCTCTCGCTCGCGCGCAGCTGGAGCCGACGCCACAGCCATTGCAGGAAGCCCAGGGCCCGTGCTACGCGCAGGAGCCTCTCCTTGAGGCCGGCACGACGGGGACCCACGGCCTGGGGAGCAGGGCCTGGTGTTGGCCTCGCGCGGAGCCTGTGGAGCGTCACGAGGGCGGCCAGCGGCGCTGGGTCCCCGGACGCGGCTCCCTCTGCGCCCCCTGCTGCGTTCTCGCTGGCCTCCGCGTGCACGGTCCCCACCACCTTTCCGACACGGCGGTGCGCCACCCTGGCAATCGAGCCCTCGGCTGCTCCAGGCTTTGCGCCCCGCTGCTCCGCCTCCGGCCGCCCCTTCTTGTCACTTGTGTCCCGGGTCCGCCTTGGGTTCAGAGAAACCCGGGAGCCCTGTGGGACGCCCGCGGGGCTGCCCTCGAGGGGGCTGGAGGACCGGGCTTTCCTGCGCGGCTCAGAGTCCTTGGCCTCTGTGGCCTGGCTCGCTGATACTGGGGCTGCCAGTGCTCCCCGTCCAGGCCCAGCCTCCTCCGGACTCCAGTCCGTGTCTGTCCCGGAATCCTCAGTCTCCTTCTGGGGCCCCGTCCCCAAAGACCCTTCTCGGCTCCGGGGCTCGTCGGTGCTCGGATGTTCGCCCCGCTCCGGGGCCGACTCCGACCGGGTCTGGGTGCCTCCCGAGCCCGTGTCCGTTTGCTTTGACTTGGGCTGCAGCTCCGGAGCCCCGCCGCTCTGGCTGCTGCTTTCCTGGGCCTCTCGGGCTTCGCTGTCCGAGCAGGAGCTGTCCCCGTCCGCGCCGGACGTGTGCCCATCGAGGCTCTGAGGCTCTCGGCGGCCCCGCCGAGCCGAGGGTGCCCGCCCTTTTCCTTTCCTCCTGCGTTGGCCGTGCTCGCCTGTTCTCCCCTCTCCTCGGGGGAGACTGTTCTCCGGGCGCCCCCCGCGGCTGTCCCCGGACTCGCGGCTCTTCTTGAGTCCGTGTCCCCGCCGCCTTGCGCTGCCTTGTCTTCCCTGGGCGGTTGGTAGAGATCCAGCGCTTGGCCGTCTGCAGCCGCCGTTACCCTCGGCGGTGGGCTTCCTGCTGCCACCAGGGGTCCCCTGGCCTCCCGCAGAGGCAGGCTCCAAGACCGGTCTGGACACTCGGGCCTTGTTGCGGCCGGGTCGGCGTTCCTCGCTGGGCGCGCCGTCTGCGCTGGCAGACCCGGACTCCTGCTCCCCCGAGGCCGGCCTCTCGGGTCTCTCGGGTCGCCGGGGCGCTTTGCCCTTTCTCCCGCCCATGGCGGGCCCAGTGAAGAGGGGATTCCCGGTGCCTTCGTCCTCTCCTCTTCCTGTTGATCTGGCTGCCTGCCGGTTTCCTCAGCCCTCCGCAGCGCACCACCTGGATTTCTGGTTCGTTCGTCTCCGGTGGGGTCTACAGGTTCAGCCCTCCCTCCGCCTCTCCCTAGTCTCCCGCCTTAGATAGGAGCATCAATAATGCAAGTGGCCTCAGGTCCTGACCCCTCGGGTAACAATAAAGCAGAGGCCGCCCAGGAAAGAGGAGACGCTGCAGCTGGGGACAAAAGCCAGGGACAGGCGCTCCACCAGGGAGTCGCTGCCAGCTAGGCCGGCCTGGCACCGCTCCCTGCCGAGGGCCGGAGTTCAGCTGCCTTCTTGCCCAGCAGGGGCTGAGGACTTCGGAAAGAACCTGAGTGGTCCTCCTAGTCCTTGGGGCTCCAGGGGGTACCCACCCTCCTCCCTGAGCCTCCTAGATGGCTCCAGAAGGTGGGGACCAGGCTGACCTTGGCACACAGTGAGCACTGCGTGAGTTTTGTTAGGGTTTTGTTGTTCTTTTAGATTGTGAAATATAAAGAAAACAGCATAAAACATAAATGTACACCTTGAACTGGTCTGCTTGACACCCCCTGGACCAGTTCTCTCTCCCTCCTTCCACTTTTCTCATTCATTCCTTCCCCTGCTCGGTTTACGAGTAAACCCCTCCATCCATGCCCAGTCACCTGCTGACTCCACTGCCTCCCTCCGCCTTCCAGGAGCCTTCTCTTCCTTCCTGGCCTCAGCCACCCCACCGTCCACAACTTTCACCCCCTTTGGTTGGGTGTTCACCAGCAGCCGGGTGCTGCACAATTTTACAGACTCTCATTTAACCCTTACAACCCTAGCTGGTGGGCCCTATTTTGCAGGTAAGTAAACTAAGGCACAGGAGTGAGATCACCTCCCCAAGGTCCCACAGCCCGTCACAGCCCAGTCTGGTGTTCAAGGGTTGGATCTGCCCGATTTCTGATTCCAAGGCTCTCCCCACCTTTGGATGCTGAAGATCAGAGTGTCTAGGCTGCATGTCCAGCTGCGAGCGTGCATCTCTGAGGCCCTGGAATGGGCAGTGACCTCCCCCAGCACTCACTCACCTTCTCCAGGGCAGCGGTCCTTGTCAACTCAACCTCTCATTGCCGCTGCTTCACCACTATCGTCACCTGTCCCCTGTCCCTGGACCGCTGCTAGAAGGGCCCTTCACTCCTGTCTCCATCCCAGCCCGAGTTAGCCCACTTTCCAGGGAATCCAAGCGCGCTCCCATCTGTGCGTGCCTATCAGGAAAAACTGTTGCTCTCACACTCCCACTGTGAGGATGTTTTCTTAAAATACGAAAACCACCAACATGAGCTGGTATTTCAAAGTGCACTTAAGGCAAAGCTCGTCCTTAGTGAGTGCAGGTGTAAACCTGTTTCAAGGAGATGTGGTGATTGTTTCAGGGGCGTGTGTGCACATTTGTTGCCAGCTTCTTCTCATTCAGTCTCCTTAGCCAGATCGCCCCTGCCGCCATGAAGCCTCCCTAGGCCATGGAAGCGCTGGCATTGCCTTTTCTTCTAATTTACCAGCGCTGGCATTCTTAGCATTATTTTCAGTTCTTGGTTTCTTGGCAGGAAGACTTCATGTCACTTGTTCACTTGTGTGAGCTGGCTTATAGCTAACCAGATTTTTTAAGAGAGCTGTACATTCCTAAGACTGGCAGTCAAAACCCACACAGATCTTTACAGGCTGGAGGAGGCTGCTGTCCGGCTCTCCGGGTGTCTCACCCCACTTCCTCCTTGGCACCCACTTTTGGTGCGTGATCCGCTGACCTATAGGCTGAGGACCCCAGTGCCACCCCAAGGTGCAAACAATAAGGCTCAATTTCTTTTCTGTTCTTCCCGACCCTGACAGAGGTCACTCTGTCACGAATTCATTGCCCTCCTGGACTCACAGGAACCTCAGAACAGACCCCGAGGGGAAGCTGCTATCACCCCATTTCCCAGACAGAACCGAGGCAGAGCAGGGAAGTGATCGCACCACGGGAACGTGCTGGGACCCAAACAACAGTGGCCTTGAGTTGCGTAATGGTCATCCTGAAACTCCCCTGGGGCCCTTCAGAGGCTTCCCTGGCCTCAGATGAAGTCCAGACCCGAACTACAGGGTCTGCAGCCCTCTCTCCCCTCTCGGCTTTGAAAAAATCTGCTCAGCCTCCCCCTTCCCTTCTCTACTTCTTTTGGGGAGAGCATTCTTTCTCCCTTCGGGGAACCTCTCCCCCCTCTCCACGTGGTACGTGGGGCTCCCATCTCAGTAAGTGCCTCCCCCTTCTAAGGAGAAACAAGGGATGCTCCAGTGGCCCGACTTCCCAAATCTGGACTCCTGAGCTGGACATGCTTGGCTGGAGGGCGGTGGGCAGGATGCTGCCACAACACGTCCGTCCTCTGCTCCGTGGGTATCCATCCACCAGGCCCTTCCCCTGCTCCGGCCGGAGTGGGCCCCTGTGCACACGGCGCGGCCCACACTCTCGTGAGGCTGCGGGCCACCTAGCTGGGCCCTGGCCGCTTGGCAGTCTCATCAACTCCCTTCCTGCCAGCCACCCTGGGCTCTTCAGCTGCACCCACAGCAGGCAGACCGGTTCCTTGCACGCTGCTGTCCCCGCTTGTCTTCTGCACACAACAGTCTGCCTCGCCCACCTGGCCTTCTGCCCAGCCTCCTCCCGGTGCTCTCTCCCATCGTAGCTGAACATCCTCTCCCCAGGCGCCTAGTGCTTCCTGCGCCTGTAAGGGCTGTGTGCCCCACACAGGCAGGACCACGTCGTCTTGGCCACCTCGGAGCCCTGTGCACCTGGTGCATAATAGGTGCTCAACCAAGGCAGGTGAGCAAAGATATAGCCCAAGTGGAATCATTCTCCTGGTGTAGAAAGACCTTAACATCTGTCTGATCCAGGCCCTCATCTGCGGCAAGGCCTGTCACCTCCAGGCACTGCCCCCCACTTCAGCAGCACCCCACAGTCCTTCCCTGAAGTCTGGAGGACGCCACCAGGTCTGAGATGCTGCGGGTGTCCCTGTGGCAGCAGCCAGACACACTGAAGATGGTCCGCTCCTGCCATTTATTCCCCAAGAGAGGAGGCGCGGCCGTGCTCGGGCGCAAGCAGGTACCGCCTGCTCCAATGCTCCTGAGCACCAGCCTGGTCCAGGGCTCGAACCCCACGGCGAAGGCAAGGAGCCCGCTAATGACTGTGTCTGTTTACATGGAAAATTTCTGCTCAATTAAAAAATTAAAGCCCTTGGACCAGCGAAGAGGTAATAAGGTGTTTATTAAAAACTCTTTCACCCAGAGGCAGTTAAAATTTATAATTTAAAACCCAGCCCACTACAAAAAGCTGGGGGGGTGTGGGTACGATAAAAACTGTGCAACATTGACAATGACGGAGACAGACTAGGCCTGGGAGGGGCAGCCCAGGGCCTGGGGCCCCTCTTCTCCCAAGGCCGGGAGCAGCAGCAGAGAGGAAGCTGAGGGAGCCCCCAGCACGCAGCCTGGCCTGGTGCACGGGTCTCTCCCGGTGGCCCCGCGGCCCGAGGAGGGGCCCTCAGTAGTGTGTGCTCACTGCGCAGCCTGGACACGTGGTCCGCTCACTCCACTGCGGAAAGAGGGAGAGTGACAGCAGCTCAGGTGCGTCCTGGGCGGGATGAGGGCCTCAGTCACACACACCCTGAGCCCAGACCTGCTGTTTTCTGGGACAACCGGGGCGTGTGTCAGGGCTGGGAGGGGCCCTTGGTTTTAGGGGCTTGGGGGAGGGGATGGGGTTCTTCCTCCTCTCCCTCCCCAGGAGCATGCCCTCCCAGCCGCCCCCCACCCCGCAGCGCTCAGGGGGGTAAGGAGGAGGGTCCCTACCTCCCCCATTGCTGAGGCTGTACCTCACGGCCACTTGCTGAGAACGCCAGTCGCCATAGCTCCTGCAGGGGCACAGACAGCGCAGTCACCCCCTACAGGGACTCAGGGCGGCGCGGCCCGGGCCCTCGTTCTCAAAGCCCCCCCCCCGACACCCTGGGGTCCACCCCGCAAGCCTGGGCAGCAGGTAACTCACCGTCGGTCTCCCTCCAGCGTGCTCTGGATCTCCTTCAGGACCCCTAGGGGGCAGAGGCCTGGTGAGGCTGCAGCAGCTGCGCCAGACACAAGCCTCGCTCCTTTTACCCATGGGGTGCCGGGTGGGACCGCCCCAACCTGGCCTTCCAAACCTCCCCCAGGGGCGCCCCTCCCGCCAGCGCCCACACCCACGCCAACTCACTCTCGTCGTTGAGCAGAGCGTGCTCCATCACAGCGCCAGGCCTCCTCTCTGGAAGACAGAGGCCCAGTCAGTGGAGCCCTGGGCCCTCTGCTCAGCTGCTCCTCAGGGGGGCCAGGGTGCTGCTTCTACCCCCAGCTCGAGCACCACCCACCACCTGCTCACCTGGGGTCCCCTTCCCTCCTTCCATCCCCAAGTATTGGCCTGGCCGGCTCAGGTGTGCTCACAGTGCTGCCGCCCCCGCCCCCCTTCCCCTGGCCCCTAAGAGGCCTGTCTTACCTTCTCCATCACTCTGGCTCCCTGAGTTCCTGTGGGCAGGGGGGAGGGTGGAGAGTAAGAGGCAAGGACCACTGAGCTCTCCACTCTGTCTTGAAAGCCCTGGTCCCATGGAGAATGAGGTCAAGTGACCTGGCCTCCTTGAGCAGGGGGCCCCTGGGAGGTAAGCCAAGCCCTGTCCTGGGTGGCACCGCACAGCGGGGGAAGGGGCATGTGAAGTGGGGCAAAGAGCCGGAGTCAGGAGGATGGGCTGAGCTCAGAGGGGAGGGGGGATGTGGCCAGCTCCCAGCGGGTGCCTCGGAGAGGGTGTGGGTGAGGGAAGGACTAGGGGAAAGGCCAGCTGCCCCTTTAACCACCTGGCTCGGCCCCAGGACTTCTCGGGGCCTGACCCGTTGCGGGGACGGTTGTGGTTCTTGGTTTCTGCTGAGTCCACCAGACACCGGGGCTCCACCAGCCATTTGGTAGACAGAGAGAAGCGCTCAAACTCCGAGGGTGAGATCAGGTAGAAACCTGGGCAGTGGAAAAACCTCGTAGGTGAGGCCCACCTGGTCTCTTGGGGCCTGCGGTGGCCAACAGTGGGGCTTCCAACTGAGGGGAATGGGGGCCAGAGCCTCCCTCGGAGTTCGCGGCCTGAAGGGCCCGGCCTTGGCCACGACACCCCTGGCGGCCCTTCCCAGCAGCCCCTGCAGCTTGGCGGGAGCCCTACGCCCAGCCCTGCTTGAAGAGGCGGG
Source organism: Anoura caudifer (assembly GCA_004027475.1). Taxonomy (NCBI): domain Eukaryota; kingdom Metazoa; phylum Chordata; class Mammalia; order Chiroptera; family Phyllostomidae; genus Anoura; species Anoura caudifer. Next base: position 288,592 of record PVKU01000303.1, read on the forward strand.
CGCGCCACCACCTGCGCACCTTGGCCGTGTTTGGTGAAGACGCAGGAGGCGATGCCGCTGACGTCCTCCCGGCGGATGCAGCTGTAGCGCACCTGGGGCTTGAGCAGGGGCAGGGAGACAACCTGGATGTCGCCCAGGTTGGTGAGGACAGCCAGGTGATGCTCCCCGTAGTCCTCGGCACGACAGCTGCCGAAGTGGGCCACGCTGACCCGCCGTACCCGCGAGCCCTCCAGGGCGGTCAGCTTCAGCTTCAGCTTGGCACTCACCTTGGGCAGCGTGAAGACCTGGGGGCACAGGGCAGTGGTCACACCCACAGCCAGACCCGAGTGTGCAAGCAAGGACTTACCCCTTTGTCCCGTCCGCCAGCCGCCACCCAACTCCCCAGCAACGCCCGCGCAGCCCTGGCACTCCCTCGGGGCTAGGACCTGCAGTTACTGTGCTTGGACTACAGGGCTGCCAGGGCCACATGCTCCCAGGTCTGCGTTTTCTGTCCCTCCCACAGACGGGTCCTGCTTCGGTGGTCCCACCGCGGAGCCGGGAGCCTGGGCACTCCACACCGGGACCCCCTCCTCTCCTCCGCCTCTGCAGCCCCTCACATGCCAACAGCATGTGCGTCTGCCCGCGAGTCCCAGCTACTGTCGTTTGTCCCCAAGGTGCGAGCCCCCGGATATCCCGGGGACCCCACCCCACCCCACCCCCACCAGCGTTGCACCTTGAACTGCTCCTCCGACACGACAAGCAGCTGGTGGCCCCCCTGCATGTCCGGGCTCTTGGACAGGTCGTGGGCGACTTCCAGGGGCTCAGGAAGGGGCACGCTGCGCCCATCCAGCACCAGGATGCCCACCACGGGCGCCCGGTGCATCAGCTGGATCTCCTTGGCTACGGGGAAGGAAGCAGACGATGGGGCTGGGGGCAGGCAAAGGGCGAGGCCGGAGATGCCGCCTTGCCCCCAGCCAAGGCAGACAAGCACTCTCTGCCCCCTCCAGCCCCCGCTCAGCACTCACCCTGCTCCGCCCGCACGGGTTCATCCGTTCTCCGCTCGGCGGGGGGCACACGCAGGGCGAAGGCGTAGACAGTGCCCCCGTTGGTGCCGGCCCACAGCGAGGGGCAGTGGCGGGAGCCTGCCAGGAGGCACAGGTGTATATCTAACCCTGGGTCTGGAGGTCAGGTGGAGCCAGGTGACCTAGGCTTATGTCCTGGCCCTGCCACTCACTACCTGTGTGACTTCAAGGTCAGGTCAGCGAACCCCGTGAGCCCCAGTTCCCTCCTCTGTAAAATGGAGCCGCCGGGGGCTCTGCCTGTCTGCAGAGTGCAGGTGGGGAGAAAGCTGGGAAGGCTCCCTGACACCCAGGGGCCCCAAACACCGACGGTCCTGAATCCAGGCCAGCTGGACCCTTGCAACAAAGGGGCTGAGAGACCACAGCCCCCACCCCCACTGGGCAAGAGGGCAGAAGGGGAGAAACAGCCAGGGAGCTTCTGTAGGCCCCTGGCGTCTCAGCAGGCATGCAGCGAGTCCCAGCCCTCACAGCCCTTCCCCCAATTTACAGGGGGAGAAACGGAGACCCAGAAAGGCTAAGTGACCTGTCCCAGGTCCACCTTAGAGAGGGCGGGGCCTGCATACGAAGCCAGGACGAACTGATCTGGGGCCTGGGCAGGGGAGGGGTAGAGGCAGGTGCTGATCTCCTTGTCCACCCCCCACCCCGGCTCATAAGGGGAAACCCCTCTTAGTGTCCTGTTGCCTGCCCTCATGCCAAGAAGCACTCACTGGGCCCCTCCCACCCCAGGCTGGCCACTCACTGTCCCTCAGGTAGGTGTCAGCGAAATAGAGGGTCCGCACGAAGCCTGTGAAGGAGTCCTCCGCCGTGCGGGCCTCGATCTTGCGCTGCACAGGCGCCAGCTCCATGTTCTGCAGGCCTGTCCGCTCTGCCCGGGTGTTCCCTTCCTGCATCTGCGCAGGGTGGGGCCGGCCTGAGGGTGGGCTCTGGCCCCCCCTCCCGGGGGGAATCTGCAGCTCAACACCGATCCTTCAAGGGGGAGACTGGCCGTGGCCCACGCTGCTCCCTGCCTGGTAGCATTGACTAAGGACTTGGCGCTGAGGTGCTGCAGTCACTGCTTTTCACAGCCGGGGGAGCTGAGGCACAGAGGCGCCGTGTGACCTAGCTAAGGCCACGGGGCAGGAAGTAAACCCATGCGCTGTGCCAGGGCCTGTGCTTGCTGCCGAGTAAGTGGGGAGGGAGGGGTAGTCTGGCTCAGTGCTGGCTGCTCCCAGCTCTCCCTCGGAGGCCTTACCTCTCCTGCGGGCCCCGCTGGCCGCCGCTTCCGGCTGGACACCCGGCTGCGACGTATCCGCCGGAAGGACTGGCGCAGGGACTTCTTCAGGGACTTCACGCGGGACAGCGGGCCCTCCAAGGCCAGCTGGTCGTTGGGGTGCAGCGTGCACCTGGGGGGAAACATCAGGCCATTGGCGCTGCCAGGGCCGGAGGGTCCTCACCGGACACCGCTCTGAAACCCAGGCCCGTCACCCTGGGCAGGCTGCTCACTTGACAAAGACCTGCCGCCGCTGCTGGTGGTCGAAGAGGCCAAAGCCATGGCTGGTGCCGAAGGCCACGAGCCGCCACTCAGAGTGCAGAGCCAAGGACGTGACCACAGCCGGGGGCTGGCACTGCACCAACACGAAGGGCTGGAAGCCGGGCTCGAAGTGCACAGGGCCCGGGCGGGCGCACAGGCGCTCGTGCCCCTTCCAGCGGTAGCCCTCCTGCTCCTGCAGCAGGTCAGCCTCCACCTGCTCCACGGCGTGCTCCGCCTCCTCGTCATTCAGCTCCAGCACCAGCACCTGGGTGGGATGGCAGACGGGCTGAGCCAACCCCAGCACCAAGGGCAGCAGGACCTCAGGGACCCACCAGCGGGTGCTCGGGGGCTGGTCCCTGTCCCTGCCGACCCCCAGTCCTGAGGAGGAAGCTCACGGGCCTGGACGCTATACAGTCACTCCCCTCCCCACTCCCCCCCCAAGCCCAGCCTGCTGCTACCTGCCCTGCTGTGCCGGCCACAGCCAGGTAGCCACTGTATTTGCAGAGGAAAATCTTCTGGATGCCCAGCCGGGGATCATCACTGTAGGGATCGAAGGAGCCCACCTGACAAGAGACAGGAGGCCCATGAGTGGCCATGAGCATGGAACCCAGCCTGTCCCCACCTTCCTGGTTGCCAGGCTCCTGGCCTCACCTTGCGGAGCGGGGGCCACTCGTCCTCGCCCTGGGCGTTTAGGTTCTCGCTGGGGTCCGTGTCGGTGAAGAACACGTGAACTGTGCTGAGTTTGTAGAGCAGCCGCAAGCAGACGCCCGAGGCGTCCCAGAACCGCACCGTGCCATCCTCGTGCCTGTGGGCGGGGCCCGCCTGTGGCTGTGAGCAGGATGCTGGGCGGGCGGGGGGGCCCTGGCACGCACCCCTCTGGGCTCTGCTCCCACCCTGTATACCCTGCTGCACGGGAGATGCGCTCCCTCAATCACCTACCCTGTGAGCAACAGGTCTCTCTGGGGCGGGGTGGGGGCAAGGCTGGTGCCACCGTCAATGGGCCACTCCTAGAGAATGAGACGGAGAAGTCGGTGGGAGCAGTCGGTGGGAGCACCTGGATCCGGGCGGGGGCGGGGCGGGGCGGGGGCGGGGCGGGGCCTACCATGGACGAGAAGTGTGTGTTCTGACAGCTGCCGGCTGCGATGATCCTCTCCCACAGCTTCAGGGGGATGTTGGAGACGTGATGGGAGCAGGTGATGGCGGAGCAGTGCAGGGAGGCCAGGTAGGGGGGCTGCACCTGCGGCCAACCAGCTGTCTGCAGGTCGATCACCACCAGTTCCTCCTCGGCCAGCACCACCAGGGCATAGGGGTCATCAAAGGCTGCGGGGACAGGCCCAGGGTCAGGGGCTGCAGGAGCCGGCAGGAAGCAGTTTGTCCTGGCCCAGCCCTGTGGAATCTGATGCTCTAGGGCTGGAGCCAGGAAATCTCCATTTCAAAAACAAGCTCCAAATCCAACAACGTATAAAAAGGAATACACGCCACACCCAAGTGGGATTTACCCCCGGTGTGCAAGACTGCTTCAGCATTTGAAAACCACTTAATATAGTCCATCAACAGGCTGCAAAATAAAAGCCACGTGATTGTGTGCAAATATTTGATAAAACCCCAAGCCCATTTATGATACAAACTCTAAGGAAACTAGGAACAGAGGGGACCTTCCTCAACTTGACAAAGCGTATCTATGGAAAAGCTGCAGCCAACATCCTAGTGGATCAGGCCCCCTCTGCAGGTCCTGACACCAGCCCCTTCAGGTGAGGCCGACCCAGGGCTTTGCCGTCCTGCCTGAGCTCCAGGGGGCTGGCTCAGAGCTGGCCGTACCGCACCCTCTGCCCCAGCCCACACGGTCTTCACCATGTCTGCACCAGGACCCCCTTTTCTAGCCAGGTGGCTGTTAAGCCCAACAGTGCTGATCTGCTCTCTTTGGACCAAACCGGAAAGAGTGTGGAGCAGGGAGGGGGTGTGGCCAGCGAGGACAGGCACCAAGAGGGGAAGCAGTGAGGACGCAGGGAGTGGCTGGTTTGGGAACATCTGCATGGGCCCCTCCTGCTTACGGACAGGCCGGCATCCCCCCACCTGCCAGTGGCTAGCCTTCCACACGGCTCCCGAAGCGCACCTACCCGCTGCAGGGTCCACTTCGGAGAGGACAGTGAAGTCGATGACCCTCGAAGTGAAGTCGAAGGCTGTCTGCTGGCCATTGTGGACCACCGAGATACAGTGGCGGTCCCCATAGCTGGCCCGAGGCATGCCACCCTGGAAGATGGTGAAGGGCAGCCTGCAGGCACAGAAGAGCAGGGGGCTGGGCTGGGGCTACCGACAGGACCAGGCTGGGCTGGCAGCGTGGACGTCCCCATGACTGGCCTCTGTGCAGATGCTGGTCTCAGGGGGAGTGACCACCAAGGTCCCCAGCAGGGGGTGGGGCAGACCCCCCACCTCCTCCTGACTGCAGCAGCCCAGGTGAGCCGGGTGGAGGTGGTGGCATGCAGGCTGTGGGTGCGGTGTCTCGCCCACTGTGCTTCAACCAGAGCTGCCCCCCCTTTTTGCTTATCCACCGGGTCCCCCCGCATGATTCTGCTCAAAGAAACCAGCCTGTGTGGGGAAACAGCCTGGCAGCTGCTGATCCGAATCACCTCTCCCGACGGGTGGAGGGGAGGAACGGGGCGCTTTCTCAGGAACTGGCCATGAGAGGCAGGAGTGGCCCCCTCTCCCTTCCCTGGAGTCTGAGACTTCAACTTGGGACCCTAAGGCACAGTTCCACCCCCCACCCCACCCTCCCTGCAGAGGCCTCAGAGGCCTTCTAGCCCTCCAGGAAGACACTGGAAAGGGCAAAGGACAGAGCACGGGCACCTACCCCTGCTTGGTGGTCAGCCAGAAGATTCTGGTAATAGCTTTGCAAGGGAAGGGACCTACAAGAAAAGGAATTAGCCAGAATGGGTCTTCCCACCCTAGAGGCACGGGGGTCTGCGTGAGCAGATTCCTCACCGCGTGCGTACTCAGCAGGCCTACATTTGGGAGTGTTGCCCTAAGAAAGCCACAGTGGGTGTCACAAAACCTACTGTGTAGCTTTGGACAAAGCTGTCACCCCTCTGGGCCCAGGTTTTACTTCTGTGAGTTGGGTGCCTACACCTCATTGCAGAAAAGACCGACCAGGGACCCAGAGGACATTGTCTCGCACAGTGAACTGCAGTCCCGGGTGACACAGCAAGACAGCAAGACCAGGCCCTCATGGGGGGGGTGGGGGAGGGACACTGACCGTAAGGCACACAGCTGCGCACGGGCTCCAGCTGCTGGGTGTCGGTGGACACAGCCCACTGGCAATAGCTGCCATCAGAATGGCAGCTGACGATCAGGCGGCCGTCCCGCTGCCAGCAGACACTGTCCAGTTGCTTCAGGGAGGAGAGGGAGGGATCGCAGGCTGGGATCGGGGTGACGGCCCCATCACCCGCCCCCGCACACCTTGCACAGGGCTGTATGTGACAGCAAGGTCTGGGAGAGCCCCCTGGCATCCGCCACCGTCCCAAGCACCACCTACCTGGCTACTGAGGAAATGGCAGAGCACGCGGCTGCCTCGCAGATCCCAGACGACGATGAGGCCCCGGCTGTAGCCAATGAGGACCTGGTTGGGGTCTCGAGGGTGTTCCTGCAGAGCCTCCACCATCTCAAACACCCGCCGCTGGCGGGCCTCCTCTGGCAACCTGGGTGAGAGGAGCAGGTGAGCTCACGCCGACGTGCGCCCAGGGGCGGGGCAGAGAGCACAGCTCAGCCTCGCACGATGCTCCACGCAGCGGCGGCGAGCTCTGTGTGTGCCGGCACGGAAAGACCGCTGGAGCACACTGCCGAGGGGAGAAAAGCCACCCGTGGAACAGGACAGTGGCACCTACAGACCCACCAGGATATAAATGCAGGGAAGACAAGGAAGCCGTCTCCAGAAAGGTCGATGCGCTAGGAGGGAGGGGAGAGGGGCCGGTACTGGGGAGGGCAGCTGGGGGCTGCCGGGAAGCTGGCAAGTTCCATTTCTGTGCCCGGGGTGGGCGTGGGGGCGGTCACTTTACAATCCATTAAATAGTCCATTCACATTTTGTGCATTTTTGTAAGGAGGTGGTGTTTCATAAAAACAAGTTTTTAAGACCCACAAAACAAAGCTCTATCCTCTCCTCCTTCTCTGGGCTGGGAATGCTGATGTGAAGTCTGGAGGTGTCGCAGCCAATAGAAGACCATGAGGGGGCAGGCAGGGGACCAAGAGGCAACGCTGAGGATGGTGAGTAGGGAATGCAAACAGCCTGGACCCTGAGGGAATTTCTATGTCCCAAAGCAAACCATGTATGTATGTATGTGTGTGCTTAAAGGTTTTATTTACTTATTTTCAGAGAGAGGGGAAGGCAAGGAAAGGGAAAAAAGAGGGAGAGAAACATCCATTGGGTGCCTCTTGCCCCCAACCCAGGATCTGGCCCACAACCCAGGCAGGTGCCCCAAATGGAAATCGAACTGGCGACCTTTCAGTTTGCAGAATGACGCCCAATCCACAGAGCCGCCCCAGCCACGGCAACCCCCCCGTAATGTTTACGAACATCCCCACGCACCAATATCGTCCACCACGCCTGCTAGCACCGGCCCCAGAATTGGGAGAGGCCAAAGGGGCCTTCAGCCTTACCTGTAACATTTCAAGGATTCTATCATATATTACTTCTATACTTTTAAAAATAAACTTTTCTTAAATTAAAAGTATGCAATGCAAGAATTACATGATCTTGGAAAATACAGAGAAGCATCAGGAGGAATAATATCAAAAGGAAACCACTCTAGCTGGTGTGGCTCAGTGGATTGAGTGCCGGCCTGCAAACCAAAGTGTTGCTGGTTCGATTCCCACACGCCTGGGTTGTGGGCCGGTCCCCAGTAGGGGGTGTGAAACAGGCAACCACACATTGATGCTTCTCTCCCCTCTTTCTCCCTTGCTTCCCCTCAAAAAATGGGGGAGGGGGAGGAGGAAGCCATGCAGCAGGATGGAGCCACGCGCCTCCAGGAGCCTGCCCTCCAAGCTGCTTCTTTGCAAGAGTCTCAGCCCCCTAGTCTCCTCCCTGCTCCTCAGACCCACCCGATCTGATGCCCTTGCTACTGCAGATGCCACAAGGAGCAAAGCTCCGGAAACAATCTGCAGGAACCTACAGAGTTGGGGCTGTCGGGTTCTTGGCCATGGAGCCTGCGTGCAGATGGCAACCTAGCACACACCCCAAAGCATGAACATCAGCAGAAGCCGCCCCTGCTCACACAGGGAGCACTGTGCCTCACCTGGCCCCTTGCGCAGCCCCTGGGGTTTCGAAATACATGCTATCAGTGCCAAGAACACTGAGGTGGCGGCACCACACGACCATTTTGGAGCCTAACTTTCCTCACCCCTAAATGAGGTGACGCGTTACGGGCAGGACCCCTTTTCAGTGCCATGACGCTAACATACTGGGGGATGAGATTCTCGATTCGGGGGACGGGTGGGGAGCTGAGCCCCTCCTCCCGCCCCCACAGACTTCCCAGGAGGGAAACTGTAAGCTCTTGAGACTTTACTGGGGCCAAAGGGAGGGGGCTGCGCTCAGCTCAGTGCAATGGGCTCCTGGCAGCAGCAGGGTGTGCGGGCTCACCGCTGCAGCACGGCGTCCGCGCTGATGGCCCGGGCCTCCAGCACGCGGAAGCCTGGCACCTGCACCACAAACACGTTGCCACTCTCGGTGCCCAGGTAGAGCATCTTGCAGGAGGAGTGTGGCAGGACCACGGTGATCTGCGTGGCGCTGGGGGCAGCCCTGCGGACAGGAATGGCGACCTGTGAGCTGGCTGCTGCCCAGGAAGGGGAGTCCCCATAGATTCCCAACCCCCGACCCCCGGCTGCCCTCGCTGGCCCCAGGGAAGGCTGTGACCAGGAAGGGGACCACCCTGGGGTTGGGTGCACAGGTCGGGCTGGCTGGGAGAGCAAGGGGACTGAGTCCTTACCCTGGAGGGCCCCGCAGTGTGAAACTCTCATCTTCCTGCAGCTCTGACACCCCGCCTTTGACCTTCAGGCTCCACAGGTGCAGGCTGTTGTCGTCCAGCAGGGTGATCAGCTGGCACTGGGGAGGGGATGGGGGCAGGCATGTGCTGTCTCGCTGACCAGGGAGGGCCAGCATTCACTGTGGCCTTTACCCACCAGGGCGGCCTCGGTGCGCCCCGAAACCAAAGGGCCCTTGCTAGTCTTAGGATGGCCTGTGAGCCACATCTGGGAAAGGGCGGTGGTCCCAGGTCCTCCCATCAGCACCACAGCCAGGGTCACCAAATGCCTGCCTCCCCACATGCCCCTTCCGGAAGACCTGAGAGGAAGAAGGGTGCAGAGGGGCCTCACCTGGCCAGGCAGGAAGCAGACCTGCACCACGGCGTTGTTCTCCCGGTGCAGGCCCATGAACTCCACCCCAGGGGCGCCGTAGCTGGGAGTGGCAGGCTCAGGAAAAGCTCCTGAAGGCAGGACACCACCCCTCCGCCCGTCGGAGTGCCCGGGCCTCCAAGGCAAGGAGTGTGAACACCAGGTGGCTCACCCTGTCCCCAGACAGCAGAACCCGGGCTTGGGTGGCAGGGAGACAGGGCATCCCTGGTCGGAGGGCCTTGGCCAGTGACCTGACCCCTGAGTGTGGAAACAGCCAACCACGTAGAACTTCCCAGCCCGGTGGGTAGGGGCGACTCTGTACAGGGTGAGACCTTGGCAACTGTTAGGCTGCTCACTGCCACCCCCACCCCCAGCCGGCAACCTGAGCTGCAACAGACCCATCAGCTACCGCTTGGTGGCATCTGTGAGAAGACACAGGGCACCCCTGTGGGTCCACCCCCAACAGCTATGGCCATGAGTCTTGGCAAGGGGATTGCTAACCAGGATATGGCCGTGGCCTGGCAATGATTAACCAGCTGGGGGAGGGCTGAGCCCGCGCTGGGATGTGGGCCCCTGCCCCTCTGTGTTTACACCACCTCCAGCCCAGCTGGCTGCAGCCACACCCCCCCTCACCCCCTCACCCCTGCCTATGCTTCGCAGAGAGGAACAGGGAGTCACAGCTCTGCTGGAGGTGCCAGAGGGTGGCTCTCCACCTCCCAGTTCCCCCAGGTCCCGCCCTAGCTCACTCTGCACTAGGATGGGTAGCCCAGGCCAGCCTGGCCAAGCAGCGGTCCCCCGTCCTGGGACCTGTGGGCTTGCCCCTGAAATGGCACAGAACTGATGCTTTAAATAAAAGATGACCCAACTGGACAACGTCCAGCCTCAGCCAGGGAAGGACTGTCCCCACCAACCAGGGGCCCATTCTACTCTCCAGTGCGTGTGTGGGGGTGTGCATGGTGGGCGGGACTCTGGGACGGTGGCTCCCTGGCACTGCTCCCTTCCCCGAGGCCACCCTGCCTCTGGTGTGGAAAGGGCCCTGGGGCCAGTCTACTGATCTTGCTGGGAAAAAGGTATAAAAGAACTTCTTGGCCCACCGCCTGCCTCTCCTTACTGCGTTCAGGGCTGACTCCTGTGAGGATATCTGGGACACCTGGGAACAGGAAGGGTCATCTACACTCGCTGTTTTTTGGAGGGTGGGGGTCCTCGCTGCATCTCCCCGATGCCAAGGCCCCCGCCCCTTCTGAGGCTTCCCTGGGTGGAAGCTGGGAGAGCGGAAAGGATACAGCTTGACGGCTCCTGAGCGCGTGCCAATGGCCAGGAGGCGCAGAGAGGGGCTGTAGCCGAGGGCGCTGGGCTGGTGCGGGAAGCCATGCTCCACTGTCTGCAATGAGAACCACGCCAGTGTGCAGACGTGCCCCCTCTGCCCCTCCAGCTGAGGGGCCGGTGCCGGACGGGGAAGCCGAAGCACAGAGCCGCCCCCAGCAGGAAGGAGGCACTGAGGCCGAGTCAGGCTCCTACCCAGACACCCATGTGTGGGGGCAACTCCAGACCCACCTGAGCCCCATCCTCAGCCCCTTTCTGACCCTGTCCTTGGCCACCACGCTGGCCACTCGCTCTCTAAGAACTCTGATTCAGTTCCTCCACCAGGCATACTGTGGGAACTGACCCAGCTCTCCTAGGGGGTGCATGCAGCTTTGGGAAGCTGGCACAGCGAAGGCGTGCCATTGCTCAGGAGGCCCGGTTGTACCACAGCTCCAAAGGAACCCGAGGTGGCCCCTCCGAGCTCTGGGCTGTTCGGGCTCCTCCGGCCCTGAAGGTCTGCCCTCCCCAGGGCCCCCCTATCTCTGGGAGTTCTCCATCTTCCCGCAGAGGAGGAGCTTCCCGAGTGTTGCTGCAGACCCACGCTTCTGCTCTTTCTTATGATAGAAGTGATACGCATCACAGAACATTTGGAACGTATAAAGGAGTTTGAGAAAGATGACCTAAACCACCCGCATTTCTGCAACCAGAAGGAACCCTCGCTAACAGCTCAGTGGGTGCGAGCACCTTTCCCACGCTTGTGAGTGCACGCGTGTGTCTACACTTAGCACACAGAGACCTGACTGGGGTCATGCCACAGGGACACGCGCATACACGTCAGCTCTGTAGCCTGTTTCCCTACAACCAGCCAGGTTGTTAAAAGCACCGAAATGACTCTTTAGCGGCTGACGGGCACCCCCGCGTGGAGGCGCCCTGCCTCGCTGGACCTCTGTCGCTAAGCACCTTCGTGGTGCCCAGAGGTTCTGAGATCACCACTCGAATCGGTGGCCCCTCTTGCACCCCCGCCTTTGCCTGCGACTCTGAGGATTTCCTCAGGCAGATGTCCCAGGGGTGCGATCACAGATTTGAAAGGTGGGGATACAAACACTTCAGACTCACACTGACGAACCGTCTTCGGGGAGCTTTCTGGTTGTTTCTTGATTGGCCAGTCCTCCCCCTCAGCGCCCACCCCAGGGGATACCGAGCCTGCAGAACTAGATTGGGGCAGGCAAAGGAGGCCGACCACCTGCTTTGAAGACTTGATTTGTCTTCCTTCCTCGGCTCTGGAGACCACCCTGCAGGAACAGGCTGCCCCATCAGGCCTCAGGGGACCAGAAAGAGAATAGTCCTGGTGACAGCTGCCATGGTAACTCAGCAAACCCAACTGCTGCCCACCCACTTGTCCTGTCCAGTCTAGTGGGTCATGGGCGGGGGCTGCATGTTGGGGTCAGGCCAGAGAGGAGAGCTCCAAAGGCACCTATTCTGGGGACACCTAGGTGTGGGAGACCCCCTCAGGCCTGGCTCTTTGCCAGGAGCACAGTCTGCCCTGAAAATGGCTGTACCTGGAACCGACAGCCGGAAGGGCAGAAGTGACCCAGCAGGAGCCCCCTGCCTGCTCAGGTCCCTGTTCAGCTATGCAAAAAATGCAGAGTCTGGAAAAGCCTTGGGGAGATAGCAGCGTGTCTGGAATGTAAACAGTCCCCAGGAAAAGGAGGGCAAGGCACATAATGGGGTGTACGGGACAAGCTTCCCCCGGGGCCCCCACTGGGCCTCAGCCTGCCCAGGTTGCTGAGACCTCAGGAAGTCAGCAGCCCGAGCTCAGGAAAGTCTCCTGGGATGGTAGCATCTTCCCAGAACCAGCACCAGCTCTGGGCCAAGGCCTCTGGGATTTGGAGGACTCTGGGGGTGTCTGGCAGGAGCCTGGCAGCCGGCGGGAGGCCCGCACCCTGAGCCGCCTGCTGCGACAGCCATAAGCTGGTGCTGAGTGCTTGCAATGTGGCTAATGCCACCCAGGGACAGAATTTTTAATTTTATTCCATTTTTATTCACTTAAACTTAAGAAAGGACGTTCACTTCAGCTAGCAGAAAACTTTCTAGGTATGTTCTAGGGTTCCAAAGGAATCGGTAGGGGCTGGAGTTGCATGGATCAAGCTTCAAATCCCCTTTTCCATCTGTAAATCTTCCAAACTCTGAACACAGATCATGTATTTCCAGAGCAAACTTAATGTCCAAATCGAGATGTGCTGTAAGAGTACAATACACCTGGGATTCCAAAGACTTCATACACACACACACACACACACACACACACACACACACACACAAAGTCTCATGAGTTTATATTGACTACATGTTGAAACAATATTTTGGATATATTGGGTTCAACAGAACTTATCAAAATTAATTTCACTTGCTTAAAAATTTTTGGTAATGCGACTTCTAGAATATTTCAAATTACATATGTGGCTCGTATTGATCTCCTATTGGGACAAGACGCTCCTATTGGTACATGATGCTGCCTCAGGACGGGGGCAGGAAAGTCAAGCCAAAGAGAAAATAGCCCGAAGCTTACGGTCAGGCTCTAGGGCCACGCGCCATTCTACCAACTCCCTGGCAGGAAGTTCTTCTAACATCTCACCTGGGTCGCTCCTGCCGCGGGTCAGCCTCTCCTCCCTCACCTGGAGGGACACAAGCGTCCAGTGCATCGTTCACTTGCACCTGCTCATTCCTCATTTCCTTCAGGGTCCTGGGGTTGCTGTGCACCCTCCCTCCCTTCTTTCCCGTAACTGGCTTAGGCAGACGGATGGAGGCCCTGGCTGGTGTGGCTCAGCTGGCTGGGCGTCATCCCACAAAGCGGAAGGTCACCAGTTCAATTCCTGGTCAGGACACATGCCTGAGTTGCGGGTTCGGTCCCTGCTCAGGGTGTGTATGAGAGGCAACTGATCAATGTTTGTCACCCCTCTTTCTCCCTCCCTTCCCCTCTCCAAAAATAAATCAATACAATTAAAAAAAGAAAAGACAGACAGGGACTGAGTCTGGCTCACTAAGCTTTGAACTGCCCTCTGCCCCTTAGAAGGGGTCCAGCCTTGGGGGAGCTGCTGTGCCTCCCTGAGCCTCATCTCACATCTGACAAATGGGAGCGTACCCACGTCCTTGGCTCAAACTCAACAAACCTTAAGAAGACCACCCGACAGTGGCGGGAAGGTCCAGCCCACCCAGCAGAGCACACAGGCCTTGCCCCTAAGGCCCGGCCTTCTTCCAAGGTTCTCACCAGTCCCTGCACCTCTCAGAAGTCTTCTCCAAGTCGACAGCTCTGGAGGGACCAAGGCTCCCTTAAGAAGGGACGGAGGGAGGGAACTTCACAACGGCCCTACTTGGGTAGTGCGGTGACAGGGGATTCCCCGGGTCCCAGGGACCCAGGGAGAGGCCCTCCCCTGCTGGAGCCCCGGTTCCCCATGGGGAGCAACCTCCCTCCAGGTGGGGTTTAGGCACAGCTCCCGGTGCCCAGGGCAGGGAGGGTAGATGGCCTCCCTTATAGAAGGCAGGGCATGGGGGTGGGAGTGGGCTCAACCTCAGGGGTGCCTGCTGTGAAACTCCCAAGGCACACAGCCACCCCAGATCATGCTTCCACCAGGATGGAGGTTGGGGCAGGGACAACCGGCACGGATTCCGGGGTCCTCCCAGCCTGAGCCCCAGGTTCTCCAGCTCAGGCTCAAGCTGGGAGGGCAACCAATGCCTGGCAGCCACTGGGGCCACCCTCCCCTGCCTACTGAGCTCAGCCTCCAGCCTACCTGGCCCTGCCCCCACCTGCTACTGGCTCAGGTGACCTCTGCCAAGAGAGGAGAGAACAATGAACCCTTTTGACAGGGGGCTGGGAAAGGAGAGATTTGCAGGAGCCGCCAAACTGCAACACGAGCCTGGAGCCTGGTGTGGGAGAGAAAGCCCCGTCTGTCTCACGCTGGCCCCGGGGCCCCATTTCAGTCCCCAAAAGGGAGGCAGCAAAGGCTGTCTGTCAGGGAGCTTGGGAGTCCTTCGTCCTGCCCTGAGCAAGGGGGGCCCGCTCAAGATGGAGGGCAGAGGAGACCCCAGGCCTTGATGGGTGGGGAAGGAGGGCTGCCCAGGGCCACAGGGGGCACAGCAGGCTGGCTGGGAGGCACTGCCCCACACCGGGTGTGGTCAGCTCAGATTCCTGGCGGTGGCAGCAACCTGGCCTGCCCTGTGTGGCTGTCACCTGACACCAGGGCCCCAGCCACGAAAATGCCAAGACAAAACAACCTGGCTGTGGATGGGGCAGCTGGGCAGGAGCACATGGTCCATTTGGGCAAGGAGGGCCCAGGCAGCCTTATCGACTGGCTGGTCGTGTCGCCAGGGGAGGGAGAGGCCTGGTTGGGGGGGGGGTTCGAGGAAGGGGTTTTACTCTGACACGAGTCACTTCCTCTCTACTAGGTGCCCAGCAGGTCCCTCAGTCCCCTCGTTCAGTCCTGCCAGCTGACTCCTCTGTCTTCCCAACAGCCTGAGGACCCACCACACACCTCAGGGACTGCTTCCCAAGCAAAGACACTGAGGCTCAGGGGAGGAAGCCACCGCCCTATGACTGCACAGCTGGCTGGCAGATGTAACCAGGGGTCCTCATTTCCAGCTGGTGCCCTCCACCACACGAAGGCCCGAGGGCCTCAGTTCCCTCACCTGCAGAACAGGAGCACCACCCACCTGTGAGCTGTCACAAGGACGAAGCCAACCCTGGTATGGTACCAACCGTGTGTCACACACCTCCACAGCCTTCCACACCCCCAGCTCTGCTGTGTCAGACCCAGATTCCCAGGTCCCAGCCTTCCTTGACCCAGCAGCCGGAGGGAAGCCTGGGGAGGAGCTAGTGTGGGTGGGACCATCTAGGTTCCCAAATCTTCCAGGATTTGGCCTCACCCTCCAGTCCCAACCCAGATGACACAGAATCCCCACACCCCACCGGACTCTCCCCTTCCTCCTCTCCACTCCCAACAAGTGGAATTTCAGACCATCGGCCCCCTCCCTCCCATGAGGCTAAGGTCTTATCATGTGAAATGCCCACAGCCCCAGCCCCTCGCTATATTAATATACACAGTAGGTGCTCATTCTTGCGAATGAATGGAAGGAGGAAGGAATCCCAGGAGCCTTCCCTCCCCCTTCCTTACCAGGCCTGGGGGTGAGGGGCCAAGTGCGGGGACCACCAGTTGTGGGGCATGAAGGGACGACTCCTCCACCCAAGCCACACCCCAGCCTCACCCTGCTGAACAGTGGAACTTGGGGCGGGGGTTCATCCCTCCTTGCTGAGCCTGTTTATCCAGTTTTCCTGAAATTGGCCACATTTCCAGGGTGTGAGATCCTGGCGTCACCAGGGGTGATGGAGGCACACAGGGGTCACCCTGGACTCCTGGCTGGTGTGGGGGTCTGAGAGCAGCACCCAGCAACCATGGGCTGCTCCCCTGGGAGGACAGTGGCAGGCCCCCGAGAATCCTGAGCTCCCCCATTCCCAACGCCTGCATCCCATTTCCCCAAGACCCAAAAGCCCTGCCCATAGATAGCTTCCTTCTGCCAGTGGGAGGAGGGGCTCTTCCAGGCAGCCCGGGCCCAGGGGCCCCAACGCCTCCCTCAGGCTGAGAAAGTCAGGGGAAGATGGCAGGGCCTGCTGGGACCCCGGCCACCTGGCACGCCGGGGAGCTCTGTTGCCCTGGGAGGCTGCCTTGGGAGCAGCAGCCAAAGTTCCTAGACCACTGTGCCTAGCACTTAAAATTATCTGCTTCCATGTGGGGGACAAGCACAGGGTCACCGGCTTTAAGTGGTGAAGCCAGATTTGGACCCCTGACCATCACCACCTCCTAGAGGGGTCCCCCTTCTGGGGCAGAAGGAAGCTTGGGCATGGAGGCCAAGGGCCTAGATCAAAGCAGGGGAGAGAGGCTAATTACCTCCAAACGGCGCAGATTGCTAGGTGGCCGCGGAGCTAATAAACCAAGCTGTGCTCCTCCTATTTACAGCTCCGGCCTTCTCAGGCACCAGTCCCCTTGGGGAAGCCCTACGGGGCTTCTGGGATCCTCCCTGGGGTCTCGGGTGACAGGTCACTCCGGCTTTGGGGGCCCTGGAGCAGGAGTGGGGTTGGCGTGGTCAGATGCCGGCCCTGGCAGTTCTGCTCACCAGGCCTGGAGCCTGCAGAGGGAAACCTGTGTTCTGCAACAGGGAAGGTCGCGCTTGCCCCTCGGGCAGTTTGAGGAGGGCAGGAACAGCCCAGGCCTGCGGCCACGACCCTGAGGGGCCTGGCACCGTGGAACATTACACCCTGCAGGGGTCAACGTCCTTTCATCCTTCCTGTCCCTGAGCCTCCTCAACAACCCTGTGAGGAGGTAGACAGGGCAGCTTGTTTGATCCCCATTTTGCAGGTGGGGAAACTGAGTCTGGAAGGGGCAGACTGCCTTGCAGAGGTGAAACAGCCAGTGAGAAACTTAGGACACGGAGTCCTCCGGGGCACCCGCTGGCCTTGCCTGGGAAAGCCCTCTAATCAATCCCTATTTCCAAAGTCAGATTCCCATGAGGCATTGCAGGCAGAGCCAGCACGTACCTTCATCCAGGTACAGACAACCTTAGTGCCCCCAGCCCCAGCCTGTGGGGAGGCTGATAGCATCGTGCTCACCACAGACACCTGACCGTGTCTCCCCCGCTCCTGTCCCCTTACCTTGTTAAACTGGAAGAGGTCCCGCTTGAGCCTCTCCCGAGCGGGGTCATGTCCTGACCTCAGGAACCGCCTCATCTTGCTTGGCGTACAACCCCCTGGAGAGAAGGGAGAAGCTGTTGAGCACTGGGGTAAGGCCAACACGCAGCCCAGCCCCAGAGCCGGGCCTGGCCCCCAGACCGAGCCCAGGCCACCACGGGCCTCTCCCCAAGCCCAGTATCGAGGGGCCTGCCCCTGGGCCAGATCGGCTCCACCATCCTCGGCTTCCCAGAGCTCCGCCTGTGCAGCGTGGTTCCTCTGGGACCGTCCCTGCGTACCTGGAGGCCCAGGACTGGTTAATGTTCTAACGCTTGCTTCTGGCCACCTGTAGCCTTATAAAACCAGTGGAGAAGCTGGGGGAGGAAGCCATTACCCAGGCTTTGCAGGAACAAGGAGGCCTAGAGGCCCTGAGGTTAATTAGCTTAATTGTTAACCTGTTTTCTGAAAAACCATAAAACTCCAGCTAAACAGAAAGGGAAACTTCACAAGCCTCTCCTGAGCAGCTGGGAGGTGGGAATGCAAGGGCTGACCAGCTGGGCTCCCACACCAGAGCCTGGTGGGGGCAGGGGAGAGGCCTGGTGATTCCAGGGACTGAGCCCCCCAGGGCCGACTCTGCCTTCTAACTGCAGGGAAGGCGCTTCAGCGACTCCGCTCAGGATGCTCCCACCAGCCACCACTGCCAGGAACCTGGGTGGGAGGGCACGAAGGGCATGCAGTCAGGGGTGCTGGCCCATCCCACCCCACACTTGGGACCCACGGTGGCGCTGTGTCCACCTCCCGAGGCTGCTGGGCCTCTGCAGCCTCAGCCCTGGCTCCCTTTCCCATGGGCCCAAGTGAAAGCTAATCAGGGGAGAAACATACTCCCGATAAGAAACCAGCTCCGAAACTGTCCGCGCACTGTAGAGCGCCTTCCTCGTCCGAGGGGAAACTATTTCTGGATCGTCCTGGGGGGAAGGGGGGAGGATCAACCATGCTCTAGCTTCCGGCTTCCAGTAGCGCGGCCACCCACTGACCACAGAAGGCCAAGATCTGTCCTTGGAAACACATGAGATCACGCCCACCCCAGAGAAACTATAAAGGGAAGGGAATGGGCTGGCCCCTGCCCTGGAGGGGCTCTCTCTGGGCTAGGGGCACCACAGAGGGGGCCGTGCAGTGTGCTGAGTGCTGGGCGGGGTCCCAGGGACCACTGGCCCAGAGTGGGGGAAGGGCTGTCCTGTGCGGAAAGAAAGTGTCTGAGCTGAGACCGAAGGATGTCCTGAAGTTTGTGGCATCTTGGGAAGTGACAAAAAAACCCAACCAACTCTGTATACGGAAGCACCTTGTGTGGCCAAAGATGGGGGAGGGGGGTCCCTCTGAGGCATCATGCATGGCAGAATCGCGGGGTCGGGGGAGTCTTCTGGCAGAGCAACTGAGGGCTGACTGCTG
Organism: Anoura caudifer; assembly: GCA_004027475.1. Lineage (NCBI taxonomy): Eukaryota > Metazoa > Chordata > Mammalia > Chiroptera > Phyllostomidae > Anoura > Anoura caudifer. The sequence goes on from PVKU01000303.1 coordinate 306,999, forward strand.
GGAAAGGTCACCCAGCTCGGCAGGGACACCCATCGGGGGCATTCCAAGTGCCACGCCAACTGGGAACAGACAGAGAACAGCCCTCAGAGCACCATTACCTTCTGGGGACACCAAAAAGGCCACCACTTGAGGGAGGGGGAGGGGTGGATATGGGAGGTTTGTGCCTTCACCTTTTGGGGGAACCACAGCAGAGCAGGGAGCCCCACTTCCCCTCAGAAGAGCAGGCAGCCAGGAAACCACCTGACTGACCCGAGGCCCTGAAGCGGGTTCAGGGAACAGGCATGGCAAGCCCCCAAGGCTCCTGGACCGCCCGGGGAGTGAAACAGACTCCTGGGCCTGCAGTGCCATCAGCCTCCTGGACAAACAGCTGAGCTGGGGCCTCGCATTCCAGCCTCGGGGGAGGGCACCCAAGCTCACAAATGGGCCACTCCAGGTCCTGAGGGTGCTCACTCTCCCTGCAGGCCTAGGTCTGTGGGTCAGAAGTCAGAGGAAGCCAGGAGTGGGGCCCTAGAGGAGGGGGGTCTGCAGACTCCAGGGAGAAGCTGACCTGAGCTCTGCGATGCAGCACCCATGCAGGTCATGGGGTGGGGACCACAGGGCCATCTGTGCCAAGGGCCCACAGGCTCAAGGATGATGTGGCACAGTCTCAGGTGGAGGGGTTGCAGGTGGGAAGGAGGGAGACAGGAGGTGGAGACTCACGGTGGGGGGTGCTGAGGAGGCGGCCCCACACAGGAGGGATGGGCGGGCACTCCATCCACCTAAACACCCCTCAGGGCACCTGCTGCCTGCCAGGCACTACACCAGACCCTTGCACGTTATTTTTATTAGTTTTTTCAAACGTCTTGCTCAAGGAATCTGTGCTCACTGTCAAAAAAAAACAAACAATCCTGAGGAGAGAAACGCTCCCTAAACCCCACCGCCCAGGCCAGGGTGGCGAGATGGCGTGTTGGCGTGTGTTGGCACGTGTTGGAGCGCCCCTTTCCTTGGCGCTCTGTGTGCTGTGAGCCAGGCACACTGGAACCTGGACCAGAACCCGGACCCGGTGTTCCGGCACCTCCCACTGGCCTCCTTGGAGGGTGAGTGGAATACCCCCACTTGGCAGACAAGGGAAGGAAGATCGCAGAGGCCAGGCCACTCGGGTTTGACCCCAGGTCTGGCGAACTCCCAAGTCCCTGGGAGGCAGCAAAGGATGGATGTGACAGGACAGGATGCCTAATGACACCCCTGCAGTTCAAGGGCACAGGCGCGTGTGCAGTCACGCCCACATGCCTTCAGCTCAGAGCCAACCAAGCAGTTTGGGGGCTGGGGCCTGGCCACTGTTTGTGGGGGGCTGGCAAGGTCTGGCTGGGGGCCTTGCATGGACCCGCCGCTCAGTGCGCAGGGTGCTGGGGCCGGGTGACAGAGCCAGGATGGGGGCGGGCCAGCTACAGCATCTGCTCCTCACTCCAGTGAGCCCCTCACTGCAGCACCCAGTATGGAACTAACTGCCCATGTCAAGGCATAAAATAATGCCACCTCTTCCCGAAGTGGGACAGGTCTGGCACTGGCTGGACCCTCTCATCTCCAGGCAGACCTTCGGCTCCACTCACCCCAGACAACAGGTTGGTTCTCCGCAGAGAAGCTTCAGGAATCCATCCAGGCCTGGAGATTCCTGGTGTGGTGCGGACCCTACCTACTCAGTCCACTCCTGGGGAGGGTGGGAGGCATAAGAGGAAGAGCCCAGGGCTTGGTACCAGCAGCCAGGACCCCACCCCCACAGCTCAGCTCCTCCAAGCTGGGTGGCCCCCAACGTAGCTCCTTAAGGCCCAGCGAGCTTGTCTGTAAAGGGGGGCGCACACAGGTCTGCTGGGAGAAGCAGGGCTACGACAAACGCCGAGACAAACGCCGAGTGCCTGGCACAGCATTTGGCATGGAGCAGGCACTGTCCTAGGACTAGGGATCCAACAGTGACAGGCAGACAAGATCCCTTATATCCCCAAGCTTACAGCCTTGCAGGGAGCATGGGATGACTCACAGGTACACAAATTAGTCAGCGGGACAGTTTCAGACTGAGATCAGGCCAGTGAGAGAATAAGGGCAGATGCTGAGAGAGAGAGTGACCAGGGCTTTGTGGTCAGGACCCGGTGGCCATTCTGCACCTGGGCCCATGTGCTTGCCCTGCCTTCTGCCTGGGATGCCTCCTGCCCTTGTCTCTGCTCAAATGTCCCTCCCCCAACCTTCTCTCTCCTACTCCCCAGCTTTGCTCTTCTCCCCAGCACTGGGCTGGTGGCCTGGTTTACTGACCGTTCTTGTCTGTGACCCGCTCAACCCTCCGAGGACACACTCTCTTATTCCTACTCGGGCACTCCGGCCCCTCCCGCACTGCAGCACGCTGCATGCGCCCTGAGCGAACGGAGGAGGCAGAACCTCCACCCAGACCTGAGTAATAGGAAGTGGTCAGCCGGGGTACGAATCAGGGGCAGGGCGTGGCAGGCAGATGGAACGAACGAGCACGTTCTCGGGGGGTGAAGACAGGGAGGGGGCTCGGGGCAGGCGACAAGGAGGGAGAAGAGGTGGGTGGAGAAGGGGGCCTTTGTGGGCCACAGCAGAGCTTCAGTGAGACCCCACTGGCAGCCCACCAGCAGTCCTGGCCAGGGGCCTGAGGGGTCTGCCCTTGCCTCTCCCACACCACGCCCCCTTAGGTTTGGCCCATGTCAGCCAGTCCACCTGCTCAGCCCCCACCCCAGCCCCCATTCACAGTGGTCTCCACGCTTCAGTCTGAAATACCTTCTTGTCCTTCAAGCAGCACATCAAAAATCGCCTTCCAAAACGTCCCTGCCCTCTGAACCCGTCCCGACCACTCTCACCCGAGCCCTTGACCAAACCCTCTGCTCACACCGCTATGGATGGGGGCACCTGTTCAGCTCCGAGAATGTTCTCCTCAGTCTGGTCATTAAGCTATTGGGGAAAATCAGAACCACCTAAGTGGCCGACAACAGGCGGCAGGGGAAGGTGCTCAGCGCCGCGGAGGGCTGACGGGTGCTGGACGGGCAGAAGACTGAGGACGCCCATGTGCGCTGTATCCAGGAACTGGGGAGAATCTATTTAAAACATTTACAAACCTAAGTAGGCAGCCCCCTGGAAGGGTCATGGGCTCAGCGCTGATTTTTCTCCTTTTGGTCTGTCTGCCTCGTAGGCAGGACAGAAAAGGGGACCGACAGGAAAAAGGGTGCACCCCAGGCAGTGGGCAGGTGTGAGGGTGGCCCTAAGCTCACACAGGCACCCGGTCCTGTGGGCGGGGTCGCTCCTGCTCTCTCAGGCTGGCTTCCTCTCCAGCCACCCCCGTTAACCTGGATACGGACACCAAGTGGGCGCAGAGGCAGGGAGTATACAGGCAGGAGGAACCATCTGTGTGACCTTGGGCTCCAGGGTCCTGGGGTAGGAGGACCTTACTAGTTCGCAGGCTCCGACCAGTGGACCGCCGTGAACGCCCATGGGAGGGCCCGGGCGGGGTCTGGCAAACTGGCGGGCACTGTCCACTTTGGTGCTGCTTCCACCACAAGGGGTGTGGGAGAAGACACAAGTTCAGGAGGCCCCGCCAGTGGAGGAGCCCCTCAAGTTGACGCAAAGGGTCTGAGGCAAGGTCACTGGGCACGTAAGGAGCTCCGAGGGTCCTGGCTTCCTACACGGGGGAACCCACCTGGCTACAGCATGACCCCTGAGAGGGGGGCTTCCTAAGAACCACCTTTTCCGTCCCCGAACTTCTAAAGACTGCCTGCCCTTCTCGCCCTCTGTCCCTGACCAGACCAAACCCTGAGCTGCCCTGCCCACTCGACCCTGCTCTATTCCTTTGGGGTGGGCACTCGGGGCTGGGCTGCATGAGGCTTGGTGACCTGTGGCTGATTCTTACTCATTTTCCACACAGTCTGCCCTGTGGCCAGCTGACCCAGTGGTTTCCTTCCCTTCTCACTGCCCCAGTCATTCGACGTTGCTGCTGGCCAGTGGGACTCGGTCTCCCCACACCCCGACGCCCACCACGGAAAAAATAGGCGAGCTGTCCTTGGCAATGGGCCAGCAAATTCACACCCTGTCTCCCTTCCCCCATCCTGGCCCAGACCATGCAGCCACAACACACAGGGGCCCTGCCTCACCCCTGCATCTCGGGAGCTCAGTCTAAGAGACCAGTGGAGGCAAAGAAGGAATGACTGCATGGGGTGGGCCTGTCTGGGCCCCCCACTAGAAGCAGCAGATCTCGCTGTGCCCCAGGAAGAAAGAAGAGGCTTCCTAGGCCAGAGTGCTTGCCCCTCACTGGACTGTTTGGGGTGCCTGGACTAACTGGCCCCATGAGACCACGGCTTGGCCAAGCCGAGCCAGCCTGTTTGTTCTGGAGGTATGTGATGGGCCAGGTCCCCAGACGGTCCCTCAGTGTCTTGGGAAGTTCCACTGATCTGCTGGGAAAGGTGGCCCCCAGCAGCGGGACTCTGGGCATCTCGGGCCTTCTTCCCCCTGGGTCCAAGATGTCCAGGATCCCCAGAAGCACACACAGGGTGAGTCCCAAGCTGTCCTCACCCCTCTGCCCGTGCTCCCCACAGCCTGCTGCTGCCGAGAAGCTGCCCTCCCTTCCCTGACATCCTGTGTGAGACCTGTGTGCTGCCGGGCCTCCAGTCTGCACCACACCCCTGCACCTCGAGAGGCGGGGGGGCCGGGCTCTACTGACGGGGGCAGCTGCTGCTCCCTTCAGCCTCTGTCCACACCAGCTCAGATGCCCACAGCTGCTTTGCAAGCACCCATGTTGCCCTGCGAAACCCAGTCTCCCAGAGGCACCCAGCAGGCCCCTGGCCAGCAGCTTAGCAACCAAACCAAACCTCAGCTGAAAGGGCACCCCATGGAGGTGGGGTACAGACAGAGAGGGGCTGGGACCCAGAGAACTGCCACTGCTACTGTTAGGTACTACAAGGGGCTGAGAGAAAACCATGGCCATTTGCCACTTTAAGTATTTTACATGCATCATCTCATATGATTCTTACGATTACTTATGCAATGACCAATCCCAAGAGCTATCAAGCCCAAGCACTTAGTAAGACTCCAAGTCCCTGAACTCTGACAAGACTGCAAAACCCTCTGACCAGAGCAGGCCTCTCTCCCAGGACAAAGGGACTGGCCAGCAGTAGTCTGGGTGGGACCACCGGATGTCAGCAGCCACAGCCTGACCCGGCCGTCTCTGGCTGGGTCCGGGTCGGTTGCCACCTGCCCACCCCACTAGCTATCCTAAGCCAGAGAAGGTCCTCCCACCACACCTGAGACCCTTCCTCCAGGGTTTCCTCCCCAGCCTGGCTGTGAGGATGGGGTGGGAAGTGGGAATGCATGCGCCACCCCCACCCCCATCCCCCATTGCCATTCTGGGGGCCTCGGTCCCCTTCTGCCATCCAGCATCGGACTCTCTCCAAGGATGTGATGGACTGAATATGGCAAAGCACAAGGAAAAGCACAGCCATCCTGGGAGAAGGTGGACAGCTTGCCTGGCTGGAGGTGGGTAGGCTGCCTGGTTCATCTTATCAGGCCCCATCCCCCGGCTTCCCGTCTATTGCAAAACTTGAACTGTTGTCCTAAGGAGCTTCTAGAAGATGTCAGCTCCAGGAGAAACAGACTGTCCCTGTTCTGTCCATGGCTGTATCACTGGTGCTTAGTGCCCTGGCTTATGAAAGACACTCAGATTTGATTTACAGAAACCCCTCACCCCTGCAAGTCTGTGCTCAGATGGGACCTTGTCAAGGTCCACCCTAACCACCCCTTTTAAAAATATATATATATTTATTGATTTTTAGAGAGAGAGGAGGAAGAGAGAGAGACGTCTGTTTGCTGTTCCACTTATTTATGTATTCATTGGTTTACTCTTGTATGTGCTCGGACTGGGGATCGAACCCACAACCTTGGTGTATCAGGATGACTCTCTAACCAATTCAGCTACCCGGCCAGGGCCCTGACCACCCTTTGGGTTACAACCTGTCCCCACAGAGGTCCTATTCCTTGCTTTAGTTGCTACTCAGTAGCTCATATTGCCTTTTAACACATTATTTATTACTTGCACTATTTTCTGCCACTCAAGGTCCCCACCCTTTAGCACGTGAATCCTGTGATGGCAGAGATCTTTGCTCTGTGTGAGGGTCATGCCCGCTGTCTGAGCCACGCCGCGCACACAGAGCGCCAGTGAGCAATTGTTTAATGAACGAAGAACAGCTAGGGCTGAATGGGGGCCAACTAGACTGAGGTCTTCTCCAGGTGGGAGCCACTAACCCCAAAGAATACTGTGTTGGGGCACCGTAAGGCCCCTCAGGGAACTTCCCCACCTTGTTCTCAAGTCTCTGGCCAAGGCCATGTGGACATCATGCCTGGCACCCTGCTGGGGATACTTCTGTGGGCCCTGCCTCAGTCAGAGGCTCCAGGACAGCCAGCTCCTTGGCAAGGAGAATCCAGCAGTATCACTGTTCGCAAGAGTCAAACAGTCCTGTGTCCAGAGGTCCCTTTCATCAAACAGGTGTTTCAAGAGAAGGCTCCGGTCACTGCTGAATTCCTGAAGGGTAGAGTCAGGTCCCTAGCAGCTTCCCTGTCCCCACGCCCAGAGAAGCCTCTCCTAGCTCAAGAATCCACTGTGGCTCCTGGGAAGGAGAAGGAGTGGGGTGACTCTTCAAAGGGCCTGCTTCTTCTGTGAGTTACGGCAAGGAGGGAAGGTCACCTCAAAAGCAGGTGGGCAAAGCCGACCCAGGAGTAGGGGCCACTGGCCGCTCCACCCCAACTCAGGCGTCTCAGCACCTGTTTCCGACACAACTGGGTGGACCAGGAAAGGCTGAGTAACCCTTCAGGAAACCCCATATTGCCCCTGGAAACTCTTGCCCAGGATGCTTAAAGCCTCTCGTGGGGTAGGCAGGGGGTCACACACGGAGAGCAGAGGTCCCAAGCTTTCCAGCTCTACACACCACTATCCCTGGGGCCAGAAGATCATTCTCTAAATAAGGTTGAAAGAAAGCACTATGGAGTTCTCGGAAAATCTTCTTAATGACAACAGAGCAGCCCAGAATGTGCCCCCCGCCCCCAACAGGGAGCAGAATACCTACAGGCAAGGTCTTCCCTGAACAGAAAGCAAAGCAGATTAAATTCTACACCCCTGAACACATGTTCCAGGACAGGCCCCCAGCGGGTGTCTGGCCCTCGGGCCTCCCTCCTGGTTCCTCTGAAGAGCAGGGGAGCTGCCAAGGGCCACCAGAATACGAGATGAGGTTAGGAGAGGCCACTGCCCTCCACCTCTGCCCTCCATCCTCGTTTTAAAAGCTCTGACCTCCAGAGGCTCTTGACAATCATAACCCCTTAGCTGGTTTTTGGACAGAGAAGCCAGATTCCCTCAGAGTCCACCAGGCAAACCCAGAAGGCCCAGGCGTCTGGCCAAAGGCCCACGAGTGACCACGGTTTTTATGCTTCGTGGGGATGCTAAGCTTACCCTCACCTGGCTCTGGCTAGGTGCCAGGCTGCTCAAATTTGTGGCATTTTTCATCCTGTCATCAACATCTGTAAAACAAGGCTCAGCTGAGGTTTGGCAATTAATTTTCCAAGCCAAGGTCACGCAGCAAGACATTGGCCAGGCACGATTCAAAATTACCCCTGAGTCTTGAAAGGCACTAAAACACTTAGCGAACACTCTCTCTGAAGAAAGACTGTGAGGCAAGAGCAGTAAGTTTTTCCCCCTTGGATTTTCTAAAACGTTTCATCTCTACCATTATGGGCTCCTATTACCTTTTTTATCTTTTAAACCAACACGTGTCATCTGGAATCATGGGCTTTTTTTCCCTTTTAATGCCATGTATTAAGAAGTTACTCAGTACTACATTACTAAGTTATTAAAATAGTATTAATCTGCCACCAAAGGGGACACGCCACTGCTTCCACTGAGGAGTACAGTAGGGATGCAGAATTGCCCCAGGCCCTGGAAACACTGTCCGGTGGCCTCCAGAGACCAGCCCGGTCCAACTTCTAAGGCCTACCCCTGGTCAGTGCCCCCAGGGCCCGGCTGGACACCTGACCGCGGTAAGTGCGCACTGTGGGCAGATCACTTAAGGAACCAAATCTGGACTCCCTGTTCATAAAATTAAGACCATCTCCCAGGACCCCTGCCGCACCTCACAGTTCACTCGGACCCAGACTGTTTTCCTCAAAAGCCACTTCTGACCTTGGCCTCCCCAGAGCAGGGCCACAGCCCTCCGTGCTGCTGCTGCCCTGTTCTTCCCACCCGGGGTTTCCTGTCTCCCGGACCCACTCATTCCCTCCCAGCTCTCCCCCCAGCTCAGAATACCCTCTGCAGCCTGGAGCTGTAAACTCTGCAAAGGGTCCCTAGAGCCCAGGTTAAGACGCCCTGCATCTGGCACAGGAATCCCCATGGGAAAGGGCTTGAGTCTAAGCCCCGCCCTCCTCACCCCAAGCTCACCTGAGTCAGGTGAAAGCCTCAGTGGGCCACACCACGCCTCTCCTGGTTACAGTCAGTCCTCCCCACAGCCCAAGCTCGGTGTATCTACCAACCGTCCCGCTGAGGCAAACCAAGTCCAAGCTCTGCACGCTTTCTTTGGCAAGGCAGAATTTCTCTCTCCTCGCCAAGTCCAACGTTCCTCGGCGCAACCCCACCCCCGTAGTCGTGGAAAGCAGACTCTCCGTACTGTCCTCAAAGCCACCAGACGCAGAAAGGCCCTGAGACCTAAGTCCCTCCCGCGGGTTTCCTGCGTCCGAGGATTAGGAGGCACAAAGGGCTGGTGGAGAATCCATATGGCAGGGACAGGGGAGCTAAGCCGCCGACATCGCTTGCCGGAGAGAGGGCCACCAGAGAAGCAGGTCGCCGACCGAGGCCCAGAGACTAAGTCTCCGCGCGCAGAGACCCTCGCACTCAGCCAGTTGGGGCACCTGTTGCCCAGCTCCCCAAAGACAACACTATTGTGCACATCCAAAACCAAAATTCTGTAATCGCGGGCGGCTCAGGCAGAGAAAAGTTCCCAGTGGCACTACCTACAGGTGTCTTTCCCCCAGACAGGCTGAGCGACAGGATCCAGGGCGAGGCGGGCGGACCTGGGCTCAGCCTTCCCCGCCCTGCCCGGGCTTCCCGGGACCCTCCCCAGCCTCTCCGCCCGGAGTGGCGGGCGCCCCGTGGGGGCGGGTCCGGCTAGGTGGGCCCCGGCGCGCGCCTCACCTGGAACCCCAGGCCGGCCCCCGCCCGAGGCCTCGGCGACTCTCCGCGCCCGCAGCCGGCTCGCTCACTCCGCCGCCGGCCCACAGGTTTCTGGGCTGCAGCCTCCTTCCTGCTCACCTCCGGCTCGGCGAGCAAGAGGCGGAGCTGCCTCTATTTACATAAAGGGCGAGCCGCCCAGGCCGGCGGAACCCAGAGCTCCGGGCTCCGCCCCACCTCGCCCCGCCTCGCCCCAACCCAGGGAGACCTGCGCAGGCGGGGTGGGGGCGGGCCGAGGGCGCCCTTTGGGGGCGGGGACCACGCTCGGGCCAATCCGTGGTCCCGGGCAGGACGGGGGCGGGACCTCAGCCTGTGTGAATATGCACGAGGCGCTGCCACCCCGCCCCCGGTCTCACCTGCTAGCACCTGGTCGCAGAACTGTACGCTGCGCCCAGTGTCCCGCCGCCTCCCTGAGGAAGAAATAGTTCCCGAAACGTGGGACCGCCCAGGGCCACCTCCCAGGCCCGACTTCCGAGAGAAGTCGTGCCTCCCGTAACCCGGCCCGGAGCCCGGAGGGAGGGGCATAGTCCGGCCGCTCTTCCTGAGAGCGTCCAACCCAATCAGAGAGGGTGGCCGGCGGACACAGGGCCACGTTTCTGGACTCGGGACCGAGATGGCGTGAGGCCGGGGACGTCGCCGCGAGGCGCCTCCCCTCGGGGCAGGCTCCAAGTCTGGACCCCCTCCTCCGAGCCCCTGCTTTGGCTGGCAGGCGCCCGAGGTAACCAAAACAGCACCCAAGTTTTCAGCAACGAAGAAGGGAGTTGGAGCGACGAGCAGCGGTAACGCAAGGGGTGCGGAGACCAGGCCTGAGGCCCGGGATGTGTACGGTGCGCTCCATCGCAGAGCTCCACGGGAGCAGGGTCAAACCACTCCGACATGGCGCCTCTCGGCTGGCCTCCTCCCCGAACCCGGCTGCGTTCAGGTTAGAGCCGATGGAGCGCCAGGCTCCCTCCCTGAACTACCCTTCATGAAGCCAAGCTGACTAGAGGTCTGTAACTTTTCAAGCCCTCCGTCGCATCTCCTGAGAAAGGTGGGGGCCGCGTTCCCGCCCTCCCAAAGGCTTCTCTTAATTTCCACACCAAAAAAAGCAGGGATCTCTTTGGGTGGGCAAAGCAGAGGCGAGAGTCTGGGGGCCAGTTCCACGGACAGTGGGAGGGGGTTGAGATCCGTGCCCGACACCGGGGCTGGGGACTTGTCCAGTATATACAGCCACAGAAGAAAAAGCAATCTATTTTTTAATAGCTATGGCTTTGGCTTAATCGCATAAGCAGGCACCCTCTCGCTTAAAGGCACGGAGTCTTCTGCCCCACCTCGCTGGGTCTCTAGAATCCGGTGCTGAGTTCCAAGGGGGTCACTGCAAGACAGCAGCCTCAGTCCTGGGGCTTGGAAGTGCTGCAGCGCCCAGATAGGGAAGGCTGGGCTTGGCTCTTCTGCAAGTATCAGGCACCCAGGACCAAGGCCCAGACTAGCCCCTGCAGCTACTGGGTGTAGGAGGCAGCTGAGATTGTCCCTGAGAGTAGTCAGAGTCCCCCCAAGCAGGCCCCAGGCCCTGCCAGAGCTGGTCAGTGTCCTAGATCCCTGGGAAGTGTGAAGTCCCTGAAGCTGTAGAAGGAGATGTCTCCATGATCCACCAGGGCAAAGATCAGAGGAACATCCCCGCTCTGGTAGGACAACCGCTTGAGGGTGCAGAGGTCTGGAACTGGCTCATCAAATCTGCAGGGATAAAGGTTCGACTGAGACCTGGCCGTAGTTTACCCAGAGGCTCCAAGAGCCCAGCCCTCTATGGCTCCCAGGGAAGGGAGACTAAGACGGGAGCTGGGGGTACAGAAGTGTAGCCCCCGGGCTCTTCTGTCTGCAAACTGCATGGCTCAGGTAAGTTGAAGAGCGACCCAGAGTCCTGGTTGGGTAAGGGGGCTAGGGAGAGTGAGGTTCTCACTGAGCTCAGGACTAAGTGGCACAGGAAAGACCACCGCAACATGCCAGGACTCAGGGCTGAGGACTGGTAAGCTTGGCTTCCCATAGCCCCAACTGGCTATGTAGCCTCGCTTCTGCCCCATAATCTCTCCGGACCTGTCAGGGACTGGCAGACTGGTCAGTGGTGCGGGGAGGAGGTCCACTTAGTTTACAAGAGAACCCGCAGCAGCCTGGGGGCAGTGCTCACTGGTCTCATACCCACTGATGCACATCCGGACATAGGGCTTGCCAGGGTTATTCTTTCGGAACAAGGCCACGGCGTCGGCCTGGTAAACATCGAAGCTGATTTCCACGCTCCCCGATGTCTCCAGCAGCCTGAGAAACGAGTGAGAAACTTTAGGGACTCTCCTGCTCCACCCTGTCTTTCCACACCACCCTTTCCCTCCCCCAGTTCCAGGAAGGACCCTCTGCAGGGAGACTGAGGTCCTGCTGGAGGCTCCGATGCCACCTCCAAACCCTGGGATTAAAGCCACCTCTTGTCTCTCACTCCTCCCTCTCCCCTAGACATACATGCGTATTAGCCAGGGTGAGGCGTCCCTGATATGATCCCTGAGCTCATACCCAACTTGAGGAGTCAAACCCCAGCTGCCAGCTCCTGCTGGCCGCCGAAGGACTGTGGGGACCGGCTCTGCCTGGAAACTCACCCGGCAGCTCCGTCAGCAAGGTGCGTGGTCTGCAGCACAGAGATACGCTGAAGGACGGCAGCTGTAAGGACAGTCACAGTTAAGGCGTGGGGGAGGGGAGTCAGTCACCTACGGACCCCCCTGACATTTCTCACCTGCCTTCTAGTGTAGGCTGCCCAGACTTGGCAGATTTTTAAAAGTACAGGTATGTCCCATGTTGTTCATCTGAAATGTAACCGGCCGGGCTACCTGGTCTAGTTACTTACAATCTACCAGGTTCCTTTAAGGGTTGTAAGTAGCTCTGACTCCAGTGATACCATTCTTGTCCCATTACAGCGATCTGCAACCTTTTTCACCTCGTGGCACACCCCAAAATATGTATTTTTTGCTGATTTGACAAAAAATAGGTACAACTTTGATTCATTCACACGGGGCAGCTATTATGTTGGCTGTTGTCATTTTTTAATTTGACAGCCCGAGGGAAAAGAGGTCAGAGCCCCTGAGTAAAGTCAGGTGTTGCACATTTTAAACATTCTTGCAACACACCAGTTGAAAATCGCTGCTCTGTTGGTCTGCAGGGCACACCATCAACCTTCCTCTTATTTGGCCACCATGCCACCTTGTTCCCGCTAACAGAGTTGGGGGAGCAGAGGATCACAGCGAGCTGGGGGCAGAGCTGTCCACATACATTTTGTGTGTGACATGAAGGACGTGGTCGCAGTTTTCATTTCTCCTCTGGCACTGACTTGCCATCCCTCAACCCTCCCCCATGGCTCCTTTTGCTGCTTCCCAGGAGAACAGCCTGCCTTTGAGGGTCCTACCCCTCAGGGCTGCTCTCTCCTCCTTCCTTTTCTTAAGCCTCCATCAGTTGTGGTCAGTCCATGCCCCCCGTTCAAAGTCTCCTGATTCCTTAGCTGCCAGGGGCCTGTGGGGCTAAGACAGGGTACCTGGTGATTCTGCCTGGCCAGGACTCAGCAGGGGAGTGACAGGCTGGTCCCACAGGTGTGACGGGCGGCTCTGGGTCTGCTGCAGGTGCCGTCTGTGCAGCAGCTGCTTGTACTCCTGCCAGCTGGAGCAGCGCTGCACCTCGGAATCTGCGTTTACATCCTCCCGGAGGTGTCGGGCCTCTGCCTGTTGCTCCCGTTCCCGTCTGGAGAGCTTCTCCTTTCGCTGGTTCAGCTTCTGACACCAGGACTCGGCGTCTGTCTCCCGCCCCGCAACGTTGGCCGGGAGCAGCTCTGGGGCTGGGGCGCGCAGGAGGGTGTGGCGGCTGTCTGAAGCCATGTTGGGGAAGGAGATCTGCTCAAAGTTCCAGCGTGGCTTAGCAGCCCCTTTGAGCCCATTCTCCACTCTGCCACTTTCCTGGCTGTACCCCAGCACCTCCGTGGCCAGGCTGGGGTAGGGCTCCAGGGACCCCAGAAGCTGAAAGGGGCTCGCTGGGCCCTTTATGGGGCTTGACTGCTGGGGTTTCTCCTCTGGGCATCGGCTGTTCTGGCTGCTGAGAGGAGGGATGGAGGCCGCCAGGCTCTTGGGTGTCCCATCCACCCCCTGCAGGGGGTTCTCCAGGGCCTTGGGCTTCTTATTAATGGACCTGAGGGGTGTGGGGAGGAAAAGCAGCACATCTGCTCCTGATTGCTGAGGTGCACGTGTCCCATGTGTGTCCTACCGCCTACCTGAGCCTACTCCACAGCCACCCAAGCCCAGCCCTTCAACGCCCCCATGCATTCTCCAAGGTCCCAAACGCCAGCACTCCCTCAGCTGCTCTGCCCCCCGGAACTCCCTGGGTGCTGGCCCTGCGGGGAGCCTTACCGAGAGCTAGAGCTCCTCCTCTTCCTCTTGCCACTCCGATCCTCCAAGTTCTGGGCGCTGCTGTCCAAGTTCAGCTGCCTCTCATAAGGGGACAGGATGGCACTGTGGGATGGGAATGAGGCAAGCAACAGTTCCACCTTCTCAGCCTGGCGCTCCCGGTGGTTTGTGAGGGACTGGCCCAGCAAAGTCAGCTGGCCAGGGTCAGAGCCACACTCAGGGGCCAAGGCCCCCCCGGCAGACCCGCCCTCAGGGTACACGGGTGGCTGTCGGGCCTGCCCATGCATCTCTGCACAGGCCTCTGGGTCTCACCATGGCACCTTTGAACAGAGTCTCCCTGGAACCAGGGCTCCTGTGGAGCCAACAATGAGTGATTAATGACTGACTAGAAAAATTGGGAAATACGGAAAACAAAACCCGTGGATGCCACTATAACATTTTGTTTCTTTTTCTTTCTTTAGATTTTTAAATTCATTTGCTTTTTTTAGAGGGGGGGAGGGAGAGAGGGAAAGAAACATCAATGTGTGGTTGCCTCTTGTGCGCCCTCTACTGGGGATCTGGCCCACAACCCAGGCATGTGCCCTGACTGGGAATTGAACCAGCAACCCTAGTGGCTTTTCTCCCCCAAAGAGGGGGCTTGCACTGTGCTAGGCACTATTCTAGACACAGGGCACCCAGCCGTGTCATCTTGGGCAGGTCACTTGACCCCTCGGAATGTCAGTTTCTTCGTTGGCAGAACTGCAGGGCTGGACGACTCCAAGGCCTCTCAGATCCCTTCCAGCTATCAGATCTGCCAGCTGTGAATGGGTGTGCCCTCCGCTGATGGCTGAGCCCCCTACTCTCAGTGGTGGGTGGGGAGAAGGACCCAGTAAGCCCCTTGGTTTCGGTTACTTCTAGGTAGACAAGAGATTTGTTCTTCCTGCTAAGCTGGCGAGACAAAACCGTGGTAGGGTGCAGGCATCTAAGTCCTCTCAGTCACCACAGGCTAGTTTGCAGAATGCCACCACAAACCTGGGTGAAACGCCTCTCCACAGAAGCAGCCTTCTGCGTCTCACTGTCCTCGGCGTCAGAACGGGCCTCTGCAGCTAGCTGCCACCTCCGGTTCCTTTGCGGCCCTCGGCCAGGAACCCAGCCTGTCCTCACCCGGTGACTCTGCCGAGGAGAAACCTACTCCAGCCCGCCTCAGTGGCCTTGTCCGCCCATGCAGCCTGTGCCAGCTGGCGCCGCAGAGCCAAACCCTGTGTCCACGCCCACTGTGGTACCTCCCACCCCCGTTGGGGTTGGCTTTCCTGTCATGGTTTCCATCCGGCCATTCTGAGTGCCAGCTGCGGATCCCCAGGTGTCATTTTCTAGCCCCCACTAAAAGTTAAGTGAGAGGACGTGGGAAGGGGCCACCTGGGTGAGCTGTGGGACGGGGGACTGTTTGTTGGGGGCTGTCACCATACATGCACCCCCCAGCCTGCCAAGGCAGCTGCACCCCGCATCCATTTTTTGTTTCTTAAAAACACCATATTGCCTGTCTGTTTCCATGCTTGTTTTTTCTAACCAAAGCGACATACTGCTTCATAACCTTTCCTGTCAACGTCTTACGGACATGGGTCCTTATCCCTACAGCCTTCTTCCCTGCCACGCATTGTTTTTTATGGCTGTAAGGCTGCACTGTCCTGTGTGGCATCCACTAGATGTGAACGATTTATGTTAAATTTAAGTCCATTAAAATTAAATAAAATTGAAAATTCACTCGTACAAGCCACATACGTTGGACAGTATAAACACAGAACGTTTTCATCACCACCGAAAGTCCTATTGGGCAGTGCTGTTCTGGGGGGTAAACTCATTCGCGTGACCGTGCCCTCTCTCTGTGTCGGACTCCTATGATGTTTCCGAGTTCGCTGATTTTGCAAGGTGATGGCGTTTTGTGTAGGATCCCCACTAAATGCAAGTTGTCCGGGGCAGTGGTTTTGCCCCCTGCTATTCCTCATCAGTGAGCACAGGGCCTGCACCAGGTAGGGAGTCAACTAATGTTGCTGAATGAGTGGGTGAACTTACGCACACACCTGTGACTATTCCCTTCGGACATACTCCAATTTCAGAAGTTAGAGCTCTGCTGCAGAGCCTTTGAGACACACTGGGAAACTGCAGAGGCTGTACCAGCTTCTACTCTAAGTGTGGAGGTCTCTGTGGCTCTCAGCAATGCTGGATTACTATGGTGATGACCTTCAGGGGGCCCAGAGGAAAAAACATCTAACCTAGCAAAAGAAACATTAAACTCTACTCAACTGCTAATTCCTCACTTGGTCCTTCATGCCTGCACTCGACAAATCTGCTTGCACACCTACTAAGTGCCAAGCCCTGTCCCAGTACTACATCTCCATGCTCACAGTGAGCTGCAGGCACTCAGTTATTATCTGTGGGGCTGATGGTAGGGCTCAACTTGATAACCACGGTATGTTGAAATGACCCAGATTGTCCCAATGTGCCTCCCCAAAGAGCATTTCCAGCAGAGGCCCCCAGCCCATGTCCACAGAGCTGCAGCTCCAGCCAAGGACTCTAGGTGAGCAGTGGCCACTTTCTGCTTTGGGGCTAGTCACCCAGGTCCCAGGGCCAGAACAAACAGGACGGCAACAGGATAAGGGTTTACCTTGGTTGGAACCGTCGAACCACATAGCCCAGTCTCTTCAGGTGGCTGAAGACCTCAAAAGAAAAAATACAAACAAACCCTAAAGGTTATACATCACTTGTGAAAATAGTAAAGCTTCTCCAGACAGAAGCCATTCCCTATCCCCCTCCGCCACCCACCCCCAGATTCCCAATTCTGGGACTGGTTGGACCACACTCTATAAGTACTTTCCCCAGACTAAGGTCTCAGTATGAATTTCTGTCTCTTGTTTACCTTACTTGGCACAAATAACCCATAGCAATTTCTTGATTTAAATGCAAATCCCAAAAAACTGATAGCCAATGGGCAGGGCCAAAAACTACACCTTAAAATATTTTGATACTAAAGCCGATTAAAGGGAAGCTCCTGACCACAAAGTGGACAAGAGGGCGGCAAAAGGTGGTGGACACCTCACCACCCCCTCCACAGATAGGGGTGAGGTGGCAGTGGTCCTTGGGAAAGAGCCACATGTTCATCATCCTGTCCCCATATCCGTATCAGAGATATGTACGCAGGAATATCCCCCATCTTGCTAGATCTCAGCAGCCTTCAACAGAGCTGGCCACTTCCTCCTGGAAAGACCTTCTCTCAGTTTCTGTGATGCCACCTCTCCTGGTTTTTCTCCTGTGTTGCTAGACAATCTCAGTCTTTGTTTCTGGTCTCTCCCCTGCCCCTGACCTCCTCATGTTGGAATACGCTAGGTCTCAGATGCAGCCCTCCACTCCGGCCACACACCCACACAGCCCTGTTTTGAATACCATCCACGTGCTCGTGATGTCTGTGCTCATGTCTCTAGCCTTGTGCCTCTCCCCAACCTTGTCTTCTTCCTGGCCCTCAGTTCTGCGAAGTCACCCCATCTTTTGCTTGCTGATTTATTCTCCATTGCCACCACTAGGATGTAAGCTTCATGAGAGCCGAGCCATGGCTGTGTGCCTAGCACCCATAGGTACTTGTAAGTACTAACTGACTCAGTGGATGTGTAGCTCCTCTCCTGAGAAAGGGTGACAGATACCTGGTACTGCAGGAAAGTCACAGTGTCCTCACTCAGCAGCAGCTGGTAGGCCTCCTGGACAGACAGCGGCAGGTCTTGGTAGAAGAGCTGGATGGAGCCCTGGACGTGGGGCCAACAGTTCAACGTGTAAGTCCTCCCTGCAGTGGCACTGCCAGTGGGGTAACTCCCTGTCTCTTAAGATCTGTGCCCTCCCTGTCCCGCCGCGAAAGCATCATGGCAAGAATACTGTCAACCAGGAAGGGGGGAGCAGCACCAACACTGTTGTAGGCTGGAATCCCTGCTTCCTGCCCCGCATTCTTGTCTTTTCCCTTAGAAGCCTAGGTTCACTTGCGTATACTTTTTCTACCACCCCCCACCAACAACCCTCTTCCGGCAGCCCGTTCCCCACCCTCCCGAGGTCCCACTCACACACTCTAGCAAATACAAGGCCTCCTCGGGGTGCAGCCGCTGCCGGCCCTGCTCTGAGAAGCCCATGGTCTGCCAGAATTTACCCTGTGTGGGATCCAGAGCAAAGTCACAAAGGAGCCAGGAAGGGAGAGAAGATCCCTCGCCCCAGGACCCCGCCGCTCACCGCAGGAGACTTCAACTCCACGAACCCCTCTTCCGGTCTCCAGTCGGCGGCCACCAAACTGCCCCTGTTGAAGAGTGGGTTGAGGTCCGCCTCAGTCGATCTAGAAGTCTACAGGGTCAGTCCGCCCGGCCTGGTCCGACCCCGCCCCCGGTCCGGCCCGCCCCCCTTACAAGCGCTCCACGCGCTCCTCCGCCAGCAACTGCCAGAGCTCCACTCGGCACAGGCGCAGCCGCTCGGCCTGGGCCGCCGAGCCGTCGGGGAGGAAGTCCTTGGGCCCATGCGAGCGCTGGGGCAGCTTCTGAGACCGCGAGCGGGCGGCGAGGAGTTCCCGGGCACTGGGGAAGGAGGAGACACAGGGTCAAAGCCACGAAGTCGGGGCCGCCTGGTCCAGTCCTGGACCCCTGTCCCATTCCCCGAGGCCACCTCACGGTCCCCGTGACTCCCCCAGGCCTGGCCGCGCCGCACCTGAGCACGCGCCCGGGGGGAATCTCCACGGTTGCGAGGTCTGGTTCGGACTCCATCGGGCCACGGTCTGCGCCTGCGCGCGTACCGCCCCTGACCCGCCCACCGCCGGAACTCCGCGCGGCCCTAAAGCCGGCGGATCCAACCTCCACTCCTCTGGTCTCCAGGTCAACCCGCTGGCTGGCTCTCCGCCTTCTAGCTGTCCTGGTTCCTAGCTTAGACTTGCGCCTCAATTCCGGGGGCAGAAAATTTGCAGGTTTCTGGATTCGTAGGAGTTTCCCGCTACTGTCCCTAACCCTCCTCTGGGTTCCTCTCAGGTAAAACTTGAGGAACCTGGCTTCTGAAAGTGCAGTATGAATAGTCAAACGCATGTGCCTCCTCTCCGCAGTCCTGGACTGCTTTAGTCCCCGCCATCTGGCTGGACAAGAACGCAAGAAGAAGGGGTTTAGAGAAGGGAGAGCGGTGGGTTCCCGAATTCCAGCTTCGCAAATTGAAGGCCACCGGGAGATGTCGGGTTCGGTCTGGGGAGGTTCAGGTTTCTTTCAGGGTCTTCCTTTAGGTCCCTTCCGAGGGATATGGAAGCCGGGTTTCAAGGACTCGGGGGGCAGGAGGCGCTGTCCGGCACACGGTGGTGCTGAAGCGCCAATCCCGGTCCGTCATTAGCACCTCCTCGAGGCTGGGGTCCACGCCGCCGCCACCGTGGACCTCTCCGATACCGTCCGCTAGGTGGCACCATTGCCCCGATCAGTCGGTGTTTCGGAGCTCTGGACACGGTCGGAGGTCGCTGCGAGAGTCCCAAGAGGGGCGAGAAGTTAAAGAAGAAGGGGTGCTTCCCAAATGGGGTATTCGGGTGTCGGTTTCCAGACTCCTTCGCACTAAGTATTCTCTCCTACTCACTCACAAACCCTTCGGCCTAAACTCTAGAGACCTAAGTACTCCCGGCTCCGCAAGTGGAACGCAGGGAGCACGAGCTCTTGCCCCCCAACACCCCGCACTTCACCTGCGCGCATGCGCATAGCGGCCAGCTTCTTCAGTCCGCAGGGAGCTATGGGGGTGTGGCCTGGCGCGGATGGAGGCGGGGCCGCAGACGCTGACTGACAGTCCGACTGCGCGGCCGGGACTGTCCCTCCGCTCCCGATCCGGCGGGAGGGGGGGGGAGGGGCGGGATTTCCTGCGGGAGGCGCCGAGCCGGCCTTGGAAAAGGAGGAGGAGAAAGGAGGTAAGGGGGGCAGTGGGAGCCACGGTCCACACAGCCAGGGACCGCGCAGGGCCAACCGGACCCCCGGCGGGTGGTTGGGAAAGGTGAGACTGCGAGGCCTGAGCTGGGGGTCAGCACCCTTGTGGGCGGGCACAAACTAACTTTTCCTGCGGGATCCGCGGGCGCCTTCGTCTCTTTGCTCCTTCCGTCCTCCTTCGCGCCCCCTTATTCTGAGCTCCCGCATCAGTCCCTCCGGCGCTTGGCCCAACTGGTTCCTCCCGCCGCTTTGTTCCTCTGGTCGGCCCAGGCTGGGTTGGGGTTGGGGGTTTGCGCGGCCCTGGGCGGGCATTCCGGGGGGCGGGGGAGCCAGCCCGACCCCAGGCACTGCCAGGGGCGCCCTCCCCCAATGTCGGCCGCGGGCCATGGGAGGGAGTGCCATCTGGGCTAGGCTTGGGACGTTTTGGGAGTGAGGGGTCCCCAGCCAGAGCCCCAGGCCTGCCCGGGTCTCATGCCACAGGATTCAGGCAACAAGTCGTGATCACTGAGATAGGCTTTTCAGCATTGAAGTTGGGGCTCTGGGCCTCAGCTTCGAGCTTGAGGGGCCAAGCAGCCCCCTTTCCCAGCGGTGCCCCAGCTCTTGTCTCTGTTCTCTGCCCAGCTGCTTGTGCATCCTGCACGAGGGGTGAGGACAGGTCAGCAACAGGTGCTGTAAAGCCTCCCTGTCCAGCAGACAGATCTCTGCCAGAAATGAGGGGCCATAAGCCCTTCACTCCACTCTCTAAATTCATAAAGAGCCCTGTGGAGTCTGGGGGCAGCCACCTTCAACAGGGAGAGACCCCTCCTGTCTCGCTGTGCCTAAACCTCCCAGGCCCCGCCTCCCAGCCCGCCAGTTGTCCGTGGGTGTCAGCCCCTTGGGCTGTGGAGAACAGGCTGCTGCCCAGCCTGCCCCAGGTGGCGATGCTGCCAGGTGCCCTGGGGCCTCAGTGACTCAGCCTCCCCTCCCAGAATGCCACCCCTCCCCCCTCCAAATATTCCTCTCATGCTTGGTGGATCCCTTCCCGCTTTGAGTGGCTCAGCTCCTCCCTTGACTCAGAAACCCAGCCAGGGTGGTTTGGGGGCTTCTGTCCTGGAGGCTCTGTCCTGCTCTGCTTCTGGGACCGCTGCAGGCTCTGGCCTAGCTCAGCAGAGGCACTGCTCCTTTTCCAGACCCCCAAGACCTGCCCACCGCTGCTGCACGAGGCCCAAGGGAATGCTGGCTGCTCTCTGGGTGGGCACTGGTGCTCCGGAGCCAGCCAGGAAGATTGGCGCGCCCAGCCCCAGCCCAGCCCAGGGCTGTCAGAAGCTGCAAGCTGATATCTGTCCAGATTTCCGAGCAGCCTCCACCCCCTCAGAGATCTGCTTTCCTGCTTGTGGCGGCAGCTCACGAAGCACCTTGTTGGAATACCTGTCAGTGCCTAACGAGGAACCTACTGCCTGAGACACCAGACACGTTCCCCCAGGACGCCTGGCCCTCCCAAGGGCCAAGGCATGGCCCCCTGACGCCTTGGCTTAGAACAATTTTTGTGCCTCTGTCCTGGACTTCCGAGCCCAGAGCCCAGCCCAGGGACCAGGATGGGTCGTGAACAGGACCTGATTCTTGCCGTCAAAAACGGAGATGTGACTGGTGTGCAGAAACTGGTGGCGAAAGTCAAGGCTGCAAAGACAAGTGAGTACTTGATGGGCTGACTGTCAGCTGAGACCCTGCCCTGAGGTCTCGGGTCTCAGACAGAAGCCTGGGATCACTGTGATCAGGGGACCTGGGGTGGGGAAAGCCAGCCGTCCTGTTCTGAACAAGGAGTGCCTCTGGGGGGGGGGGGGCAGGGGCCAGAGAGGAAGTCGGGTCCCCCTTGCTGTGTGTCTCGCGCAAATCACTTCAGCTCTCTGGGGCTCGGTTTCCTCGCCAGTAGAGGAAAAGGGTTGAAGTGCGTTCATTCATGTTTTTTGAGTGCCTATTATGTGTCAGCCTGGCCGTGTTTGTTCTAAAGCACTGGGTCTCGGCAGTGAATGAAGCAAACCGGAATTCCTGCCCTCATGGGGTTTTCCTCTAGCAGGTGGTTTTCGGATTGTTCTCCGGGGCCATGGGGTTTCTGACAATGGGCTGGGAAAGACTGAACAGACAGCTCCACCACCCCCACCCCCACCTCTTCAACCGGATCATCTTGGCATCTCTGTCTTGGTTGAATGGGGACATCTGTAAAATAGCTTTAAAAAGAGAGTTCTGCTGCCTAAGACAAAGTCCAACACTATCTAATCACTTGCTAAAACCCCTTCCCCATGACCTATCTCCCTGTGTACCTTGGCAGGATGGAGCCAAAGCTAATTTTTGGGGGTCTCTAGTGTTGACAGGGTTATTGGGGCTCTGTGCACGGCTGGCCACCCCTGAGCCCTGTCTCCTGGGAACCTCTTCTGGGAGACCCCAAGAGAGAAGACCTCTGGGCTGCAGGGTGAGCTCTCCAGGCCATCCCACGAGGACACAGACTTGTCCCCTTGAGTCCCTGGAGCAGCAGGGGCAGGAGGTGGCTGTCCTCACCACACTGGGTCTGGGGGCGAGGGTGCTGGGGTCTAGGCCCAAGACACATCGTGGCTACTTGAAAACATCTAATTATCCCCACCCACACCTGCTAGTGTGGGTGCCAGAAGGAAGGGTTTTAAGGGCCTTAGGAACCAGAGGCTCCCACTTGCTCACCAGGGCAGGAAGCCCAGGGTTCAGGGAGATGGGGCTGTGGGGGTGTGTCTGTGCCCTGGGGAAGTAGATTCAGGGAAACATGATGGGGGGAAGGTCCCTGGAGGCCCAGGAGTAGGAGCCTCTCACCCTTCTGCCCTCACCTCTGTGTTGTTTTTGGCGACCTGCCCAGTGCGGCCTTGGTTGAGCCACTGTTGGCCTCACCGCCCCGGGGCCTCAAAGTGAGGTCCTAAGGAGGACAATCAGGTGGGGTCTGGCGGCTGGTGGTGGGAACCTCACAGCTGGGCTTCCAGGCGCCAGGAGGGTTCCCTGTGCTCACAGGGAAATGTCTGTGGGCGAAGCAGCCCCTTCCCTGAGCCCCCAAAGAGCCTTGCACAGAGTGGGCACAGGCACAGCATGACAGGGTTCTGGGACCCCTCTTGAGGCCCTGGCACTGTGCCTCCTTTCCCAGTTGTCTGAGAAGCTGGGCAGGCCAGTAACAAAAAGGACATCACAAGGTGGCATTTGCAGACCCTATAGTTGATGAACCGTTGCGACCCCCCCTAATTCCTTATCGCCACATCCACTTTGCAGATAAGGAAGCTGACACGTAAAGAGCCCAAGGTCACACGGCCATTGTGCCGCGGCTCAGAGGCGAGCCCGCGCCCCCTGCCCGTGCTCCCCACTAATTAAAGTCAGCACAGGCAGCCTGGGACTCCGCAGGTTAGACCATTCTCCGGGCGATTCAAAAGCAGTTCTCAAAAGGCCGGCTGGGAACCTCAGTTCCATGCCGCAGAGAAGCCAAGGAAACTGCCAGAAGGGAGGTATCAGGGCCCCCTCCCCTTTTTTTCTGGGGGCTGCTTTCTAGCGGGCTAAAGAGAGGTACTCCCTCAGTTCCCTCATTCAATGTCTGGTCACTGGGGGCCTGTGCCCCCTGCCCACCCAGGCCCTCTTCAGGGGCCAGGTGACCAGGAGGACAGGGGTACAGCCCTAGCCTTGCCCCGGCCCTCCTCCTTCCTTCCCCCACTCCCTTTTCTGAGCTGTCTCCTTCTCTGGCCAAAGGAAATGGGAGTGGGCTGGGGGTGGCCCACTGAGCTCACATCCTGAGCCTAAATCAGGAGGGACCCTTCCACCCACAGGGCCAGGCCGGGAAAGGAGGTTGTGCTGCAGGGGAAGTGCCTGGAGCCAGGCCAGGGCCGGGACCCTCCACCCTCCCACCAAGGTCCCAGTCCAGTTACCGAGCCTCTCCCCCACCGCCTTTCCGGCCATTGTTCTGGGAAGAACAGAGCCACCCAGCCTGGCCCGGGCCCTGTTCCTGTCTCTCCTGTCACATTGTCTTGCCACTCCCAGAGAGGCTGCACCCCGCCGCCACGCTGCTGCCCCGTCCCAGGCTGTCCAGGCTGGCAGCAGGTGGAGGGACTTTCTGCGTCTCTTCCCTGCTAACCTCGTCATCCCACTGAGGCTCAGGCAGGGACCACGGCCAGTAAGAACTTGAACCAGGGGCTTCCTGCTTCCAGAGTTCCTAACACTGCCCTGAATGGTTCTGTGTGACAAGGACTTTTCAGGGGGGGGTTGGAAGAAGACTGGGAGGCCTGTGTTTCTCCCCACTGGCCCCCAATCTCTTCACCTCTTAGTCACTCCTTGGTTCTGTATTTACATTTTCAGCAGTGGCATAATTCAGCTCAGTCCTAAAAGTAGCTGTCCCCACCCTCCCCATCCCACGCTCATCATTTCGGGGTTGGTCCCTCCCTGTTGGAACGAGTCCCTGTCTTGCTGGGGTATTCAGGGGCCCACCAGGGCCTGGGGGCAGGCCTGAACCAGCATGCTTGGCACCCCGCCTGCCCGGGTTGAGCCAGGCCTCCTCCTTCCCTGCAGGGGTAGGTTCCAGCAGGAGACAGGGGCTGCCTGTGACAGGCACCCCCCGCCCCGCAACACTTAATGGAGGGCCACCACTTCCCATGCCCTGGCTCACACGTGGAACACACCTGCGTGAATCTGGTTCCTGGGGGAGGGGTGCCAAGAGCAGAGCTCTGGCTATCTTGCCCCCACCCAGCAGACCGTGTTCTGCCTGGGGCCTATGGATGCAGAGCCAGAGGCTGGCGGGGGGACTTGTACCAACCTTTGCTGGAGGACAGCATCTTGGTAATATGGAGCGCTAAGTGGTGACAGCTTCCACCTTCTGCATGCTGACAAAGGAACTTAAGCCTTATGAGCAGGTTCTGCGACCGTCCCACTGAGCCTGAGTGATTAAGTGACTTGTCCAAGATCACACAGCTAGTACGTGGCAGAGCTGGGGCGTAACGCAGGTCTGTCTGACTCCACCTTCTCCACCATGCTCCGTCCAGGGATGCTGTAAGGGCTGGGCGCTGTGGCCCTCGAGGCCAGCCCTGGCGTCTGCCTCTGGTCTCCCTCTCCTTTCTCTCCCAGCCCCCTCAGCCCAGCGGGACAATGAGACTTCGTTCCTTGGCCCGTTCAGGCAGGAATGCTAACCATGCGCTCGTGGGCCTGTCTATTGAGGGCATGGCATGCCAGTCCCCCCCTCCCCGCCCCCTTGGCTCTATAAACGCACTGGGCTGGGGGCCCAGGGAAGCTAGGCCACTGCTGTAGCAGCTCCCTGCGCTCGGCGCCCTGCAGCCGATGGGCCAGGGTGGGGAGCCATCCACACGGGACAATATAGGGCCATGGGGCAGGTGCTTTCCTGCACACCAGGAGGTCAGCGGGATTTGGGAGGTGGGTGGGGCAGGAGCACGGGCTTAGGGGGCGGCCAAGGGCAGATCATGCTGGGGTGCGCTGACGCCTGCTGCTCTGACCCCCAGAGCTCCTGGGCTCCACAAAGAGGCTCAACGTCAACTACCAGGATGCCGACGGGTGAGTGTGAGCCCCGTCCCTCCTGAGAGTTGTGGGGCGGGGGAGGGGAAAAGACCTGGGGCCTAGAGCCCCTGCCCCTCTCAGACCTGGCCCTCAGAGCATGTTTGCTGAGCCTCTGGGCCCTGCCTTCATAGGACAGGAGGGAGGGGTCCTGCCCCTGAGGGAGGGGAGGGGCCCTGCTGCCTCTCTGAGGGGCCTCTTTGGGTCAGATTCCTGCTGGGCCCCCTTTTCTCCCTAGAGGATAGGAGCCCTCAGGCTCCTGCTCCCACGGCCCCCTCCCCTGGGCAGGCTGCGGGGGGAGGCCAGACAAACAGGCCTCTCAGCCCAGACACTGAGCCCTTTCATGCTGGAGCCCGGCTGCTCTGCGCTCCCACGGCAGAGCTGGCGGCCGGGGGGGTGGGGGGGCACAGTGGGCAAGTAACCCAGCCCTGCCAGCCCCCAGGATGGGTCTGGTGTGGAAGACAAGGATTTGGGGGGTAGGGAGCTGCACACGGACGCCCCCACCATGTGTCCTCCCCACACCAGATTCTCTGCTCTTCACCATGCTGCCTTGGGGGGCAGCCTGGAGCTCATAGCCTTGCTGCTAGAGGCTCAGGCCACTGTGGACATCAAGGACAGCAACGGTGAGACGCCAGTGCGCCCCCTACCCGGACCCTGTGGTTGGTGGTGCTGGTGGATGTTGGCACAGCTTCTCTGGTCTTGCCAGTGCTTTGCCTCTTTAATCCTCACACCCTCTGGGTAGTGAGTGGTACTGACATCCCAGTCCCTACATGAGGAGGTGAGGTTACGTCATCGTCATGAGGTCACCAGATCATCCACGGTGGGCGGGTGCGATTCTGGCTTCAGCCTCGTGTAGCCAGACCACTCCCTGAGCCAACTCACGTGAAGCCAGCCTCTCTTGCATTGGGTCTATCTCCCTTGCAACCGGGGTGGCTCCAGACCCTGCTCAGACCCTGCTCAGACCCTGTCCTGCCCCAGGACCTCCCTCAGAACCCCTCGCCTTCTGCAGGCATGCGCCCGCTGCACTACGCAGCCTGGCAGGGCCGGCTGGAGCCTGTGAGGCTGCTGCTGCGGGCCTCTGCGGCCGTCAACGTCGCCTCTCTGGATGGGCAGATCCCGCTGCACCTGGCTGCCCAGTATGGTCACTATGAAGTGGTACGTGAGCCCACCTGCCCGCAGAGGCGCGGGGGTGGGGGCCGAGGCCCGGGCTGGCACGGAGGGGCTGGCCAGGCCAGATGTCTCACTCGCCTCCCTGCTCAACCCCAGTCAGAAATGCTCCTCCAGCATCAGTCCAACCCCTGCCTGGTCAACAAAGCTAAGAAGACGCCCTTGGATCTGGCCTGCGAGTTTGGGCGGCTCAAGGTGAGGCCTACATCCCCTGGCGGGGCTAGGTTCTGGGCGTCTGTGGGGTCTCAAGAGAAGGCTTCACCCGGGTGCTGGTTACTGCAGGTGGCCCAGCTACTGCTGAACAGCCACTTATGTGTGGCCCTGCTGGAGGGTGAGGCCAAGGACCCGTGTGACCCCAACTACACCACGCCCTTGCACTTGGCTGCCAAGAATGGCCACAGAGAGGTCATCAGGTACCCAACCGCTGCCCCCACCTTCATTTCCTCATCGCCTTCCTGTGGGACAGGCAGTGTCCCCTCTGTGCCCTGCCCTGCTGCCCTCTTCACCCTTGCTCTGGATCACTCTCCCTTGCCCACAGCAGTTGGCTTCCTCTCCTGCCCCCCCCCTCCTGCCACACACCCTTGGGACTCCCCTCCCCTCCACAGGCAGCTCCTGAGAGCCGGAATTGAGATCAACCGCCAGACCAAGACGGGCACGGCACTGCACGAGGCCGCACTGTACGGCAAGACCGAGGTGGTGCGGCTGCTCCTGGAGGTGGGCGTGGGCACCTGGCCATCCCAGCGGGTGCACACAGACCCCGCTAGCGCCGGGCCCGGGACCTGCTGCGAAGGGCTCTCCCCTACCAGTATGGCGTTTTGCATGTGCAGTGGCCAAGTGGCTGGAGAGCAGATGGACCTGGTTCAAGCCCCAGTTCTGCCTCTTACTAGCTGAGGGACCTTGAGCTTGTCCTTGACCCTATCTCTGAGCTTCCATTTTCTCATCTGTAAAAGTTGAAAATAGTGCCTGTCTCCTGGGGAGTCGTGAGGATTGGGGGAAGTGTCAAGCAAAGTGCTTAGGACATGCTCCCTCCGTGCTGTGTCCCCAGGGCGGGGTGGACGTGAACATTCGGAACACGTACAACCAGACGGCCCTGGACATTGTGAATCAGTTCACCACCTCCCAGGCCAGCCGGGAAATCAAGCAGCTGCTGCGGGGTGAGTGCGTATGGGAAAAGACGCACCCTGGAGGTCCCCGACTCCGGGGACACCTGGAAGTGGGGTAGGAGTGGACATCACGGGAGCAGGATGTCCTGGGCCCAGGGCTTGTTAGGGGGAGTGCTTGGGGATGAGGAGGCAGGGACCTGGGGGAGGGCCACGGAGGGGACATAAGGGGTAGGCAGACATCCTAAGGACCCTCAGATGACACCTGTCCTTCACCTTCTTGTAGAGGCCTCGGGGATCCTGAAGGTTCGCGCGCTCAAGGACTTCTGGAACCTTCACGATCCCACTGCCCTCAATGTCCGGGCAGGAGACGTCATTACGGTGAGGACCCGGGGCAGGCGTTCCTTGGTGAACACAAGTGATCACCGCCACTTACTTAGGTACCTACTGTGGGTGAGGCTTTGTACCGAGATCTCTATATGTGCTATGTCATTGATTTCCTCCCGCTCCAGGTAAGGGGGCTATCACCTTTCCCTTTTTAGAGATGACAGAGTTGAGGCTTAGAGAGATTAATGTGACCTCCCGAGGCCACAGAGCCAACACGCAGTGGAGATGGGATTTGAACCTGGGTCGGCTCCGGGACTGTTGTTTATATGTTCTGGAGGCCCATGGAGGATTGGGCTGGATGCTGACGGCAGGGGCAGAACTGTGGGTGACTTGGGCATCAGAGACCAGCTTCTTGGGGGCAGGGGAAGAGCTGGACGGCAGCTGCAAGGCTGGCTGCCTGCCCTTGCTTGGTACAGGAAGTAACCCTTGCCTCCCTGCCCCCTGTCTGCCACAGGTACTTGAGCAGCATCCTGATGGCCGCTGGAAGGGGCACATCCACGAGAGCCAGAGGGGCACAGACCGTGTGGGCTACTTTCCTCCTGGCATTGTTGAAGTGGTCAGCAAGCGGGTGGGCACCCTTACATCCCGCCTCCCCTCTGTGCCCACCCCCCTGCGTCCAAACTTCTCCCGGACTCCGCAGCCCCCTGCCGACGACCCCCTGCACCCCCTCACCTATGGCCAACTCCCACGAGTGGGCCTGAGCCCAGACAGCCCAGGTACGTCCTCCTGGAGGGCAGCCCTGGGCGCCAGGGTGGACATCTGGCTTTGGCAGGCTGCCTGCCAGTCAGCTGTTGGCAAGGCCAACTGGGGCTCTGACCCCTTTGCTTCCGCCCCCTGCAGCAGGTGACAGGAATAGCGTGGGCAGTGAGGGCAGCGTGGGCAGCATCCGCAGTGCTGGCAGCGGGCAGAGTTCCGAGGGCACCAACGGCCATAGTACTGGACTCCTTATTGAGAACGCCCAGGTAGGAGGGCAGGAGTGTTGACACAGGGCAGGCCCACCCGCCTGCTGCCCCCTCTCCGAACACTGAGTTGGCTCCTTCCCTATCTCTAGCCACTTACGTCTGCTGGAGAGGACCAGGTGCTACCAGGACTGCATCCCACGTCCCTAGCAGGTGGGCAGGGTAACGTCCCTAGCAGGTGGGACTCAGGTGGGCTAGCAGAGGTGCAGGTGGGGAGGCCGAGGGCTTGGCACCCCTTTGTCCTGCCACCTCTGATTCCATTCCTCTCCCTCCTTGAAGACAACCTGAGCCACCGCCCTCTGGCCAACTGTCGTTCTGGGGAGCAGCTCTTCACCCAGGACGTGAGGCCGGAGCAGCTGCTGGAGGGGAAGGTGCAACCTCCTCTGGGGACTGGACTGCGGGCCCAGGGTGGGGTCAGGTGGGCTTCAGGGTAGACTGAAGTCCCTGCTCAGGCCAGGCCCCCAGGGGTGTCTGGGGCAGATGGCTGGGCCCCAGCCCCTCCTCAGGCCGGGCTCCTGTAACGTGGTACCGCCCCACCCCACCCTAGGACGCACAGGCCATCTATAACTGGCTGAGTGAGTTCCAGCTGGAGGGCTACACCGCCCACTTTCTGCAAGCCGGCTATGATGTGCCTACCATCAGCCGCATGACACCCGAGGTAGGTGCCCCCTGGGGACGGCAGTGGGGGGG
Source organism: Anoura caudifer (assembly GCA_004027475.1). NCBI lineage: Eukaryota > Metazoa > Chordata > Mammalia > Chiroptera > Phyllostomidae > Anoura > Anoura caudifer. Next base: position 336,414 of record PVKU01000303.1, read on the forward strand.
TCCCGTGGGCACAGGAGTGGCTGACGGCACTGTTTTGGGTGGCAGGACCTGACGGCCATCGGGGTGACCAAGCCCGGACACAGGAAGAAGATTGCCTCAGAGATCGCCCAGCTCAGCATCGCCGAGTGGCTGCCCAGCTACATCCCGGTGAGTGGGCGGCCGGCTCGGGTTCCCCCCTCAGCTGGGGCTTTTTGGTGCCTTCCTGGCCTGGGAGCCAGCTCTGACCAACAGCGGTGCTCCTCCAGGCGGACCTGCTGGAGTGGCTGTGCGCGCTGGGGCTGCCGCAGTACCACAAGCAGCTGGTGAGCAGTGGCTACGACTCCATGGGGCTGGTGGCCGACCTCACCTGGGAGGAGCTGCAGGAGATCGGCGTCAATAAGCTTGGTGAGTGCTAAGTGCACTGGGGCCTCTGGCCAGGTGCGGTGTGCCTCCAAGGGTCTCCAAAACGTGTTGGGCATCCAGGCCCAGAACAGAGAATGGGGTCTGAGAGAGACTAGGGCCACTAGCTAACCCTGCGCCTGTATCCACCCCTCAGGACATCAGAAGAAGCTCATGCTGGGTGTGAAGCGTCTAGCCGAGCTCCGGCGGGGCCTGCTGCAGGGGGAGGCCCCAGGCGAGGGCAGCCGGCGACCGGCCAGGGGCCCGGAGCTGATGGCCATCGAAGGGCTGGAGAATGGGGACGGACCTGCTGTGGCTGGCCCACGCCTCCTCACGTTTCAGGGCAGCGAGCTGAGCCCAGAGCTACAGGCAGCCATGGCAGGGGGGGGCCCTGAGCCGCTCCCCCTGCCCCCTGCCCGTTCCCCCAGCCAGGAGAGCATTGGGGCACGCTCACGAGGGTCTGGTCACTCACAAGAACAGCCTGCCTCCCAGCCCAGTGGCGGAGATGCCAGCACCCCACAGGAAAGGAACCTTCCAGAAGGCATAGAGCGGCCTCCTAAGCTTTGTTCCCCACTTCCTGGCCAAGGGCCTCCCCCTTACGTTTTTATGTACCCCCAGGGCTCACCCTCCAGCTCCGCCCCAGGGCCTCCCCCAGGTGCACCCCGGGCCTTCTCATACTTGGCTGGCCCGCCTGCCGCTCCTCCGGACCCGCCTCGGCCCAAGCGCCGGTCCCACAGCCTGAGCCGCCCTGGCCCGACTGAGGGGGAAACAGAGGGTGAGGCTGAAGGGCCAGTGGGCAGTGCCTTGGGCAGTTATGCCACCCTCACTCGGCGACCAGGACGCAGTGCCCTAGCCCGGGCCAGCCCCAGCCAGACCCCAGCTCGAGGGGCTCCCCGCAGCCAGTCCTTTGCCCTTCGGGCCAGACGCAAAGGCCCTCCACCACCTCCCCCAAAGCGCCTCAGCTCTGTCTCTGGCCCCACCCCGGACCCACCTCCACTGGATGGAGGCCCAGGGCCCAAAGAGGGGGCCACAGGGTCCCGAAGGCGAACACTGAGTGAACCAGCTGGGCCATCGGAACCCGCTGGCTCACCTGCCCCAGCTGGCCCCGCATCAGACACGGAGGAAGAGGAGGACCCAGGGCCTGAGGGGACACCCCCGTCTCGGGGGAGCTCAGGGGAAGGGCTCCCGTTTGCAGAGGAGGGCAACCTGACTATCAAGCAGCGGCCAAAGCCCGCTGGCCCTGCACCCCGGGAGACGCCCGTGCCCGCCGGCCTCGAGTTCAACCTCACCGAGTCAGACACTGTAAAGCGGAGGCCCAGATGCCGGGAGAGAGAGCCCCTGCAGACGGCGCTTCTGGCCTTCGGAGTGGCCAATGCCATGCCCAGCCCCTCTGTCCCCGTGCCCTCCCAGACCCCCAGTGAGTCCCCCGTGGCTTCTCCCAGCCCTCCTCAGCCTGACCCTAACAGCCTTCCAACGCAAGGAGCTCCAGCCCCTCTTTTTCCCAACCCCCCAACCCAACCTCCCACAACCCCCTGTCCTGGGCCAGCTCTGGAAAGCTCGGCAGTCAGTCGGCGGCACGGGGAGCCAGAGCCCCCAGCTCCCCCTGCTGCCCTCATCAAGATGCCTGGAGCAGGTATGAGGCAGGGCCTGCAGGGACTAGGCACTGTTTGCAGGGCTTGTGTCCTACCCAGTCAAGTCACAAGCCAACCTTTTTTTCCCTGCAGGAACAGCTCCTAAGCCTGTGTCTGTGGCCTGCACCCAGCTGGCATTTTCTGGCCCTAAGCTGGCTCCCCGACTTGGCCCCCGTCCTGTACCACCTCCAAGGCCGGAGAGCACAGGGGCTGCGGGGTCAGGCCGGGCCCAGCAGAGACTGGAGCAGACCAGCTCGTCCCTGGCAGCTGCGCTGCGGGCGGCGGAGAGGAGCATTGGTGCTGAGGAGCGAGAGGGGTGAGGGGTACTGGGTGGGGAGGGGAAGAAGCTGGTGGCATAGGAACAGCCCCTCGTGCATCCACTTTCGGGGGGTCCTGGGATCGTTGAGGAAACAGGTATCACAGGTAGATGCTCAGGCTTGGGGTCCCCTGTTGGAACAGGAGGAACCTAGGTTTTGCAGTCACCTAGATCTGACTTGCACGGAATCCAGTGGCTGCCACTTAGAGGCACATGGTTTGGGCGAGTCACTTCCCCCCTCGGAGCCCCAGTGCGCTCACGTGTAAGGCAGGGACGACACCTCCTACCGACTCCGTAGGCTGTGAGAACCAAGACCCTCAGGAAGTGCTTGGCACCCACCAGGCACACAGTAACAGCGCCCTTGCCCAGGGCTGGCGGAGTAATCTGACTTTTAGCTGATCTGACCCTGTCTTTCCCGCCACAGTCCCCCCAACACCTCCACCAAGCACATTCTGGACGACATCAGCACCATGTTTGACGCCCTGGCGGACCAGCTGGATGCTATGCTGGACTGAGCCTGACCGTCTGCAGCCTTCGGCAGCGCCCACTGGGACCTCCAGCACCCACTGCCTTTGCCCAGTGCGAAACCAGCTCCTGCCACCCTGTCAGGGCCCCTCCTGCTGCTCTAAGCCAGTGGCTGTCAGCACTGCGGTTCCAGGGAGGCCACGGAGATTGCCCACTCCCACAGTGGTCCAAGGGGACTCGTCAGAACCTGACATCTCAGTGGAAACCCCTCTGGTGTATAACCAGAGCAGGAAGCCCTACCCCTCGGACAGGGCCCCTGGTAAGAGCTTCCTCCCCAGGGAGAAACAGGTGGTACCGAGCTTCTAGGGTGCCATCTCTGCCTCCCCTAAGTGTCTCAAGTTCCTGTGCCGAGGTCCCCTCACCACCTGCTGTGCTGTCCTGGGGCTGAGGCTGGAGGTGGCCATGTGTCTGGCAGGGTCCCCACAGGTGCACATAGGACATGTAAATAAGCCACCGGGGCCTGCCCGGCGGTGGTGGCGGTGCCCAGGCCAGACGCTGGTCCCTCCCCCGCCTGCCCTCAGTTGAGGCAGGGCCAGTGGGGCTGGGGGCAGTGGGATTAACAGACCCCCAAAGTCCAAACTTTTTCAACTGTAAATATTTTTTAAGCAGAGAGAAATGCATATATTTTAAATGGAATTTATTCTATCTATAACTGCCTGAGAAGATGCAGCAGGGGAGGGGCTTCGGACCACAGGAAGAGTGCCCACCGCCCACCTCAGGGCTGGAAGCCTGGCTTCGCTGGCCAGGCCCGGGTTCTGTAACCATTAACCTCTTGCCCCAACTAACACCAATGAAGTGTCATTCCACGTGACCAGCCTGTGTGTTTGGATGTGCGCGCCGGGCCCCTGGGCTCCCGTCGAGGTGGGAGGAGGAAGGCTTGGGCCCTCTCTCCTCCCATTAGTGGCTGCCTCATGGACCAGCCACAGGTTTTTGTTAAGCAATTTATAAGTTTTAATACAAACCAGACTACATTCACTCCTAAAAGGCTCATTTCCAGTAAAAAATATACACCAGTAAAAACATTCTCACAGAATTATGGGGGGGCTGAGAGGAGCCCTGGGCCGTATCCCCAGAACTGACTCTCGTGGCCAGCTCGAAGGCAGGCACAGGAAGGGGTTCCAGGGCAAGGCTCCCCCGCAGAGGGAGAGAGGGGAGGTCACTTGGCCACTTCCAGGCCCCAGGAAGACAGGCTAAGGGGCACAGAGGATGTAACATCACCCCGGCTGGCAATGTTGAGGCCATGGCCCCACGGTTCACAGCCTTGTCCAGAGACCCTAGAGCAGAGGTCACTGGGCCAGGTGGCCCAGAAGAGGGGCAGCCTGCAGGCGGAGGGGCTGAGAGCCCGCTGCTAAGCATGTGAGGCCGTACATTCGAGGTGCCCTGTGAGGCCCAGGGAAGAGCCAGGACACTGGCTGGCTCCTCCACAGTGGCCCTAGGGGGTAGGGCGACAGCTGGACCTCACGCCAGACCTGGGCCTCCAGTGCCGCAGGGCACAAGAGCAAACCCTGAAACATTCATGATACCAACTCCCCAGACTTAAATGGGTCTGTCATTAGCCCCAGAGACCGGGGCCACTGTGGCCACCGTGGTCACTGGCTCAGAAGGGAGAGTTCATGCCCAGCTTGGTTTCAAACTGCAGCTTCTGTCGCTTCTGGTAGCGGACCCGGACCCTGGTGGGGCAGGAGATAGAAGTCCAGGTCAGCACAGATACCCTTGTCAGGGGTCAGGACAGGACACGGGGTGGCACAGAAGGGGCGCGCGAAGGCAAGGGAATGGTGTCCAGGCGGTGGCACCTTAGGGAATGTGCCGGGGCCCAGAGGGAGTTCCCTGCTGGTGGCTCACCGAATCTCATGCAGCTTCACGATCTCGTTGGTGACCACTACGAGGACCAGGGACAGGCAGCCCAGGAGCCACGTCACCAGAGGAACATCCTCCAGGCCAAAGTGGACGTGGCTCTCCCTGTGTGTCCACAGCTGCAGGTCAACTGCCGTCTGGACCACCTGCCCCAGCAGCCTGCGGGGGGGCAGGGGATTGGCAGCCCCACGTCAGCCTGGGTCTTCTTGCTCCCTTCCCAGCTTTGTTCAATACCACTAGCTCAAGAAGGGCACCCTTCAACCTCCAGCTCAAAGCCCCTCCAATCACAGCCCTGCCATAGCCTAGCCCCGCCCCCCCAATCCTCCAGCTCAGCCACACTCACACCACAGGGACTGTCAGGGACCACCAGAGGTTTGTCAAGGGGCTCTTTCTCCACAGCGGCTTTGTGCGATGCACGTGGGTGATGGAAATGAAAACTGCAGAAAACAGGGTCAGCGGGGGTGGTCAGATTTGCCATGGACTGAGGCCTGGTCCCCAGGGCAGCCCCACCAGCCACCACCGCCCCTTCCAGAAGCCCCTCACCAGTGTGCAGGACGATCAGGGCGGCAGCGAGCTTCTGAGCCGGCAGCAGGCCGTTGGCAAAGTCATCAAACCAGGCGGGGGCCGCTTCGGCGTGGCTGCCAAAGCAAGGCGTGGGCTCAGCCCCCTCTGGGCCCCGGGGAAGTGGACCGGGGGTGAGGGGAGGGGGCCGCAGGTGGGACCCACCTCGGCAGCATGATGGAGGAGCAGTTGGTGAGGTTGCGGGCCCGGGAGCTGTCGCAGAAGCTCTGCAGTGTGAAGCCAAAGCAGACAAGGCAGGAGCTGATGGTGAGGCTGAACTTGAGCAAGAAGCAGAGCAGGAAGTAGTTCTGGGTCTGTGGGAGGACGGAGGCCCGTTACTCCAGGGGCACCTCGGCCCCTGCGGCACTTGGACTCCATGGGCTCTTCAGTGCATGGGCAGGCCTGGGCAGGGGGACAGGGCTGCCCACCCGGCGAGGCTCTTCCCCAGCTCTGCACCCCACCTCCCCTTTGGGTGGGGACACTGTGACAGAAGCCCCATCCTGATCGCTCCCTCCCCAACAGACCAGCCCCTTCCACACTCACATTCCTTGGGCAAGGCCCAGGCTCCGGGCTCTACTTCACTTACCTTCTTAGGAATGGACTGAAGGTTTTTCCCTGTTGCCATAGACATGATGGAGCTATGGGGGGGCTTCCCCAGCAGAGAGATGCTGAAAAGCAGAGGCCGGGTAAAGGGCAGCCACTGTGACCTTCTATCTCTCAATTCCCACGTAGGAATCTTGGGATTTGGGAGTGAGGGCAGGGTTGGTGGGCAGGAGGGCTAAGACAAGAGGGTGTCTCCCAGGGACTCCCTGAACCTGGGCTCCTGGGGGTGCTCAGTAACATCCCAGCCCTGCCTGCCTGGGCACAGAAGGGCAACCAGCTTCTCACCTGAGCAGAGGGTAGCAAAAGCAGGACAGCCACAGGATGTCAGTGGTACTGAGCAGCGGTGGCAGCTGGACTAGGCAAGAGAGGAACTGGACCAGGAGGGCCCAGAGAGCATGATTAGACCCTGACAAAGGGGCTGCTGGGAGCCCCAAGGCTGCCTCACCCTGTGCCCAGGCAGATGCTCACGTCCCGGCCCAGAGGAGCTGGGGCTGGTGGGCACACTGTTCTGCTCGTGGAGCCATCTCCAAAAGCCCAGGGTTTCAGAGAGGCTCTGGGGGCGCCTGGGCTGCGCTGCACCTTCCCAGCCTCCCAGCTGGCCTCAGACTCTGGACTGGCCCTTGAGCAAAGCAGGCAGGGAGGGGATGACGTCTGCTGGCCGGCTCACCTGGATGACCACAAGAGACAGCTGGCACTGCAGCAGGAAGAGGAAGCACTTGCGAATGCCGTAGGTGGCGTGCCGGGCCTAGGGACCGGGAGGGACAGACTGTGGCCTCTCTCAGACCCCAGAGCTGACAAACCTCAGCCAAGAGCCCGGTGCCCTGATGCCCCTGCAAACCTGCCTGCCTGGGAGACCTTCGCCTGGAGGCGAGCTGGCCCTTGGCAGTCCAGGTGGGTCCTGTGTCATGACACCCCCGCCCCCCCAGGGCCCCCTCCCACCACCAGCCCAAGCCCCCACCTGCTCGATGAGGCGGATGATGCTGATGGTCTCCTCTTGGCGGAAGGTCAGGGAGCAAGGCAGGCTGTTGAGGTGGCCTGAGAGCTGCAGGGGAGAAAGGCCGTCCGAGGCCTGGGCCATGCTGGTGCTGGTGGCGTAGCCAAAGGTCTCCCAGGAGCAGCGGGATGGGTACAGGGGGTCCAGGGCAATGCTGTGCAGTGCAGGGGGACGTGTTGCCATCAGCTGCCCTTCGTGCAGACCCCATCTCCCACAGGACTGGGCAAGTGCCTGATCCCTCTTCTCCCCGCTGTGCCCAGTTCCCTCGGTCCCCTCAACCAGGGCAAGATCAGCCATAACACATGCCCCAGCCCAATGTAAGCCCGAATCTGGGGTCCCCGGGAGGTAGAGGCGGTGTCCCCCTGACCTGATGTCGCTCTGGAGGAACAGGCAGCTGTTCCGCAGGTTGGCAGAGCTGCCCAGGCAGCAGGTCACCTCCCCGTACTCCTGCATGATCTTGATCATCTCACACATGGCTGTGGGGCAGAGTCGGGGCGCCATGTCAGGCGGTCAAGGCCACATGAGGGGCTGGCAGAGACCCACAGGACAGGAAAACAGGAGGCGATGGGAAGTGGGCTCCCCTTTGCGACTGTGCTACCTGATCGCGTGGCACTTCAGACCCCCTAGAACGGGCATACCCAGGGCCGCAGCCCACCACACCCCCAGCTCCTTCCAGCCTGGGTTCCTCTGCTTCCTGAATGGGAAACTGACGCCCCCTCAGGAGCCCACAGGATGCCTAAGTCCCGGGGGCCCAGCACTCACTCTCGGGGGTGCAGTCGGTGAAGAGGGGCACCAGCAGGGGCACGTTGTCGATGTGCTGCAGGTGGGGCCGCACCTGGTGGATGCCCCGGGGCAGCTTGGCCTGCACGAAGCAGAGACGCCGGTGGCCCCGGGGTCCAAGAGAAGGGTCCCATGCCCTCCCTTCTCTGCCCGGACCTGCCACATGCCCCCTCCAGGGGTGCAGGGCGCAAGCCGCCACCCTACCCGGTTGCAGTCCTCCAGGAAGCTGGGCAGGTCGCTGTCAGTGGGCTGGAAGCTAATGAGGTCCGAGTGCCCCTCCTCCTCCAGCAGGAGCCCTTCTGCGTCGTCACGGGACACTGAGGGGACGAAAGCCCGTCCCTCACCTGGGGGCCAGCCTTCTACGGGCCTCTCCTTGCCCGTACATGGCAAGGGCCTCCCTGCCTACAGGTGTGCCCGCCCCTGTAGGCCGCCGTTACTGCGGGGAGGTTGGAGCTACTTTCCACAGGAATGTGCGTGTCCAGAGGGCTCCAGGGGGCTCTTTCTAGTACAACCGCAAGGGGGGCCACCCATCCCCACCTCGTCCCCACCACAAACCTTTGCTCTCACCCTGATTCAGGTCATCGTGCAGGGAGCCCGCGTGGCTGGGGCTGGAGGGCGGGATCTCCGAGCCAGGCATGTCGCCGTTGGGCGTGAGGGAGATGTGGCAGTTCCAGCCTGTCTCCAGGCCCATCTTTTCCGCGAACACCTGCAAAAGGCAAACGGCCGTGAACAGACGGGCCCCAAAGCCCGTGGGAACAAGGACTGGTGGCGGCAGTGGGGCGGCGGGGGCGGGGGGCGCTCTCCCCACCTTGCTTTTGAGCTCATCCTCCAGAGAGAAGTAGACGAAGCGGATGCAGGCGTTGACCAGCCCGTCGATGAGGCGCACGATGTCCAGCCGGGCCTGGTACTGGGAGGACACCATGCCCATGAAGATCTGGCCGCTCAGGGCCTGCATGCAGTCTTCCTTCTCCAGCACCTCCCCGATCCCTTCTTCAGGTGGGCGCAAGGCACAAGGACCAGCCGAGACACGGCCCAGTCAGGACACCCAGGAGCCAGCAAATTCCAGGAGGCCGCCCAGGGCCGCATGCACAGATGCCACACCCAGATCGAGGAGCACGCAGGCCACAGTGGACCACGCCGCAGCCAACAGACACAGGAGAAAAGACAATGAAAGGCACTCATCAGCCCGGCGACAATCCTACAGAGTAGCAACAGCCCAGCCCTGCTCGGGTCGAGGGGCTTGGCCCCACCCTTGGCGACCGCTTCAGTTCACAGTTCTTGGGTCTTATGTAAGACCCCGTGTTTGGCGGAGTGAGGAGTCGGGGGTGGGGGTCAGTAGAGCTCTGAGTCCTTCTGTCCCAGCAGGGTCTGTGACCCGGCCTCCTGTCTGACTCGAATAGGCTAACGCTCCACAAACGCGGCTCTTGTGTAACTTCCAAAGACAGCGACCTTCCATACGTTACCCACTGGAAGAGCATCACAGGAAACTCGGAAGGAGGGGGTCAGAGGCAGCACCAGTTTATGTGTGAGAACATGACGGGCTTGCCCATGTCACCAGACAGCGAGTGCCACCAGCTCAGGTCCAGGGCCCACCGCGCCCTCTGCTGTGACCGCCCCATGGCCCTCGGGGCGCCCTCCCGCTCCGGCCCCCACCAGGGCAGCTGTGCTCAGTACCGTCGGAGCTCCAGCTGTTGCGGCGGGTGCTCAGCTTGATGGGGACAGTGCTGGGCAGCTCGCACATGGTGAAGATGCTGCTCTGGCCAGGCGCCTGCACCAGCTCGATGCACTTGCCATTGAGCTGAGAGGACAGGGTGCAGCTCATGGGCTTATAGGCGAAGGCGGAACAGTAACCAGACAGACAGGCTCGTTGGTAGAAATCCAGCACTTTCTTTCTGCCAGGGAGGAAGGGCGGACGTGAGGCCAGTGGTCCTGCGGCGCCCCACGCCTGTGAGCCGGGAAGGCTGACCACCTGGGCCGAAGGCTCCAGACACTGGCGCGTGCTTCCTCACCCACCTGTCGGAACCCGAAAGAGGGTAGATGTCGGCGCCATCCCAGAAGTCTGTGCAGGCCTCCAAGACCACGTCCGCCGTGCCGTGGGACAGCATCTGTTCTGTGCCTGAGGGCAGCAGATAAAAAGGCTAGGCCCTGAGTGCCTGAGCCACCCCTGCCCTGCTCTGACCTCACAGCAACACACTGCCAACCTCGGGAACCGTGCTAACGAGCCCCTGGGGGTGCAGGAACCTGCCCAGCCTCACGGTAGCACAGCCGGCCTGAGTGGAATGCCCTGGGCTTGTCGTGAAGGCACTGAGCTGCCCATCCTTCAGATGGTCCCATCCTCTGTCACCGCCACCATCCCAGTCCTGGTCCCCCAACCCGATCCCTGCCATATCTGAGGTCTTCGGAAGCTGTCTAGTGTTCTTCTGCCCAGCATTCCTAAAAGGGACGAGGAGCCTTGCCCCAAGCTCCCGGAAGGTTTGGCCTGATGTGGGCCAAGCGCGGGAGACTCACTGGTGGTGGTATCCTTGATAAAGAGGCTGATCATGTGGCTGAGCGGGGGGCGCCGCTTGGTGACGCAGGACAGCCTCCCCAGGGAGCTCTCCTTCACCATCTCGGCGCTAGGGAGGCGGTAGAGTGCCAGGTGGTTCTCCTGCTTGAAGAGCTCCTTGGCCCCGGGGGTGAAGCCTGCGGGAGGGGGCAGCACTCAGAGCCTGGGGGAGGGAGCCTGCACCCAGCACGCCTCCCCAGCACGGAGCAAAAGCCACGCTGGCCTGGCTCCTGCCGCCTCCCCCAGCCACAGCGACTTCCCAGGTTAGGGAGCACCGTCAAACAGCAGTGCCCGGCTGAAGGAGATGCCCAGAAGCTAAAAGGGTTCCCGGTGATCTCGATCAATGCCATGCCCGGGACTGGTCTGTTTGGAGCTGGTGGCTGGGCCTCCTCTAAGTGCCCAGCCACCAGCCCTGCCAGGGGCCACGTACCGATGAGGCGGGCGAGCTCGCAGAGGCCCCAGGGCACGTGGATGGGCAGCACGGCGCTGTGGCTCTCCTGCAGGGCGATGTTGCGCAGGTGGTCGGAGAAGCGACACAGGCGCTCGGTGACGCCGGCGTTGCACAGGTTCAGCAGCACGTTGAGGCCCAGGGGCTTGAGGGAGGTGAGGTGGAGCTGCCAGTTGGAGTCGTCGAACTGGATGCAGGGGGGGTTCTGCTGGTCCTGCGACAGGCTCAGCATCTCCAGGTGGTAGTCACACACGAAGTCCTCTGCTTCGCAGGGTGAGCCCTCCAGCCCAGGCTGGCCCTGGGGGAGATGAGGAGGCAAAAGCGGGGCCTCAGACCGGGTGGGGTGCAGGGTGCCCCTGAGAGAAGGCACCCTGATCCCAGCACAGCATGCTCATGCTTCTCCCCGCTCCCTCCCAGGGACCCCCTCCCTGTCCTTCTGAGGCTCCTGACTGCTTCCAGGTTCTGTGCCAGCAACACTGGCAATACCTAAGAAAGGGATGAGTGGACGAAGGAGGATACAGTGAAGGACCTCTTTCAGCAGGGAAGATGTTCCAGAAGGAAACACTGGCTCCCCTGCCTTTAAAAGGCTGTGACTGGGGGACGGGGCCTCCCCCCGACCCATGGCCATCAGTGAGACCCGCACGGGGCAAGGGCCCCACTGCGCAGAGCAGCCAGGGTCAAAGCCACAGGTGTCCTGCCTGGCCAAGCCTGGAGACCTGAGAGCCTGGGCTCTGGGTGCCAGCCAGGCAGCCATGCTGCCTGCGGCAGAGGAGGCCAGGACGCCTCGTGCCTGACGAGGAGGCCACTCTCCGCCCTCCTCTCTCACCTTGCCGGGCTCTTCATCCCCGCCATCGGTGTCCCTGCTGAAGCTCACGTTCGAGCCAGACGGGTGTTTGCTGCGGCCAGGTGCTCTGTGGTGGGAATAGGCTTCAAGGGCCTTGGGGCCGTCACCAGGCCAGTTGTCATGCGCCTGCTCATCGGAAAGGTGCAGGGCGGTGTTCAGGGCGCCGGCCAGGAGGGCATCTCGTTCATGCGGCTGAGGAGAACAAGGAGCACAGGCCTTAGACTGGGGCTGACAGCTGCCAGGGGCCGGGGGGCGGGGCGGTTACTTCCCCCACTGCCTTGCCCAGGGACTCTGCCTGAACTGCTCAGGAGCAGACCCCTAACAGCACCCAAGCCCTCCTTCCTCCTCGCCTCGCCCCTCCAAGGCTGCCCGCCGTACCTCCTCCTCTCCCTCATGGTGGCAGAAGGAGCGGGTGGACAGGTCATCCGTTAGGTCCTCATGGCTGCTGTGCGGAGGCCCCATCTTCCCACTGAAGAACAGCACGGTCTCTGGGCTGGGGTTTGGCCATGACAGGATCCCCTGTTTGTCTACACAGCACAGGACCTGCAGGGAGAGGCAGGGTTGGGAAAGGGGCTGGGCATCCCCCCCACCAGGGGCCACTTGAGTGGCAGCCGGGCACCCAGACGTAGCCAGGAAGCAGGCCTGCTGAGGCAGGGTCCTCCCGCAGGGCCACGCTCACCGTGACGGAGCCCAAGCTGTGCAGCAGGCTGGAGCTGTGACTCAGCGTTGTTGACGTCCCCTGGATCACCCGCAGAAAGTGGCCCCAAATGCAGCGCAGCATTTCCTGGTGGGAGAAAGTCCATGGGGGCGTTTGGGACACAGCCACATTTCCCAGGAGCCAGCCTCCGCGGCCACCAGAGGAAACAGTCCAGGAGGCACCAGGAAGTTGGGGTGGGGTGCGGGGCATTGGTGCGGGCAGGGTGGCGACACACTGCCCACGTGAGATGGAGACTGGGGCCCCAAGAACCCCCGGGAGCTGGGAGGTCGCAGAGTCAGGGGAATCCGGCCCGGTGAGCCCACCTGAGTGGAGACGGTCTCTGTATAGCTGCTGAGCGTGTCCTCCGAGAACTTGGCCAGCTGCACGGAGGAGAGGGGGTGAGCCTCACGGAGGGGACTGCCCTCCTCACACAGGCCTCTAAGTTGGCAGGTGGGGACCCCACACCAGCAAGGCTCCCAACGTCTGTGGCAAAGGACACCAGGCAGTCCCCGATTCCCCTGTCGGCTGAAAGCCAGATGGACGCTCACCCGCCCCTGGAGGGCAACGCCCAGGAGGGCTGCCCAGGGCCTGCCCATGCACTGGGCCCACAGGAGGGCTGGGCTCCCACTGCTGTTCACCACTGGCTCCTTACCAGGGAGCTGGGGGAGCCCTTGCTCATCTGGGCCAGGACACGGGCTTCTCCGCAGGCGGTTGCCAGAACCCAGAGGACTGGAAAGATCAGGGGGAGGATGGGCAGGACGCCGTTCACCTGGGAGAGAGGGAACCACACTGACAGTCCCTAGAGCTGCTGTCCCCCAAAGAGGAGGGCACGGCTTCCCCTGCCCTGGGGTCATTCCCTGAGTGGCAAGGGACAGCTGTTGGGGACAGGAAGGGAGCAAGGGAAGCAGGTGTTCTTAAGCTGAAGCTTGGAGGACCTCTGGGCCGCAGAGAAAGAGGGGCAGTCGGGGACGAGAGGACCCAGCCTCCAGGGAAAGAAGAAAGCATGACAGAGAGGAAGGGAGGGTCGTTACCTGCAGCTGGAGGAGGGTGTACTGCCAGGAGGTGACGCCGGGGGCATTCAGCATGAAGCGCAGGCCATTGGTGAAGAGGAAGCTGGCCTGTTGGGAGCGGGAGAGGCACAGTCTTAACGCCTATCCCCCAGAGCAGGACCCAGGCCCTGAGGCTCCCAGCCCTTTGCCCACTCACCCCCGACACTGGCTGGCTCAGTCTAGGACCCCCATCTCCACTCTCACGCTCACCCGAGCTGGCCCCCAGGCTCCCCCACTGCCCTCTCCCCTCCCCCGCGCAGCACGCCTCACGCACCAGAACCACGGGCATGGCATAGTGCAGCATCACCGACTGCACCGTGAACCGCTCGTTGTCCAGAGCGGTGACAGGGCGGGACAGGGCCATGTCCAGGCACCATCTGCAGAAAGAGGTGACCCTCGGCTCAGGGAAAAGCCCAGACACCCGCGCTCTCACTGAGCACCCCTGAGGCCTGCAGTTCCCTCCTGTCCCCCAGTCCTAGACATGGGACCCCTGGAGAGGGGCCTGCACTGCCTCCAGAGCCGCCTGAGAGCTGGGACGGGGAGGGGAGCCACCACCGGGTCGGGGTGCCCACCAGATGCTAAAGGGAAGAACCCATAGAGAGGCCTGCCTGGAGGGCTTCCTTGTGGTCCCGCCCACGGAGGCGCTGGGGAAGGGAAGTCAGGTCTGCAGGGGAAAGGCAGGGCAGCGCCCCTACCTGATGTTGTCAATCACGGGGGTCTCAAGGACGCGGAAGAGCCGGTGCTGCTGGGGGTTCTGGGGCCCTTTCTTCACTTCTCCCCGGGGGGAAGGGGGTGGAGAGAAAGGGGGGAACAGGTCTCCGGGCTCCAAGACAATGTGTTCGTCATCCTGCCAGGGACGAAGGGGAGGAGAGTGAGGGTGATGAAAGGCTTCTTTCGGAGGCCACTCTTCCTTGACGATTCCAGCTAAATGGAGACATGCCATGGGGTTAGGGACCATCAGTTAGCAAAGAGTTACTTGGGCTGGGGCCTGTGGGACTGAATTCCTGGGAGAATGAGGAGCAGAGAAGAACGAACAGGACAAGGTGGAGAAAGATGCCCCAGCCCTGCTCCATTCCCCAGCAGCCAGCGCCAAGTAGTCTGTGAGTCGGCAGGAAGCTCTAGGATTAAGCCTGGGGCCCTCACACGGCTGCCTGTGGGCTCTCCCGCAGCATTTCCAGGGAAGGAGAAAAGCCTCGAGCTACCTTGATCCCCCTCAGGGAGGCGAACGATTCCTGGCCGGGCCTCAGAGCTATGATGTCTCCTTCTACCAACAGGCTAACTGGCAGGTTGACCAGATGTCCATCTCTGTAGGCCCAGTGCAGGGACCAGGACGGTGCAAAGGGCATGTGGAGGTCGGGGTACATGGCATCTGGCCACTTGATCTCCTTGCCATCCCTGAGGGCATCTAGCAAGAACGGAGAGAGGGAGACCACCTCACCCAGGGCTCGGCGCACCGGTCGGAGCCAGCACACACCGCGGAGCTCTGCCTGCCCGTGAAGCCGTTCTCTGAAGCCCTGCGTCAGCCCACACCACCCTTTCCAACACTTCCAGTCTTTCAAGGTCGGCTCCCCCACGAAGCCTTTCCCAAACACCCAGCCCAGGCACGTCCGCCTCCTCTGAACACCTGAAGCTCTTCTTCTCTGTACCCCTGTCCCTTTCAAATGCATTTCACAGACGTTGCCGAGGGCTTTGAGGATGTGCTGAGCCCCGTGGGGGTACAAATGTAAAAGGTGAGGATGGCACAGTCCCTGCCCTTGAGGAGCCACAGCCTAGGAGGGGAGATGAGACACGTGGGCAGACGACTCCACGGAGGCAACCACACGCTCGAAGGCTGCTCGGGAAGATCCCAGAGCTGCAGGACTGCAGAAGTGCCGGGGCAATCAGAGATGGCTTCGTGGAAGAGGGGGCACTGGAGATGAGCCTTGAAGAATGGGCAAGATTTTTTGTCAGCTGAGACAGTGAGGGAGAAGCATGCCAGGGAGAAAGACAGCAGGACGAAGGCACGGGGGCGGGGAAACCCTCAGCGGGTTTGGGAGTGGGAGTAGTTTTAACGTGAGGATGGGGAGCAAAAGAAGAGGCTGGAAAGGAAGGTCAGAGCTGGTGCCCGAGGCTCTGAGAAGCCACGCAGAATGGTTTGATGAGCAAGAGGGAGTCACTGACGGCTCCTGAGCAAAGACTAAGCTCCCGGAGAGCAGGGCCCACCGTTCCCGGTCACCGCCATACTCCCAGCACCCGGCACGTGGCTGCAGTGAGTTAGTCATATCAGATTCTCACTTAGCACTTCGGCCTCCACTGCCCCACACCATCAGAGAGCGGTCTCATGAGAGTAGGCGCTGCTTCCCTTACAAGACCACGCACTCCTAGAATGCAGGATCGACCGTCTCTCAAAAGAGCCTAATGTAGTCCCAGCGCCGGGGCTTCAGGAGTGCTAGCTGAGTGGCTGGATGAGCAGAAACCTGCCTGCCTGCCTGAGCAAGTCCCTCCTCCTTCGGGAGCTGGGCGGCTCCACCTGGGGCTCCTGGCTCCCTGACCCCAGCCCCAGTCTTTGCAGGTCTCTCAGACTTCTCTGGTCCACGCCCCACCTCCCCCGACCCAGGACCGTCAGACAAGGCAGACTTGGAGGAGAAACTCCTGACTGTCCTCCTGCTGAGAGAGGGTCTTCCCTGTTAGTCTCCAAACTGACAGCGCAAGTCTCCAAGCCACCGGGGCTGCTATTTGCCACCTGCCTGCCCAGGCCACCCCTGGGCACCCACAGCAGCCCCACGGCCCTCACTCTCCTGCTCGAAAGAGGGCAGATCATCCTGCTGACTCGATGATGCCAGGACCCCCCAGAACACTGACCAGAGGCAACACCTAAGGGCCAGCACTCAGGACGGGAGTTCTTCGGACGCTGACCCAGTACAGGGCAGCTTGTCCCACCCAGCACGGCTGACCCACGGTCTCACCTTGGATTTGGTCGATGATCCCTCGGAGCCTCCGCTCCACCTCCCGCCGTTTCAGCCGGTCTTGCCGCCCGATGAGGAGGAGGTTGAGGAGCAGCAAGAGGAGCAGCGCCGAGGCGTTCACCAGCTCCACCCCGTGGCTGACGGGACCGGTGAGAGCTACTAGCACCAGCCCAGCCAACCCCGGGCCCTAGACTCCTCACTCACACCCCACCCAGACCCCCCTGAAAAGAGGGTCAACTTCCCATTCTGCCAGCAGCCCATCTCCCTGGGATGTCCCGGGTGGGACAGGGACCAGCCCAGCCCCGGGGGGGAGAGGCCAGGCAGGAGTGCCCACCTGCCGGCCGGCTGGCCCCCGTAGCAGCCCAGCAGCAGCAGCACAGCCAGCAGCATGAGCGACGCGCCGGGCCAGTGGAAGCAGGAGCAGCGGTTACTGTGGTGCAGGAAGCTGCTTCTCCACACCTCCTGGGGGCACAGGGGCCGGGTGTGAGGGCCGCCTCCCCGCACCGCCCTACCCACCCCAGCCTATGGCTGCCTCAGTCTTCTCCTTTCCGGCTCAGCTGGGGTCCAGTCTGTTGGGCTCCTACAGCAAGAGGGGCCAGGACACCTGCCAAAGGAACCCCAGCTCCTGTCTGATTTTCGGTGAGTCCTAGGGGTGCCGTGTGGCCAGGGCAGCACTGAGAATGGCCCCGAGCTGCTCTGCCATCCCAGCCAGGCTCTGGCCTACCTTCCAGGTGAGACACTTCTTCTGCTCCTTCAGGTGTCCCTCCAGCACTGCCTCCAGCTGCTCCTTCAGGATGCTGAGGGCCTTCCAGGTGGACAGGCCCAGGGCCAAGGGCAGCTCGTCCTGCAGGGAAGCAAGAAGCGCTCTGGCGTGTCCCCGGAAGCCCCAGGTCCCTGCCAGGACAGGGCTCTCCCCTCCCCCCTCCCAGGCCCTGCCTCCCTCCTCCTGAATCCTCACCTGTTCCTCCACTAGCCCCTGACCCTTGGGGTGTAAGCAAGTTCAAATCTCCACCAAACTAAAAGATGTTTGAGTACATAGTCTCTCCTACTCTTCAAAACCAAGTTTAAAACAGAAACAGAACTTTCTATACCCAGTGTCTTCTAACTCACCTTTCATTCATCTTTCAACCCACGGCCATCAGCATCTCCCCGCCCCACCAAGATTGTCGTCACTGCTGACCCCCCACCCTGCCTGCCTCACTGCTGCCACCTTTACGTTCCATTATATATGGGGTGGGGGTGGCCAACACGGAGAGGCTAGCGTTTCACTGTTCCTAGAGAAAACATGGGGGGAAACCCCCATCATTTCCCAGAAAGGGAGGACCGTGCCATGCGACACCAGAAGGACACAACCTGACAGAGAAGACAGCTGTTCCCAGGAAAGGACCGGGCACCAGTGACGCCTATGCCCCCGCCCTCAGGATGGTGGGCAGGGTGCTGCCCGGGCAACACCAGGGACCCCTGCATGGTCCCATGTGACCCCCAGCCTAGCCTCTCCTCAGTGAGCTCCCCGCCCCGTTCCTGTTCCCTCCTTCTCCGACTCTGTCCTTTCCCCTCCTTCGACCCTACAGTCCACCCCACGCATCTGCATGACAGGATGTACGTTTCCAGGGTGACCCGGCCACAGTGATGGGTGCAGCCACCACTCCACCGATAAGCTCACGCCTCCTAGATTTCATTCCCTCCCAGCCAGACCCCCGCGCCGAACTCACGGCTGATTCAGAGGCACCTGAGTCCATGGGCCCGAACCCGGGAACAGCCACCTGCCCCCACTCCCCGCCAGAGGCCACAGTCCGCACACCTCCGCCATCACCACCTCACTCAGCACCCAGGCCAGGGCTGGCGTCCCCCACCCCTGGCCCACCCTCCTCTTCCCAACCCCCAGTCACTACCCTCAGTCTCCACCTCATCCAAAGCAATTGCAATAGCCATCAGAGTGCGCACCTGCCCGATCACCTGGCCCCTTTACCATTAAAACCAGGTCCAGAGTTTTGACAACGCCCGGACACCTGCCAGCTCCTCCAGCCTCCTCTCCTGCCACTCCTGACACATGCCACACACCCCCAACGTGTGAATACCGTTGTGTATTTTCCCCGCCAAGAACACACTCCCTGCCCCAGACAGCTCTTACCTCTCCTTCAAGACTCAGCTCTGACATCACCAGCTCTGGGAAATGTTCCCACAACCCAGGGCTGCACCCAGGGGGGAGTTTCGTATTCTAGCAGCACCCTGGGCGCCCCGGCCGGCTCACAGGCTGCCCCGTTCAGAACTGTCGTCATAGAGTCACCTGCCTGCTTCCCCGACTGGGCTGCCCTTTCCTTAGAAACGGGTACTGAGTTCTCCCACCTCCACACTGCCCCCCACCAGCTGCTGGGACAGCGCCCGGCACATGGCAGCAGCCCGGTGAGCTCTTGCTGAGAGAGTGATGACAACGAACGCACACGCCCAGCCTCACAGATCCCAGTGATGCCTGGTTGGGGGCTGGCCCCTGGGGTCTACAGCAGGAACACCGGGAGCCTTTAAAAGCGGCCGTCCAGGCCCTGCCCCAGACCCACTGAGTCAAAACTTCTGAGGGTGGGGCCTGTCCCAGGTCGAATCCAATGCACGGGGTGGGGGGTCCTAGGAAAAAGAACACCCTGGGAAAGGCAGTGCCTGTAGGCAGAGCGAATCGATCACAAGGCTGCCTGAAGAGCACCATCGTGAGCTTCCACCAGGCAACGCTCCTGGGCAAGGGGGGCCCTAGACCTGGGGCCCCAGGATGGGACTTGGGGTCACCCACTGAGCCCTGACCGAAGTCACTGGGCTGGTGGGGCCCTGGCTGCCGCAGCCCATTGCCCTCGCACCTCTGCTCCTACCACCCCGTTGGCCTCCCTGGGGTTGCCCTGGCTCTGCCACCCACACTCCAGGTGTCCCCCTGCTGCCAGCTCCCGTCCTTGGCAGCCTTGCCCCTCACAAGACACACGTCTCCAAGACTGAAAGAGGATGCTGAGCTGGGGGGCTGTCTCCGGCGGCTGCAGACCTGTCCTGCCTGCCCAAGCACAGTCCCCACCCTGGCCCAGCGCCAGCTGCCGCGGCCTGAGGGATGAGGATGGGCTCCCGAGCGGGCCTGGCCCGAAGGCTCCCCAGATCCCTCGCCTGTAACTCCTCTAATCCGCGCTCTCCACAGAGGCTTTGGGGGATTACGAAGATAAGGGCCGCTTCTTCCCCACGGGGATCATGGCTTATTCCAGCTCAGGAAGGAACAGCCCTCCAGGCAGGGGGCCTGCCCCCTCGAAGGGGTAAATACTGTACTCCTAAGTACCCACATCCCTTGGCAGGGATCCTGGGGCCTCCCCGGGAGGCCATGGTCCAAATGAGCGTCAGGTGAGGCTCAGGTCTGCACCCGCCTCCTCGACTCCCGACATGGAAGGGAAGGAAGCTCTGGGAGGGCTGTCAGGGGATGCGGGAAGGAAGAGGGGACAGCAGGCCTTCCCGTGTCCAAGCAGCTGGCCCGGAGCAGGGATGCCTGTCCCTCCCGGCCCACAGAGGGAGAGAGTCTGAAGGCACAGCTGCTGGGGATGGCCAGGGTGAGAGAGCGGGGTCGCCGGGACCTGCCCTCCCCTTCCACCCTTTCTCCCTCAGGCTTAGCCTTCTGCGCTCCCCCTCAGCCCAGGACGTTACTGCCTAGCCAGGCCTCCAGAAACGATAAAGGGAGAAAACCTCCAGGAGGCAGGGAAGGTCCGGCCTACAGAGGAAAAAGGCTTGGTGCCACAAAGACAGGGATCGGGTGGGAGAAAGGAAGGGCTGCAGGTCCCCTGGGAAGCTGCTCAGCTTGCAATGGGGACCAGTCTGGGGAAGGCAGAGACAGGCTACAAGGAGCTGCCCACCAGCCAGGGCAGTGTCCCTCCTGTAGCCAGGCCTGTAGAACTTGGACACTCAGTGGCTGCCCTCTGCTTGCCCTGGAGCTGTCCTGACATCTGCTGCCCTATTCCAGGTGCCCCAAACCAGCACCTCCTCCTCCCCTGCCCAGCCATGCATTTGCCCCCACCCTCTGCCCCCAGGCTCCTAGAAGCCGTAGGCCACTGCTCTCCAGGCACAAGAGGTACGGGCCACAGGACGGCAGAGGCTCCTGGGGCAGGGCCAGCTAGGGGCGAGAGGGTGCCTGCAGAGCTGACTGCGTGCATGCGTCTGCCCCCGCATGTTGAGTCTGGCCGGGAGCGCCAACTCCAGACTGATGATTAAAGACAGCACAGCAGAGGGAAAATAAGTCCTTCTGTAATTACATGCCGCCCAAGAAAATGCCTGCCCGCACAGGCTGGCCCGGGGGCGAGGACACAGCCTGCAGAGCCAGCCTACTCTCCTCGCCCCAACCTCGCTCATCCAACTGCCACGGCCACTCACCGACCCGAAAGGCCATGCCTCGCCCCTCGCAGGCAGGAGAGCCCAGTCCCAGGAAGAGTCACCGTTGTCATCGTACATTCTCCCGCTCCCTGGTGGTGTGACAGCCACGGCTGGGGAGACCTTGGTAGAAGACCTTCACCCTTTCCGAGGGAAGTTCGGAGAGGGCTGAGGGGCCCTGCCAACCGCTTTCAAAGCAGACGTTAGGCTGGGCACCCTACAGCGCCTGGGCACCACTGGGGAGCCTGGGCGAGGCTGGGCATGGCTTGTCTGAGAAACAAGGACCCGAGCTGTGCACGTGCAATGTGAGGTCGGCCCTTCTTGCCTCCCCAGGCCAAGAAGGGTGAGGGAAATCTGCCCGGCCTTAAGTACCCAAAGGCACTTCCTGCTTCCCAGATGCTCAGAAACCACAAACCTCCACCTCCAGAGACATCCCTGGGGCGACAAGCAATGGCTAGAGGGGCCTCCACACCAGAGGGGAGGCGAGGCCCTGCTTCTCCACTCACTGAGGCTTTGCGGACAGAACCGACCCAGTCCCACTGGTTTAACTGTCCACACGCAACTGGCCCCAAGAGAGAGCCACTCAGGGCTCTGGGAAGCCCGGGTTCGGGAGAGGCTCGCAGCGAACCCCCACGTGCACTGGGCTGCTTCTCTCTGTCCTGTCATCCAAGGGAGACACTGGCAGAGCAGGAGGGGGGAGCAGCAGGGTGGGGAGGAACCTCTGTCAAACCAGAACCGCAAGGGACCTGCTGCTAAACGGGGCCAGCCCTGCAGGGCCTGGAGCCGAGCATCTGGGTCAAGGTAACGAGCCAGCGCACCTGCGCTCTCCTGAGCCATCCTCCTCAGGTTTCCCTGGCGGCCCAGAGCCAGAAGCCCCCCAGCCCCAAACCCCTGTCCTTCTGGGGCTCCTCCAGGGTTCTGTCAGCACAGCCACTTTCTCCTTCCTGCTTCTCCTGTTCGGGGAGCAAGCCGAATCAAGGTCCTCCAGCCTCAGGTAGACAGGTTATGAATCTAGACCTTGACCCTTGGCCTTGACAACAGTAGATAACCACTAGCTCGAGCTGGCCGGCCCCTTTGCCAGGTCCCCACCATCACGGCCTTCATGGCCAAGGTAGGCGGGGAGGGTACCCCAAGCTGGACACCGCGTAATGCCTGAATCCCTGAAGCAGAGATTCGGCCACGAGAGCCCAGGTGCTTTTTAGCAGCCATGATAAATCTCTCCTGAGTTTGGCCAGACACAAATCGACGACGCTGCCTGCAGCCGGGCCAACCAACGCCTCCAGCTTCCTCCCCTTCCTCACTCTCCAGGCACAGGTTGACCTTGGCACCTTCACCCCGCTTCTTCTGCCTGCAGCCACCAAGGCCTAGAAAGGAATCACCCCAGCTCTGTCTCTCCAGTGAGAAAAGCGCCCCCACCAGCCCCGAGGAGGGCCAGCACCCAGACCCAGAGCTGTCTGTTGCTGATGCGTGGAGACCCAGGTCCTAGCGCCCAGGCGGCCGATGCTCCCCTGGGAACGTGGGCTCTACTCCCGCTCTGGGCGACCTGGGGGCCTGGCTGGCAGGTCCTGAAACCCACTGGCATGCTTGGCTCCCATTCCCGGCCTCCTTCCATCACCATCCCAGCTACCCCGTAACCGGAGCTGCCTCCGGTGGGTATCCATCTTCAAGGCTTTTGGCAACTGCTTCCCCAGAGCCTCCCCCACCAAGCAGGGAACAGGGATTCTGACACAAATGTGAGCCCACACTGGCATACTCACTTTGCTGCGCTTGCCCTGAAGAGGCATCCATAGTTCTGCCTGCTTAAAGAGCATGAGCCACAGGGAGTCAGCTACGGAACTTCCCACACTGCCCAAGGAGAGAGCCAGAAGACAGGGGAGAGAGCTACAGAGTGTGTGAGCAAGGAGCGGGTGCCGCAGCGACCGCACGCAGCCCGGTGGAGCTCCGATCTGCTGATTAATTCAGCCTATTTCCAGGCCCGCTGCAGACTGAGGGAGGGAAGAGGAGGAGGCAGGCTGCACAGCAGCCCAGAGGGAGGGCGGGGGGAGGAGAGAGAGTTGCAGGGAGAAGTTTGTAGATGCTCTGCCAGATGTCCGAGACGGTGGCCTGCTAGTCAGAGGAGGCCACTGCGGATAAGCAGAGGGGGTGACATGCAGCCAAGGGGGATGTGGGGCCAGGAGGAACAGTGCAGGACCCGGCTGCTGTCGTCAAGGCAACTGCAGGTATTGAGGAGCACCTGGGCTCCTTTCCTTGGCCCAAGCCACTGGGCAAGGTTAGGGGCCCCATAGTAGACAGCCTGCCAGGTGCAGGCTCCCCCAGATCACCGAGTCTCCCAGTGTGGAGCCAAGCCAACGGCAGCTCTTTCTGCAGCCAGAGCTGCAGGAAGGAGGGGAGGGGGGACTTGCAAGTTATTAATAGCAGCACATCCTGCGAGGAAGGGGGAAGAATTGGAGGCTGAGAAGTCTGAAGCAGTGGCTTCCAGGGGGGCAGGGCAGGGGCCGGGAAGCGAGTGGAAGAATTCAGCATAGAGGGAAGAGCCAGCCTCGAAAGGAAGGGCCTCTGAGGATTCCAACATCTGGGAACCAACACCTGGGCACCAGGTGGTATTGGGGCCCCCAACAGCTGCTATTCGATGAGCCTGAGGAGCTGGGACAGCAGCTGACAAACCCCCGGGTGCAGTCAGACACACCTGCCTATGTGCTCCTGGGACCAGAGGACGGCGGACACCCGGCCGGAAAGAGGAGGCCTGTGACCTCCTAGGGTTAGGGCTCCCGCCTCAGCACCTCCCTGAGCATTGGCAGAGCCTGGGCATCTCTCTGGGCCCCCGAGTGTGACATACAGGAAACTGTCAGCACTTCCCCTGGGTGAAGGAGGGCAAAGGTCCTGGGACCGTATGGGAAACTTCTCTGCCTACGTCCAGGCCACCCTTCATCGGATGGGGCTGCAAAACCCCAAGGGAGAGGACACAGCCTAACGGTCCAATAGCCACTGAGCGCGGGAGGGAGCCTGCGCATGGCTCTCCCGAGCCCTCGTTTCCTAGACAACACGTCTCTCTGGAGCTGCAGGGAAGGGAAGACTCCTCGCTGCCAGCTTCCCCCCTCCCCCTTCTCTAGCACAGCCCCCTCCCTAGCCCAGGGTTGAGTGGGAAAGAAAAGGAGGGCGCCCCCCCACCACCACCCCCGCAGTCCAGAAGTTAAGGGCAGGAAGCCTCCCTGAGGCCCAGGCCCATGGGAGGCAGGGGGAGTCTCAGAGCAGCCACCCGTAGGTGGCTGCTGTCCGTGCAGTGGGGCTGCACCCAGCAAACCGCAAGGAGGAAGACTCCGGTCCCCCTGACCCCTGCTCCCCAGTCATGTTCCCCCTTTAGCTTTCTACCAAGGCGCTGCTCCTGGGAACCACAGCGAAACCAACATCCACCTACCCCCGCTCCCCGCCTGTGCGAGAGGCCCTGGAAGGACCAGCGCTCGCTCGGGTCCAGGTCCGAGCCAGGGGCTTTGCAGGAGCGCCCCCCCCCCCCCGCCCCAATGCTGCCCACTTCAGCAAGGGAAAGGGCCTCTCTGCCTCTAAGAAGCAGAACCCAGACCTCACTGCTATAGCGCTTCCACCATGGGCTGGAGGACTGGAGGCGGGGGAGGGGAGGCTCTGAAGGGGACACACTGAGGATGGGTAGGTCACAAAGAGAAGGGGCACAGGGTGCAGAACGTCACCCAGCAACAGCCTAACCGATCCTGGGCTACCGTAGGGGACGACAGGCCCCTCGCCATCAGCGGCCACCACCCAGCTCGCCGTCTCCCACCCCAGCCAGAGAGTTGACTGGCGGAGGCCGCAGGCTCTCCCTTGAGAAGCCGGGTCACACCACCCGCCAGGTACGTCAGGCAGAAAGCCCATCAGGTGCTATGACTTAGCTGCTCGTACTACTAATTCCTCAACCAGGTTGGAAGCTCCTCCAAGCCAGGGGCCACCTGCCTGGAGCCTAGAGTCCCACCAACGCAAAGGGAGCGCTGCGTAAGTACGGCTGCTGCTGATGGTGACGACGGTGATGGTGCTTTCCAGCTCAGGACTCAGCGACCCAGAAAGAGAAAGACGAGGACAAAGGGACATCCTCCAGGAAAATCGGCCCCTGAGAGCTGGCCAGCCTGGGCTCTCAAGCGTTCCTCCTCAGGCTTGAGAGAGAAGTCAGCCCCCTGGCTCACAGAACTTTGCTTCCCCAAATTACTAGGAACTGAGGTTTCCGCAACAGGCTGGAAACAGAGGACAGTAGTGTCCTCTGTTTGGGGGACAGTCAGCCTTATCCAGACAGACTGCCACACCGCACAACATCAGAGCCTTGGGCGTGGGGGAGGGGGGCAGGCAGGGATGCTCCCCGGAACTGCAGCCCTGGGTTGCAACTGGCAACCCTTGGTCTGCAATGGCACCCACCCTAGGGGAGAGGCGACTGCAGCTTCCCTGTGTGCCAGTCACTGCAGGGATGGCCACCTGCAGAGCAGCCAGAAGCCCCTGTGAACAGGAGGCTGAACAAACCTGCTGCAAGCTCAGGTGCACAGGCCTGTTCCACAGCTGGCCCAAGGCACATGAAGCCCGGAGCCGAACAGGTAGGCACTCAGCCAGGTGCCACCCGAGGCCAGAGCTCCCTCTCCACACTTCCCAAGATCTCTGTGGCAGGAAGATCACTATCCTGTAAGTTCAAGTTAATACATATTTATCAAGTCCTTGCTACATGCCAGGGTCTATGCTAAGAGCCAGGGCAAAGGCAGGCTAATCAATACAGTGTAGCAAGTATGAGGGGAGCAGCTGAAGATGCTGAGAGGAGGGACCTCTGGAGAGGGGAAGGAGGATTCACCGGGAGAAGGTGATGTCTACACTCAGTCTGGAAGAAAGTATAGTAGGGGTTGCCTGGGAGAAGGGTGGGGAGCATTTCGGGGTAACTGCCTAAATGTGAAGTGTGTGCCCAGGGCAGGGAAGGGCTGGGGATGCTGGGCCAATGGCCAGGAGCAGGACGAGGGAGGGCTCTGTACCCTCTAAACATGACAGGTTTCAGCAGGTGGCACACAGCCATTGACAGCCTATAAGCAGGGGTGACGAAAGGTCAGCTCCGCAGTTTGGGTAGCCTTCTCTGACAGCCGAGTCAAGGAGTCAGAGACAGACGGGCAGTTAGAAGGTGCGGCACAAGCCCAGGTGAGAGACCACAGGGCCTTCGTGCAGGAGCGGATACACGGCTGAGAAATCGACCCCCGTGCAGAGCCGGTGTGCCGGGAGGCTGGTGCACCTGAGGTCAGGCTGCGAGGAGGGGGTCTGGACCGCCCTCGCAGCGGCTCCCTTCCCGCTGACTGTGCAGTTCGGTCTGCAGTCTGACCGGGAGCTCTTCCCTAACCACAGACGGGGTGCCCGACAGCACTCGCAGAGGCTCAGCAGGCTGGGGCAGAGCCCCCGCGAGGAGCAAACAGACGGGATTACACAGCCCCAGGCAAGAAGTGAAAGACTGGCCTGGAGCCAGCCTGAGTCAGAACAGAACACGCTGCCCTGCAGTGGTGTTAACTGCCCGGCCCGCCTCTGCCCTGCACTCGCAGCTCCCTGAGCCTCTGCTTTCCAGCCGAGCGCATCCCCCAAGCCCCAGAGCCTCGGCCCTCTCTCACTTTTGGTTTGAGGACCCCCAGTGAGGACCTTCCAGGCAAACGCAGGTAGGGACAGTGTAACAGACCCACAGGCAATCCCCACCAGGGAACCGAATATGCCTACCGCACACTTCTCCTTCAGGTCCATGGGCCCAGAGTCCTGCAGGCATGCCCAGGTGAGTGCGGTCACCCCCGAAAGGAAGGCTCCTCCCCAACATGGACAAACCCCAGTGCCTCTGTCACGGTCGCAGCATCTGGGGGGAAGATGAGAAAGAAATCACATCAGTCCAGGTTGCTGGGACAGCCAGCTATTGTGAAACATGACAGTGTCCTCTAAACAGCAGAGCAGCTGGTGGGGAAGTGGCGCCAGGACCACAGCGGCCCTGGCCAGCCCAGCCCTGGAGCACAGCTTCCCCAGGCAGCCTGCCGTGGGCTGGTGCCACCCTCCAAGCCCAGGAGGGTGAGGGTGTTGGAGGGGACGCCTGGGGGGCGGGGGCGAGCTTTCCATGTCCTAACCGTCATCTTCAGAGGCACGAGTGTTTCCTTTCGGGCGCATGCTTTCACTTGCTGCGCCCGGCGGGCAGGGAAAACCTTGACCCATCAGCTTTTTAGGAAGTGAAGGTAAGCTTTAAGGTGAACTGGACTGCAGATACAACTGGAATGATCAGGAAGGTGGCGGGGAGGGCAGTGGAGATGACAGAAAGCAGAGACGTGCTCCTGCCGCAGCTGCCACCAGGAACACACGCCACGTGCTGGGAACACACGCCGCCCGTGCCACACACACCTGCCTGCAGACAGCTGGGCATCTCGGGCAGTTTGCCAACGGGGCAGTGCTCACCACGCACCTGAGCCGATGTCCACAAGGACTCAGGAGCCAGTCCAACTACAATCTGGAAGGTGATGGTTAGCCCCACCTCCCTACCTCGAGCCCCTCCCATATGACCCCTGAACCTCACCCACCCATCCTGACAGCCAACACACCTTCATGGTTTCACACCAGGGCGTGTTTGGGTAAAGAGTGCCACTGAGTCATCTGGTTTGGTGCCAGGTGACTCCTTGTGCAGAAAAACCGTGAACCTGCTGACGAGGGCAATTCTCTTTGGGGGCCTGCGGCAAAGCTGCGCTAAGAGGAGCCGGCCAGAAGCCTGCGGAGCTGAACCACAAGGGCGCTGCTTTGAAACAAAAAGAGCTGTGTCCAGGGGGGCCCCAGGCAGGAGGTACAGGCTCTGCTGCCACCGGCCAGTCTCTGAAATCCCATCCAACTCCTCGCAAGGCGGCATCAGGGCCGATGTCACCGGCCTGTGGGCGTTCAACGCTGAGCAAGCCCCTCGGGGTCGGAGACAGACAGTGAATTGCGGTGACATTTGCTCTTTGGCAGGCCACTGAAACGGGATCCTGAGAGGCCGAACCCACTTCTCCCCAAGGCCACTCTGAGTCAGGCTGCCCAGGCCCTGTTTACAAGTACAGCTCAAGGTCCCCATGACACTCCGTCCCAGCAGGGCTGGATGAGGTCGTCGCCACACGGGGAAAGGGACCGGGAGCCAGAGGGGAATTGCACTTAACTCCTGCCAACACTGAAACAGTGAAATAATTCTGCAGCCAGCTGGAACCACAGAGGTTCAGAGAGGGCAGCCAGGAGCAGGACATGCTTCTAAGAGTCTCTGTTTTCCCATCACTCCATACATGGGATTCTGGGAGAGTGCTGTCCTCAGCTGCTGATCTGAAACCAGTGGCTGTATCCTTAAAGGGCCAGTTCAATTCCTGGCCCACTGTGGAAAAACAGCACAGGCCTCACAGCCAAGGACCCCCGGGTTTAAATCCTGACTCCACCACGTATCGGATGCCAACTGACCTTCACAGGCGACTTGTCTCTCCAAGCTTCAATGATCTTGCTCATAGAATACAAATGATAATACCCATTTACAGAGGTGCGGCAACAGTGATGTAAAATATTGGATTCAGAGGGTCTAGAATATTTGACACACAGTAGTTGTCATTACTGTCATCAGAAAACAGGAAAGGTGATCGGTACTGCTGAGATAAAGAACGAGAACACAAAAGTAAGGGGGGAAAGGAAATAGAAGGCATAAAGACTGTAGAGAAATAAGTAAAAGTGTCTTTATTTGCAGAAAACTAGATTGTACATGTAAAAGGAATATAAAAATATTTTTTAGGAATATGAAAATAAAATATTAGAACAAATACGTGGCCAAAGTTTCAGGATACAGGGTCAAAATACAAAATACAAATATAAATTAAATGTCAATGGGCTATTATGAAATATAGAATAACTAAAAATTTAGCCCTGGCTGGTGTGGTTCAGTGGACTGAGCACCAGCCTGCAAACCAAAGGATCGCTGGTTCGATTCCCAGTCAGGGCACATGCCTGGGTTGTGGGCCAGGTCACCAGTGGGGGGCATGTGAGAGGCAACCACACACTAATGTTTCTCTCCCTCTCTCTCACTCCTTTCCCCTCTCTCTAAAATAAATAAAATCTTAAAAAAAAAAAAAGAGTAAATTAGCAATATTAAAAAGAGAAACCAGCATCACAAAGAACTCAATGCATGCCCAAGGTTCAGGCTGAGGGTGAGGTAAGGGGTTGGCTGTCCTTACCCCTTCTAGTACAACCTTCATTACCTGAGCTTGCACTCCAGCCACACCCAACACGCCCAAACCGCAGTTTGGCCGACCCGTATTCTGCCGAAAAGCTGTGGCCAAAGAGTACGAATGGGTGGATTCATGTTCTGCTGGAAGAAGGTTTTTAACAGCAAGCCTCAGGGTGCTATGGTTGGTGACGTCCTAGTCAATAATTTTATCAATGAGTTGAGTGAGGAAACAGATGGTATGCTAATCAAATTCTTGGATGGCATAAACCTGAAAAGTAGACCGGAGTCAAAATCCAGGAAGATCTCAACAGGCTGAACGATGGGCCAAATCTAAAAGATTCAATTTAACTGTAATAGTTTCAATACGAAGCCCTGCCCTTAGGTTCAAAAACCATTGTATAAAACTACTACAAATGCAATTCCAACACAGGCGGCATGGCTGCCCGAAGTTCATTCACATTCAGGCCGCATAACAGACACGCCGTGTGCGGGGACGAAGAGGGGTAATTCTGCCGCAAGATACAAGGAGACAGATTGGGACTCAACACGAGATTATCTTTGACACAATCAGAACTGTATTTTTAAAAAATGCAAACAGGCTGCCCCGAGAGGTGATGGGCTCCCCATCAGTACAGAGATCCAAGCGGAGGCTGGGAAATTACGGAGATGAGGAACACATCAGGTTGCAAATAAGAAAGTGATGACTTTCTACAATCTCTTCTAACCCTGAGAGATGATGAAACCAAGAAATCCAGTGGCTTCAACACATGAACAGATGCCCCGCATCAACTGTAGAGATGGTGTGTGCCCTTTTTAAACACGCCTTTGGGTCCCTCTCCAGTGTGTGTCCTGTCCAAGGGCTTCCCTATATTTTCTTGTTCTACTAAGGGAGACTTCTACCACAAATCTTTTTTCCAAGAGGATCCTAAAATTAAGAAAACTGGGCTCATACAATTCCACTAAGATTTCTAGTTTCCCAAAGGCCTTAAAAGGGTCCCCTTGCCTTGGGCACCCCTCTCCTCAGTCCCCCTTGGCCTTCAGAGCTAGAAAAACCCCAAGCAATCAGGGTGAGACGTGCCCAGCTTGACGCAGGCTGCATGTGGATCTAAATCTGGCCCTTCCCCTACTCACCATGCCACGTGACCGACTGTTTACTACTGTCCTGGCAGCCACAGGCCAAGCTTATTATTACACAAACCCCTGCTCACCAACCAAACCACACATCCTGGCTGGCAGGTCCATTCGGAAGCAAAACACCCCTGCCACACCGTGGCCTAGCTCGGGCGCCCTTCAGTTCACCCGTGCCGTTGTCAAGCAATCTGGGCCTGCCGGGAGGCCAGGGCTCAAACGGTATTTTCTAAAGGAGCCTATCTTTTAGGTAAAGAAACACACTGTCATGGAAATGACACGGACACAATAACAAGGTACAAAATATTGACACGTATCTACCAGCAGAGAAGTGCCATCCGTGACCCAGGACCTTCTCATCTGGACACCAGGGATGGATTTAGAGGTTTTGTGTCTTCCCAACTCTGACTGCCATTGGAAGAGCTCACCCTTGACTCGCCAGATGGGGTCCATTAAAGCCTTGGGTGTAGGTAACAGATACATTAGCATTCTCCCCTCTCCCTGCAGAAATGGTTCCCCAAGCCCAGCACGAGGGGGGGAGCAGCTGGGAGGGGGATCAGGAAACCCAAGGATTGAGACCTTCGTTCCCCATTTGTCCTGCAGGAGTTAAGCTTTCCAAAAGGCTGAGTCTCAACACCAGGAGCTGGCTCTCCCTAGCAACTTCTCAAAATAGAAATGTGAAGGGCTTTCTGTTTTCTTCCGTCTCAAGGCCCAGCCTGGCTCTCTGGGTCTAATCTGCTGATGTTGGGTCACCACACAGGGAGCAGGGTCCGGGTAGGGGTTGAAGGGCGGTTAACTCTCAATTATTTGGCAGCTGATTATCAAGGGGTTTGTTCGTACTCCACCTCCCTGGTCAATGCCCTGCTCCATGGTATCCAACTACAAGTGGTTTTCCTTCCCGTAGTTCTGACAAAAAGAACCAGTGAGCAAGAAAGTCAAGTTTACGTGGCAGCTAAAATAAGACTTGCGGAGCATTTGTGGAGTTTATCTGAACATGCTCAATGACAGTCCATGCTCTGGTGCGTTTTGATCTTCACGGTGATTTTCAGACTCTTTAATCCACATATCACTTTTATTTGCCTCTCTAGATAATGAAACTTATTTGTGCCATTGTTGTTGTTGTTCAGTTTAAACTACCTCATTGGAATACTAAGATCAGCACTTGTTTTTGCCAAGATCTCTGTAAAGACGTACCGCAGTGGTATTTCTTCTTTCTTCAGCGGTTCTCAACCTTTTCCTGCCTCTGCTCTGTTCTCACACAACACATGCCCCTAGTAGCATCTCTAATGGCACTTACAGGGGTTCCCAAAAATGGAGGAAGAGGCCACTCTGCCCCGACTCCACCCCTCGCTGCCTTCCCTGAGAATCATGGTAATCATTTATGTCCCCAAGTACAGAGAAAGATCACAGTAAATATTATGACAAGAAATCAGCCAGTGAACTGCCTGCTGGTGACTCAAAATTAATGGACGCAAAATCGTATTAAGAACCTAGTAAGTGCTAGACCCTATGCCAGAGATCCTTCGTGTACCATCCCATTTAAAGCTCCAACTCCCCTGCAAGAGGGTCAGAGAAGTTAGGGAACTTGAATTTCTCAGATCACACCAGGAAACAACAGGCTCCAGTGGATAAAAAAACACAAGGATTGGGACTTACAGGGTTCCAGCCCTGGCCCTGCCTCTGTCTCTCTCAACAGTTAGTCTCCACATCAGTAAAACAAAAAAGTTAAAAATCCCCTCTCCTCAGATTTAGAAGCTCACAGGTAAGATGCATAATACATGAAATATGCAAGTGTTTAAAAAAACAAAAACAAAACCTCCCTCTCCTCACTTCTATCTTCTAAGAGTACCAGACATAACTAACTGAAATATGACACTGAAGCTAAATGTCTTGGACAAAGCATAAGAAAACTATCACCTCTTCCAACGCGCAAAATCCCATGCTGGAAGCAAAAAGACTCAATACAGAGCTCCCTCCTTCCCCGCCCCCGCAAGAGCCACACGAAACCTCCGACAGAGGGTGGGTTGTAGCAGCACGTGACCGAATCAATGAGCACACCGAAGTGCAGCCTGTGGTTACACACCAATGAAAGGAGCGCAGGGTTTCCCTCCTGTCTGGCACAGGGCACGGGGCAGGGGCTCACACCATGGCACATGTGGGACTGTAAGAACTGGACCTTAGGGGTGTGCGGCAGAGGAATGAGAACACAGCATTGAAATCAGTTTATAGGATGTCAATTATTGTGTTCTTCTGGTTGCTTCCAATGAGTCTAAACAAGTTTGGTTACGATGGAAGGAAGGAGGGAAAAAAAGGACACAGAAGCCCCTGGGCTGGCTCCATCCATCGGGACACAGGGGACTCCGTCAGCACGAGGGCCAGGGCAGCAGCCGTGGGGGCGCGCAAGGGAGACAACCGTCTGTGTTGAGGTCATGGTGGGGCCAGGGATGGGGACTCCCAGATGCCTATAAATACACTAGACGTCAGCGGCAGAAGCCCTCTGGGCCAGGGCCCAGTCGCGACAAACCCGGGGCAGGTCTCTTTGTTGGTGGGAGAGTTAGATTTTTGACACGGGACCCCCACAATGGGCCTAGCCAGAGCCGAGGGCAAGGATGAGCACCTGTGGGTAGGAAATGCGCAGGAGCTGGAGGTCAGAGCCATTCCCTTGACACACCCTCCTAAGGGATCCCTGGAGGCCATTCCCGGGGTGCAGACCCCAGCCTCCCCTCGCCTTGGCCAACAATCAGAGGACGCGTAAAGCGGAGCCCCACGCCCCCTTGCTCCCTTGCGCCCCTTGCTTCGGGCCACAGGGCTTCTCGTACTCACCCGGGCCCTGGGGCCTGTCTTCCTCGCCCGCGTCCTGTCCCTCCCTGCCCCCTCCTCACTTAGGGTCCCCTCCTCCAGGGGCCGTAGCCATGTCTGTTACTGGCAACTATAAAGGGGCTTCCCTCCCTTCTCAGACAACGGAGACGCCATTTAGCAAGCCAAAGTTATGGGCGGCGATTGGTTGAAATCCGAGATGGGCGGGGATTACTGGCTTTTTATTGGCTGTGCGGCACGCTAGGCTGTAGCTGTAACCGCCCCTTTGGGAGCCTGGCGGAATCAAGTCCCAAGTGATCCCAGCCTAAGAGCGGGCAGCTACCGTGCACCCTTGGGCGTAATACCAAGGCGCTTTCTGGTGCAGAGGTCGTGGTCAGTGGCGAGGGCAGGGCTTCCTCTTCGATTAGTTTATTTACCCGATTATCCTAAAAAGATAGAGACAGCCACCAGCACGCCTTCCCCCCCCCCCCCTGTTTTAACTAAGCCCTTTGGAGAGCGTGTACTTCCAACCTCCGTCCTTGTTGCCTGGAACAAATGCCTAGAGAGGCTTTGCTGGGAGTCCCTCAGGGACTAATACTGCGTCCGAACCAAAGCTGGTGAATCGAAGTCAGTACTGTCGTTTTTCCCTCTGCTCGGTTGAACTCTCAAGGGGGAAAAAAAGTTAAAAATTTTTTTCTAGAAAATTAGAGAAATCGCCAGGGAGACCGCTCTTGGGAAAACAAAGCAAGACTGTGTCAGTATTTACTCCTGTTTTCCCAGAGATCCAAGTCTGGAGACTTGGTCTTTTGTTTTTTTTCTTTTTAAATCTGTTTATAAAATTGGAGGAGTCATAGGCCCTGGGAAATAAGAACTGTTTCCCCCTGTTAAATGAATTTAATTGTGTAGTTAAAAATCTCTCTTTTCAGCTGGACAAGAAGGTGCCATTTCAGTAACGAATCTTTTACGTTTGAACTGTTTTAGCTGTTGCCTAAAACACTGGTAGAATCATGTCACTTTCCTGCATGCAAAAATCGTGTGCAGTTTCTGCAAATAGGCAAAGTCCATATCTCTCTGCCTGAAGTTCAAAGCCCTCATAAATCAACTGAGACCTGTCTCCAGGCTTAATTCCCCACAGGCCAAACTCTCCTGCAGCCACACACATTCACTACCATCCCCTAAATCAGCTATTTTCAACCTTTCTCATCTCATGGCAACACACAAACTAATTACTAAAATTCTGCAGCACACTGATCTGACAATAAAAAATAGAGATAATTTTGATTCATTCACACCGGATGGCTATTGTCGTGTTGGCTGTTGTCATTTTTTTAATTTGACAATCTAAAGGAAAAGAGGTCAGTGCCCCCTACTAAATAGTCAGGTATTGCATGTTTTAAAACATCCTGCAACACACCTGTCAAAGTCACTGCCCTCAATGCACCTGGGACCCTACCACCTCTGCTCCTTTGCCCAAGAGGCTCTCTGTGCTTTGAAGTTTCCTTCCTATTATTAACAGATGGTGGTGGTCCTTGGCACCAATTCAATGCCAACAAGCATCCCCAATTCGGAATGTGGTGAAGAAGGCAACTATTCAGGGCAAAACAGCTCAGTTGTGCTACAGCAGCTCCGGGCCAGGCCCCGCTGCAGCTGGCCGGCTCGGCTCTGCTGCCGCGAGTCTGCTTCGTGCTGTGCCAGCTCCGCTCCACTTCGCCGTAGCAGGCTCTGTTCTAGCCTGTGCTGCTCTGCTCAGCTCTACTCTGCCCTGGAGAGACAGCTTTGGTATTCCAGCCCGGGCAGGGAAACGCGACCTTTAGTCTTCAGTGTACACGGGAGGAAGTGCACTCCCAGAGCCAGAGAGGAACTGACTTACATGGACAGAAATCCCTGCCTGGTCCCCACAGCTCAGACTGGATGGGGAACGCCTCAGTCCTTCCTATTGGTTAACATACGATTCCAGGAACTCCTGTATAAGGGCTGGCTGAGATGGCAGAAAAGCTTTGCAGAGCAGCAGGTTGGTGCAGAGGCAGGAAGTTCAGTGCCGGTGTCTCTGTGAGGTGCAATTTGCAATACTGGCCCCTGTATAGGCTCTGTTCTTTGAAATTTGAGTCCAGTTAGCCACCAGGAGCTCTTCTTAGTAGGACCCCCACTACCAATAAAGCCAAGATTCAATGCATGCCCATCCTAACCTGTAGGCCCACCTCAAATTCCACCTGCCCACGAGCCCTCCCTGATGCTTAGTCTTTGAAACTCTCTATAGCGCTGTGCCGCTTTTCTTGTTGCCTCACTATGTCTTTTGCAAAACTGTGTTTTGTACAGCATTGCTTTTGTAAGACCTCAGGCTCCCTGAAGGCCGCTGGCTTATCCTGGCAGTTCCCACCACGCCTTACTCAGGGCTGAGTAGCCCGGAAATGCTTGCTGAATTGCACTAGTCAGTGGCCTCTATCTTAATGGCTTTCCCCTTCGACCCAGAAGGTTTACATGGCTACAGCTGGAGGGTTAACGAATGCAACATAACAATCCTGGCCTGCTCCACCTTGTACTCCCTCTACCCACCACCCCCACTCTGGCCATATTTGTTTCTCTGCTTCATTGGGTTTTATGAATATTACTCAGCCAAGCTGAACTGAGCGAGTGCCTACTAGTTTCAGGGGCTGTGCTTCAGTCCTTCATTCCCTAACCATCCCCTATGAGTCTTCCCAGCCGTAAAACTTCGCTGAAGAAGTCAATCAAGTCACTCAAGCCAAAGCGTGCCGATGCAACCACTCTAACTTCACCTTGGCGAGACTTTTGGTGACTCCGAGGTCCCTATGGCCACATCTAGTTGGTTGTCTAGCAACCCCAGGGAGCTATACCAATCCTTCTTCATTTTTCTGCAGCCTCCCTGTCTCTCCCTACCAAAATGGCCTTGATGAGAAGACGAGGACCTTCCAGTGGAGATTTCTCATCCACTTCATCTGCTTCTATTTCCCTCTCAACATTCCTCCAAGGAGGAGATGCTCCTCTCCCTTTCCCCATCTGTCTCCTCTGACCCCAGCCTAGTTCCCATTTCTAGGCTTAGCTTACGTTGTTTGCTGTGCCTAAACGGCCCTTCTCACCTCCTTTTGTCCTTTAAGGTCAGGGTGACTTGTCCCTGCTCTATTTTCTCAAAAGTTCCTGTAGATAGGTGTATCATTTCACTTACCACATTGTTTTATATCTTTGGCAGGAAAATAATATCAATAATGCATTAGTATTCGCAGTCTCTCTCCTCCTGCCTGCTAAGGAGGATGCTGTCTGCACCTGTTAGGTGCCCCATCACTGCACACTGTCAGGAGAGTGGGTGAAAGGTGGGAAGGGGCAGGGCTGAGCCCTGAGTGATTTGGTTAGCTTCCGATAGGGTGGGGAGTTACTGGTACCTGAGGGGGGGGTAAAAGAGGGCAGGAGAAAGTGAAGAGAGAAGAGCTAAGAGGGTGTGGATTAAGAAAGAGCTGGAGGAAGTTTGGAGGAAGGGGAAGGAGAAGCTTTGAGGAGGCAGGGTGAGAAATTCCTGTAGTGATAGGTGAACCCCTTCCCCTTGTTCCTCCGATACTATAACATGACCTGGGAACCTCACAGGTAAAGACAGAATCCTCCTTAGCAGAGAGGAGGAGGGAAAGGGAAGTGAAAAGTAGGATTTTAAGGTTTCTCGTAAATCATGGATGTAATTCCACCCCCCCTTGGCATTTTCCTCAAGAGACCTCAAAAGGATTTGAAGTTTCATTGCAATTATTTTGGATGCCAACTAACTTTGCTTTGTGTACGATTCTGTACAGAGCTGCGGCACGCCGTAGCGAGGCTTGATATAGTTAATAGCATTACGTATCTATGTGTCCCTTGTCTTCTCATGAGCCCCTTGACTCCAAGGACTGTGTCCCATTCACCTTTGAGTCACTACTGATTAACAAAGTACCTGGCACACAGCAGGTACCTAATAAATGTTTGTTGAATAAATGAGCCGATATCCAATTTTCCTCTCTCTCTAGTATCCTCAATTGCTTTCTTTTCATTGGCTCTTTCCCCTAGCTGTGTAAACACATTCGTTGTTCTCAGGTCTCTTAAAACAAAAGAAGGAGGAGGGTGCAGGGGAGCAGGAAAAGAGAAGGCAAAGGGCAGGAGTAGGAAAGAGAAGAAGAAGAGGAGGAAAGGAGAACACCTTCAGCATTAAACCATCTGGCCTGCGTGACACCCTCTGCCATGTGGCTAATGAATCAACAAGCAAGAGCCCCTCCCCCCCTGCGATGTTATGTCTCTGTCACACTAGCCAGTGTGGTGACACCCAGCGACTTCACCTTAGCTGTTGCGGTCAACAGAGATTCACTGCTTCACTCCTTTTGCAACCCTGCGGGATACTGAAGAGATATAACAGAAAAATTCAACGTTGTGTGACTTTAAGAAAGATGTTTCAAAGTTGTCAAAGCAGCCTGGAATGGACCCCTTCAAAACTGACCAGTGGCATTACACATACTGTGTTGGCTTCCCTGCCAGTCGGTCAGCACATGTTTACTGAGTCTGCGTGTGTGCCAGGCCTGGGCCTGGATGCTGGGCTTGTGATGATGAACCAAACCAAGAGGATCCCTGCCTTCAAGTTAGCGTTGCAGGGGAAGAGACAAGGCCTTAAACAAATGAAGGATTACATGGCATCCTAATGACCGCATCTTGGGTGGCTTGGAAAGGCCTTCCTGAAGAAGTGATGTGGAAGCTGAAATCTGAAGGAAGGCTGCAAGTTAGCCAAGCGAAGGGAAGGAGGACAAACATCGCAGATGGGGGGGGGGGGGGCCGCATGTGCAAAGGCCCTGGGGAAGGAAGGTGCGAGACCGAGGAACACAAGGGGACTCCTACATAACTGGAACAGGAACGGGGAAGAGCGGAGTGGTGAGAAGCAAGGCTGGAGAAGTCGGGGAGGTTCATGTAGGGTCTTCTGCCCCATGTTTAGAGTTTTGAGCTTTATTCTGAGGGTGTTGAAAAACAATTGGTGGATTTTAAACTTAAGAGTGCCCTCATCTCATTGGCATGTATAAAAATCCTTGGTTTGGCCCTGGCTGGTGTGGCTCGGTGGATTGAGTGCTGGCCTGTGTACCAAAGTGTTGCCGGTTCAATTCCCAGTCAGGGCACATGTCTGGGTTGCAGGTCAGGATCCCCGAGTAGGAGTCACGCAAGAGGCAACCACACATTGATGTTTCCCTCCCTCTCTTTCTCCTTCCCTTCCCTTCTCTCTAAAAATAAACAAATAAAATATTTTTTAAAAAAATCCTTGGTTTGGCTGCTGAGTAGAGAATGGATTGTGGAGAAGCAAGAACAGTCTGAGACCCCCAGAGAGGAGGCTCTGAGTGAAAGAGCCCCTTGCTAAGGTGGTAGCAGCCCGGGTGGCAAGACGTTGATGTATTCAAGAGATGTTGAGCCGGCAGACCAGGCCAAATGTAGTGACTGATTGGCCTTAAGCTCAGGGAGAAAGAGGGAGGGATAACTCCTAGGTTTCTACAGCCTGGATGTCATGTGATGTCAGTTATAAGAGCAAATTGCCTCTGTTCAGCCCCAGGTGCCTCGAAAAGGCTAGTTTAGCGTAAACAAAGCATCATCCAGAAAACGTACTTGTTTATTTATAAGGCTTCGCTTCATCTGCATTGGAGACATGACAGGTGAGTCAGAAAACGTGAGTCGCTCAGCGGGGCTGCTTCACATTTTTGAACAAGGAGTGACATGCTGACTCACACCCAAGCAGAAACAAGCCTATCCCCCTCCCACCCCAGCCTCCTCGTCCTTGCGACATCCTTTCAGCCTCAGCATTTGTTTAAAGGTGGCAGGATGGAATGGCGGTTGCT
The DNA here is from genome assembly GCA_004027475.1 of Anoura caudifer. Lineage (NCBI taxonomy): Eukaryota > Metazoa > Chordata > Mammalia > Chiroptera > Phyllostomidae > Anoura > Anoura caudifer. The sequence continues at coordinate 374,934 of PVKU01000303.1, forward strand.
TCAAGTCCCTGGGCTGAAGTTCTTTTAACTTGACTGAAATACACGCCACACTCAGAATTCGGGGCCCTCGCCAGAAATCAGCGTCAGGACCCACGTTCTGCCAAGGGCGGATGAGCTGCGACTGTTGTTCAGACCGACCTCTGGCCGCTTCCAGGCTCTTTGAAAGGAGGCACCGAGTGGCGAAAGGATGTGAGCAGATAGTTCACACAAGAAGAAACCAAATATTAGGAATTGATTTGGGGGGAGGGGCATTGATCTCACTAGTAAGCAAAGAACAATCCAATTAAAATGGACACAGGGGTGCCATGTCTCACCTATTCAGTTAGGTAAAACAATAAAATTTCATAATGCTGAGGCTGTGGTTTGTATAAACTCATACATTTATACATTTTTTTATTACAATGTACACTGTTACAATATCTTTGCTGGGCAATCTGGCAGCAGGTAATAAAGACCCGAAACGATCAATTCTGTCTTGGCCATCTCGTATTATGGCAATGCAACTTCAGGCAATAACTCCAAAGCTGTGTGTAGATGGGCACACCTCAAGTTCACAAATTTGCACACTGTTATGTGCCACCTAGACCTTATTTTTAAAAGGAGGGAGAGAAAGAATGAGCTAGGCTATCGAAGGGTTATCCGTGAGGGTCATGACATGACTTGGAGCAGAGTATAGACGTGGCGGCGGGGGGGGGGGGGGGGGGGGGGGGGGGGGGGGGGGGGGGGGGGGGGGGGGGGGGGGGGGGGGGGGGGCGCGGGGCGGGGCTGTCCCAGATTATTGCCAGAAGGCAGGCACCTCAAAAGGGGGAGTTTTCCTGAGGAAGGAGGCAGGAGGGCCTGGAAACAGATGCGGAAGCAAGGAACACCACGCTGCTACTCCCCAAAGCCAAGAACCCGGGGCTGCTCCCTCTGCTCAAGAACTGCAGGGGAAGTGGCCTCTTCATGGGGCAGCCGCTCCTTGGGGGGGGGGGGCAGCAAGAGTGTCCCTGAAAGATGCTGAGGCTGTCAGAGGTCTTCCTCCCAAAGAAACGAGGGCTTCAAGATAGCGCAGGAGGGAGGTTGGGAGGAAGACAGAGGTGAAGGAAATGACCCAGAGGCTGTGACAAGGGTCAATGGCCTGGCCTGGCCTTCGGGGTGGTGACTGAGCGTCAGGGACGGAAAGAAGGCCTGGTGAAACGGGCTGAGTCTTCCTCGGCTGGAGAAGCCTTTCTTCTAAGTTGTGAGGGGTATCTGCAGAGGCTGATTGTTCACCCAAGGGGTCCGGGGGGGGGGCGGGGCGGGGGGAGCCTTGCTGTGAATCCTCAGAGCAAGGCGATTCTGACTCTCGTTCGTCCTCCTGCGGAGCGACGCTGGAGCCGAGCACGCCACTCCCGCTCGTCTGGCTGCTCTCCCTCAGCAGAACTTCAGTCTCTGGGCGACGGCGAGTGTCCCTGCAAAGGCTTCGTTCATAACAGCCCCAACTGGAAAGCAGTGCAAGTGGCCACGGGAGAAGGGACAGACAGATGGTGGCATACCCATCCAAGCGAACACCACGCAGCAGTAAAAATAAACAGACCGCAGTATAAATGATCCCGCAGGCGTGGTACTAAAGGGAAGAAGCCAGACGTAAGAGGTTGCACCGTGTGATTCCATGCACGTGAACTTCTAGGACAGCGATGGGGGTGAAGGGTGAGGACTGACTTCAAAGGGGCATGAGGGGAATTTGGGGGGGATGAAGGAAATGCTCTATATCTTGAGGGTTACATAGGTTTATACACTGATCAAAACTCATCAAACTATACCCTTAAAATTTGTATGTTTTATTGTACTTAAATTACACCTCAATAAGATATTTTTATCTCCTCTCTCAGCTGGGAGTGATTTTGCCCCAGGGTTATTTAGCAACGTCTGGAGACATTTTCAGTTGTCACAACCAGGGGGCTGCTGGTGACCTCTAGTCGGTAGAGGCCACAAATGTTGAAGACATCCGGGTCTTCCGTGTGCCCGAGAAGAGCCGTGCTCACCTGCCAGAGTGGAAGCCATTCCTCACTGCACAGCAGCAGGACCTGAGACTAATCTACTTTGCCTGCTGTGGTCAGGGCGGTTGGCGCAGTGCAAGAACCGGGTCCAGGCGGAGGTCATGCTAAAGGTGGTCGGGGCCGTTTTCTGAGGAGCCAAGGACGTTATTAACTGCCTGAAGATGAATGAGAACGCACCCTCCCCTGACACTCTTAAACAGAGACACAGGACAGTCAGGTTTGGGAGGAAGAAGGATGAATTCGTAGATGAACTAGAAAAAGGAGCCAGTGGAGGCGGGAAGCCCTCGGATGTCCTCCAGGTACCAGCTGCCAAGACGGCCAGCCAGCCTTATCCCCAGCCCACCCCCAAGAGCCTTCGCCAGCTCCGTGTCCCGAACACCGGCTCCGCACTTCCCTGTCTGGCATTCCGGACGTGGTTTTGCACGGCTTCTTAGCGCCGTAGGTGTGGGAGCCACAGAGCATGGACAGGGCCCTGCTGCTTCTGAACCTCTCACAGGTGATCAGCGCGGCTGTTTGCCGGCATGTACACCTGTGTCCTGACAGGGTCACCAACAGCGATGGGGAGGGCACTGTCTTTGTCTAGGAAAATACTTGATCAATATTTTAAGGAAAGATGAGGCCCGAAACGCCTCAGTCTGCAAGCATCAAACCAGTAAGAGAGTAAGCCCAGATGCTGTACGTTACAAATGAACCAAAAACTTGGAGTTGGCAAGAAAGAAAGGCAAGAGCAGAGAGGGAGGCTGAGCAATGTGGAGGGAGGTTGGAGCCTGAACTGTGGTAAGGGCAGAGGCTCTTCGAGGAAAAAATTCCCTGACATGGATCTAAAGTTGCTCATGTTTGTACAATGTAGTAAATTTGTGCACCTCCCCATCCCCACCCCGACCCTCAGTAGAAATAGCTCCATGTATAGGTGCCAGTGTGAGTGGTTGGTTTAGTAAAAATTAAGGGGCAGGGGTGTGCTTCACATCTCGGTCGGTGCTGTTGGATAGGAAATGACCACGACACCGGTGGGATTGTGGGAGAATCCTGTTCAGCTGGGAACCAGAAGCAACCATGAGAACAGAAGGTCCTGCAGAGAATTCTTTCAAATGGGGCTTCACTTAATATTGTCTAGATCTAGAAGGATGAAAGCAGTCCCCTGCTGTATCCAAGCTGCATTTGCACGCTGTCACAGGGGTCCTCTACCACTGGGCGGGTCTCATCTGGTAGCTGCGCTGAGGGGAGCGGAAAGCCAGCTTCCTCCCAGAGCAGCGGAACATTCGCGTGGCTGTAGGGGGGACACGTGACTGCAACTGGACGGAGAGCTCTGGAGAAACAGTAAAAGGTCCCGCAGAGGAATGCTCTTTGTCAGTGAACGTCAGGATGTGTAGGGTAACAGACGCGCTTCCTCGCACGCAAACAGCTGCTCTCCCTCCTGGAAATACTTTCTTCTGCGGGCTTCTGGGCCACCACTCTGTCCTGGTCTTCTCCCACCCCGCTGATTCCTCCGGCAGTAACCCTTGGGCAGGCTCCACCTCTGATCAGTCCCTAGATATGGGGGGGTGGGGTTCCTCTCTTCTCCGCTACAGTCTCTCTCGAAGTGGCCAAAGGCAGTCCTGTGGTCCCCAAATACTATATTCACGCAAATGGCTCCCCCATTTCTATCAGTCTTAATCTCTCCTCTAAACCCCAGCTTCACAGACCCAACTGCTTACTTGACACCTTGACTTGGACATCTAATAAGTATCTCCAATTAAAACATCCAAAACGAAGCACATGGTCTCTTCTCTGTAACAGCCTCCATCTTCCAATGCTCCCCCTTTGCAGTCCAAACCTGGATTCCTTCCCTTCCTCACTTCCCACATTCAATTATCAGCAAGTTCCCTCAGCTCCAACTCTGGATGACACCGCTAACCTGTCCACTTCTCATCCTAAGGAAAGAATCCCAGACGAACAGGATTCTCCCACAATCCCACTGGTGTCCACTTCTCTCACTCCCAACTCTGCCACTCAGTCCAGGTCACCATCAACGCTGGCCGTGCTGCTGCGATAGCTCCTGACTGGGCTCCTGCTTCTTCTGCAGCTGCCCTGGGTCTAGTCTCTGCCCACCCGCCGGAAGCGTCTGATTTTCACAGCCTAAGTCAGATCCGGCCGCTCCCCTGCCTGAACTCCTTGAATGGCTTCCCATGATACTTACACTAAAACCTCAGGTCCTTACTCTGATGCATTACATTTCTATTGCTGCATAACAAATTTCGTATTTACAAAGCAATGCATGCCTGTGATCTCAGGCGGTTTCTGTGGGTCAGGAATCTGGGAGCAGCTTGGCCAGATAACACCTGACTCTGGGATCTCTCCCAAGGTCACCGTCAAGGTGTTGGCCTGTCATCTGAAGGCTTGAGGGTGGCTACCAGACCCAAGGGGCCTGACTCACGTGGCTGGTAAGGTAACGCTGGTCGTTGGCCTCCATACCTCACCTCTCGGACTCTCCGTAGGGATGTTTGAGTGACCTCAGGACGTGGCAAACGATCCAGGGGAGAACAAGGAGGAAGCCCCAATGTCCTTTGTGACCTACCCTTGGAAGTCACATGCCATCATTTCTATACTATCCTATTGGTTACACAAGACAGCTTTATTCAGTGTGGGAGGGAATCACACAGGAATTTAATTCCAAGAGGCAGGGATCATTGGGAACCACCTTGGTGGCTGGCTGTCACATGACCCTACATGATCTGATTCCCACCTGTTTACAGCCTTCTTTCCTACCACTGCACCCCTTGCTGCTCATTATGTTCCAGCCACACTGGCCTGCTTTCGTTTGCTCCAATACACTCGGTATGTTCCTGCCTCAGGACCTTTGCACTAGGGATTCCTACAGCCAGAGTGCCCCTCCCCAAGAGGTTTTCATAGTCAGAGTCCCCTTCTCTAGGACGTCTCCCCTGATCCCCAGTCTAGCGTGTCCCCAGTCACCATCACGCCAGCTTTGTCTTTTTCAGAGTACTGACCTCTATCTGCTGTATTTTCTTGTTTATTTGTTCATTGTCTGTCTCCCCTGCTGGGATATAAGCCGCATTTGAACAGGAAATAATGTCTATTTTGGTCTCTGCTGCCTTCCCAGAACTTAGAGCAGTTCCTGGCACGTATTCAGATGACTTTGACCGATGAGTGGGTGGAGGGCTTTCCAAGGTCTATCGAGGTAGCCCACAAAAATATCCACCCACCTCTGAATTCATGCTTTCTAAGCACCCTTCTAACTCAGCTTCGTGGGGCCCTCAAAGCCAGCTAGGGAGTGGCCTGGGAGGCACGTGGCTAATAATAACATCAGCAATAGTTCGTCCTCATGTAGGGCTTACTCTAAACAGTCATACCTCCGTACTCGGCAGCTTCAGACCTCATCAGACCCGACACTTGTGGCATTTTGACAAGAAAAAAAGTGTTTCAGCACTGGGTGCTTGCTCGCCCCTCGTCAATGAGTTCCAGAACGAACTGAGGATGAGTACGGAGGTACCGCTGTGCTGAGCACTGTGCTTCACATAAAAACTCGTAATAACCCTATAAAGATAGGAATGTTACCATTCCCATTTCAGAGATGAGAACAAATGAAGCCAGAGGGTCCAAGTAACTGGACACCGGTCACACAGCTTGAATGTGGAAAAGCAACATTCAAGTCAGGGGGTCCGGCTCCAGAAGCCAGGTGGTGTTTCTTTAATGGTTATTTTGAGATAAAATTCACATGCCCTACAGTTCATCTATATTTTAAGTACATTTATTCAGTGGCTTTTAGTATATTCAAGAATTGTGCTACCATTGCTACCAGCAATGATGGAACACTTTAGCACCCCAAAGAGAAGCCCTGCACCCCCTAGTGATCATGTCCACCTGTCCCCAACCTCCTCTCCTAGCCCCAGCCGACCCCAGTCCACTTTCCATCTTTACGGGTTTGTCTGTTCTGGACATTTCAGATAAATGGAATCGGACACTACAAGATCTTCTGTGACTTGCTTATTTCACTTAACACAATATTTCCAAGGTTCATCCATGATGTAACATGTGTTTTTTTAATTACTCGGTAACATTCTATGATATGGGTAGATAGACCACGTTTTGTTTATCCACTCGGCAGTTGATGGACATTTGGGTATTTCCACTCTTTAGCTATTATGAGTGATGTGTATCAGTTTCTGTATGAACTTGTGTTTTCATTTCTCTTGGGTAGATACGCAGGAGTGAAACGGCCCGGTTGTGCGGGTACAGACACCAGATTCTCAAATGCATCGCTCCACAGCCTCCTGTAGTGAAAGATTACCAGGCACCAAATGATCAGTTTGGTTTACATGTCATTCTTGAGATTCTCAGCACTCTCGGCACCTGCCGGAGGGCCTGATCATGTGACCTGAAACCAGAGACCTGAGGATTGCCCCTGAGCAGAAAGATGGAAAATGCCCCCAGAGGAAAAATGGTTGCCGGAGGCAAATACCTTAGGTCAGGTCCTTCCCCCACAAGGTTTGTGCCGGTCCCTTTTCTAAGGGAAGTAAGGAGATTGTATCAGTTCACCTGCACCTTTCGGTCCATGGCCCTTTCTCATTAAAGGCAGGAGTTTATGGGGTGACTGAGTAGTATCTGGAGGTGCTGTCAGTACCCGGAAATGGACTACTCCTGTTCAAAAGCATGGGTCGTTTTAGGGATCAAGTGCCGCTGAAGTCACATGAGTGCCTTCCCCAGATTTTAGCTCGAGGACAGAGGCTGCGTCCACTCATGGTGAGGGGTCTTTCTCCCCAGGGAGCCTGTCACAGCTTCCAAGAAGTCATCTATGGAATCCACAAAACTGACAAGTCCCCCAGAAGGGGCAGGAGGGTTTGAAGGGGGCGTTGCCTTGGGACTTGTCAGAGGGCAGCACCTGGGACGTCTCCTGCTGGCACAGGAAGGATGGTGCGATCCATGTCAGCTAATGAACATAGAGCCCTCCCCGGAAAAGCACCCTGTGGGTGCTGTGGAGAAGAGAGCCCCGCGGCTGAGCGGTTGTCTTGCTATCAAGGCCAACGTACACAGTGCGTTGCCTTGGTTTTGTTTTGATTTTATCATGGGCGCGGTTAGCTTGCTGTTCAGAATCGAATGAACTTTAGTATACCTCCAGTGTCTTTACTGGACTGATCTGTTTGCCTTTCTCATCATAAACCCTTGTGTTCACTCGCCACCTTTCCTTCGGGACCCGCAGACCTTTTCACCCACGACCTCCCTCCTACCCAGGACCTTCCTAGGCTGCAGGGCCAGCAGCATCGCATCCATACTCCAGAAGGCAAAAATGTGGGTTGAGCAGGCTACGTGGTTTCGCTCAGGACCACACACTAAGTGGGCTGTGGGTCGAAGCTGAAAATAAGCCCCAAGCTTGTCCTTCATCGTTCCCACAGCGGGAGAGTTAAGCCGCCCGCCCACCGCAGGCTGAGACTGGGGGCCCTGCAGGGAGCAGCCTCCTGCTGCACACGCCCCAGGACCCCAGCCACTGAGAACGTGCCCTTCCAGCTTCTAGACTAGAAGGGAAAATCCGGGCTTAACTGGAAGGTACAGCATGTAGCTTTGTTTTCTTTATCCTTGGCCGGGCCATTCCAGGGCTGCAGAGGAGCAGCTTGGCCAAAGCTGACGGTCTGTAGGCCACAGATTTAAAAACCGAGAAAGGGATGAAGACCCAATCTACCGTATGAGAAAACAAAAAAAGAACAAAACTTTAAACAAGAGAAAATACATAGCAGGCTTTATTTTTCTCTCCAGCATTGTTCCTTGATATAGTTCATCATTTTCAAGTTAAGGATGATGCACCTTCTAGGAAGAAAAATTGCCTTCCTAAAAGGTTAACATTTGAATTTCCTTGATGAAATGCTTTCTCAGTGGGGACAATATTCCTGGTTCTTGGAGGATGGAAAGAATCTTAGACGCTCTAACAGTCGGTGATCCTTCCAAGCTCGACTCTAACAAAGTCTCATGTTTTAGTGTTTACTTTTCCTCATTGAGGGGGATTTTAACTCAACGGACTTCTTCTTTTTTGGAGGAACCAATGAAAAAATTGTAAATATTCAAACCCTCTGAGAAGGTTCGTTTCTCCTGGGAAGTCCCCCTCAGCCAGAGCATGATTTCAGCTCTTTTCTAGAATCTTAACTACTCACCAGGACTCAGACTCACAGGGCCGGGTTACAGGAACTGTGGCAGTCAGTCCTGAGTACCCGGGAGGCTGGGTCCCGTTGGGGCTTCTTGGGCAGAGGTGGGTGAACACTGGGAAAGGACGGTGTCTCGTGGCTCAGGCTGACTTTGTTCCCTGTGCTTCCCGGCCACAGGGTCCACTTACGGTTGCTTATGCTGGCAAGTGGTTAATTTCATGAATGACATGAATGCAAGCTTTGGAAAAGAAGGTGGAAGAAATTTCTCTTAAATTTTGTTCTAGTGCTAACACTGAATGTGAACATGACCCTCGTGGTTTAAAACCAAGTACATGTCCAAAAATGCTCGACCTTGGGCTGAACCTGCAGATCTAGAACCTTGCTTCCTGCTGCTTCTCAGAGTCTGCTGGGCCCAGGCAGCCCCCCTAACCTGGGGGCGGGGGGTGTGGAGAGAGAGGTTGTTGGAAACCAGGACTGGAAAAGGACGAGGACCCTCGGTGGAGAAATTAGATCGTATACGTGCAGACACTTAGTCAGATGAGATAATGCACGTGAAGATGCTTTTGAAATCCGTTAGAAACCCTCCTGCCCTAACCGTGTGCATAAGCTACAGGAAGGAAGGTGATTTTATGTAAGAACAATGACCAGATCCTTGCCTTGATTTTCGCCCCCAAAAGTTGGAATAACTGATGGCTGTTTATGAAACCCCTTTCTATCTTTGGGTGGCAAGGACTCCATGAGGGCATATAATAGGTTATCAGCTGTTATTCCACCTGGCCTTCCGCAGCCTCGTCTCGAATTGCTGGCTGCTTAGTTACTTTTCACCGCAGTCCTTCCTTTCTTCCTGTGTCCATAGAAACTACCAGTAATGCAGGGGCTGGTCCCTTCATGGGGCCTCCGAGATTCTCACAGCTTTGCTCTGAGCCTGAGAGCTTTCCCCTTAAGCCAGAAATAGGGCTGGTGTATGTATTGGTGGTGTATACTAACTCATGCCAAAAATGTCCCCTTTTCCATTTGAATGCTGCTTAAGGCATGTCCTACTGAGAGGCTCCCTGATGAGGATTTGGTTGTGGGGGACCAGAGGCCTCCTACTTTGATGAGCCAGCTAGTCAGCCATCCTGCAGAGTAATCTGGGCCCCCAACATGAAAAGGCAGAGGTACTGAAAACCCAGCTTTTGCTAGCAGGCGAAGAATGTGCATCAACTGTGTTTCATCACGTTTGTGCCCTGTAAGGGTTTGGCTGACAAAGGAATTTGTGAGGAAGTTCCTCACATGTCTGATGTCAGTGTTCTTGCAGCTGAGCAAGGCAGCAGGCTGTGCGGGTTCCAAGAGGGCCTAGTCAGATAAACCTACATTTGAATTCCAGATCTGATGCTTACCGGCTAGCGGGGGCCTCTCTGTAAGCCTGAGTTTCCTCAGCTGTAGGATCTGGAGCACAGAACCTTCTCATTGGCTGGTTACCTGAGACAGGGAACAGAAGATGCTGAGCACAGTGCCTGGTACATAGTAAGAGGTCAGTAAAAGGCCAGCGTGGTCGCTGTGATTATCAGTGAAATGGAGAGCTGAATAAGAAAGGGGGGGGGGGGAACCTGATGTGGACGAAAAGGAACTGAGATAAATTCCACCCAGAGTTTTATAAACCTTATGCTTAAAAAATTATCAGATTTATTTTAAAAGAGGTAATACATGTGCATAAATAATTTAAAAGAAACAGAGAGTCCTGGCTGGTGTGGCTCAGTGGATTGAGCACCGGTCTGCGAACCAAAAGTTTGCAGGTTCAATTCCCAGTCGGGGCACATGCGTGGGTTGTGGGCCAGGTCCTCAGTGGGGGGCATGGGAGAGGCACGGATCCTTGTATCTCTAGCGCATTGATGTTTCCCTCCTTCTCTCCCTTTCTTCTCCTCGCTCTAAAAATAAATGAAGAAAAAGTCTTTAAAAGAAACGGAGAAGTGTAAAGTAAAATTAGGTTTCCTTCCCACTCTTGTCTCCTACCTCCTAGTCCCTTTTCCAGGAAGCAACTAATATATGAGTTTCCTGAGCATCCTCCCAGAAACTGTCAATATAAAAAAAAAAAAAAAACACTTTAGAGCAAAATTAGCTTTGAAGAACATCACAATGGGACGATTTGGAAAACATGGGGCAGAACAGTTTGATAATAAAGACAACTGCCTGTGTGGCCTTGGTGGACCCAAATTTAGGGGGAGTTTTAGCAGCACTTTCAGTTCCCTGCAGCCCGAGCCAGGCTGGATGATGTCTTTCTAGCTATAATAGGACGCAAGGGCTCAGAAAGGCAATATGATTCAGAAGCAGGACTCACCGCTCCCGGAGCGGAGAGTCCCTCATCTTTGGTGGAGGACGTCAGGTCTGGGTGAAGTCAAACGGTGAGGCCTGCGCTCTGGACCTCGGACTCATTCCCGACATTCCCCGTTTGCCAAGCCCACATTGCCAACATTCCCCAGGGACTTAGGTCACGCTGCTTTGCCTTCAGCTGCCGGAGGATCCGGAGGACAGGTTGGAGCGACAGTGCTCAGGGGCTCATTGAGATCAGCGAGGACCCCCGCCTGCATTCTCCCCCAAGCCCGCCCACTGGAGTTCAGTTTCTATTCTGCAAAACACATACATCTTATATTTATCCAGGATCAACTTGGTGAAGTTAAACCTGCTCCAGTCCCAAGGCGCACCTGTTTATTGGATAAAGGGGGTGTTTGTTGCCATGCCGTTAACAGGGTAACCGTGTGTACACATAGAGCTAAGATAGCTCGCTGGCCTCCAGTCTCCCGTCAGACCAACGGGTGCTTAATCACCCCAACGGCAAGGGGTTCTGAGACGCTGGGAGCACATTCCAGCACTGAACTCTGTGTTGGAACGCTTCCCCTTGAAGCGAACCTGAATTCACGCAGCTCCAGCGTGTCCAGTGTCCCGTCGTTACGGGAAGTGGTGGTGATCACCCTCCATGTGCGGGAAGACACCCATTAGCCTTTGTCCCTTTAATACTAAACGAAAGCCCGTCCAGCTCTTCCCTCTTCCATTTGCATTCGATTTCTGATCCGTCAGTTGCTCCTGGGATTCAGGTCTGCTTGCTGCCCGGTCATGGGCTCCACACCTGGCCAGGCTGATAAAGGACTTGCCCCGCACAGAACATCGGGGAGGAGCCCTGACAGCATCCTTTTCTCTCTTGCTCATGTCCCTTGCATCCCAGGAGCCCCTGGAGCCGCTTGCCGGATTGATTCATCTTCAGTCTGTGTGGGGATAGGCACGGCTCCGTACAGCAATGACCCACCTGACATTCCTAAATATCAGCACGAGTGAGTAATGGCGCTCCCTCCGGTCTCCAGGCGGTGGCTATTTACACTGTTCCTGGCTCCTGGTGCTGCTTGTGGGGGTTTGCTTTTCTGAAAGCCTGCACGTTCACGGTGGCTTGGGAGAGGGTGGAGACTCGATTTCTTGAGCAGAGGCAACAGCTCGGGAACGACGTTGACTCCTAGCCCCAGAAAGGCTGCCAGCAAGACTTTGAAGCAGCTTGCCTGGTTTCTCTGGCGCTCGGAGCGGAAGAACGGAGACGGCGTTGGTAAACTTGCCCGGGTTTTGTGACTGCGTGACATCTCATGAAACACTCAAGCTAGGTCAAAACAAGAAATATAAAAAAAGAAGGAATTGGAAAAGCAGAAAGCATTGGACTTGGTTTATAATCAATCCTATCCCATTCTTACATGAGCCTAAAGAAAGCGGAAAATGCACGTCACTGACCACGTCTCACAGCGCCGTTCACTATTAGGGCCGAGGACTCTGAAGCTTAGATGGGTGAGAAGGATAGGGCCAGGTGTCCAGCGCAGGGTCCTCAGACGCCGTCAGTACCCAGTACGAGTTAGTTCTTCCGAACTGTGTTGCTGATAACAAGAAGAGTTAAAGGAGTAATGCACTTGACGTTATTCCGGCTGCCAGTTAGAATCCTTAGCTGTACCGTCACAGAAACCACAGCCAGTAAGTGGTGTCTGTTAACACCAAGATTACTGGGTTTTGTGATGACACGCTGCCTCACCTTCTCCTGTGGTCAAACCGCTCAGGGAGAGGTTGTTCCAGGTGACAGCCTGGTGTAGGTTGTCCGGCCACCTTGGGAGGCATCGCATCCCTGCGACCAGTCACGCTCCTCTCGGTCCTGACTGACAATTGTCTTCGAGTCCTGGTCCAGACGCCGTAACCACAGTAATAACATGACAGTGAACTTGTGGAGGAGCCGAGGGCCAGGCTCTGACCTAAACACACTGCGCGCACTATTTCACTCAGCCTCCTAAGACAGAGTGTTCAGAAACTGAGGATCTTTGCCAGAAGGGAAGACACTGGAAACCTTGCAACCGAACTCTCTAAATCTGCAACAGTCTGAGAAGCGAAGAGAGAATAAACTCCTTCACACTCTGTCCTGGGGCCATTAAACCGAAATGCTGGCACGGGCAGAAGGCGTGCTCCAGACAAGAAGGCAAGGAACACGCAGCTTTTGGAACTTATTAAATAAATCGGAAAATATGACCTCCGTTCTGTAACCACAAAGAATTGAAACTGGTGACGCCAGATTCAGGGGTTAGAGAGCGCAAGAGGGGAAGGCTGTGGTGTTTGTCCCTGGTTTCTGTTTTGGTTCCAGGGAAGCGGCGTTTCCACTGCATGGGACGCAACTGGATATTTCCTCCCCGCTCCATCGCTGGGAACTGGCAACCGACGTTTCCTGGCACTCAGGAGCGGCAAGTCCAGGCAGTGGGGACAGATTCATTTTTGGAGCCAAAAGCCAGCATTCCTTTCCAGTTAGTTCTCCAACCTCTGGGGCCCCCCCCGCGCTTGCCTGTCTGGAGTGACCTCTACTGGCAACCACAGGGAACTGCCCAATTTTCCAGCCTGCATAGGAATCCCCCTACTGATGGACTCTGTCCCAACAGAAGCCTCTCGATTCTTTCCCTCCATTAGTGGCCTGTGGTTGACGCCGGCAAGTAGGGTTGATGCCATGAACAAGTTGAAGTTATTCTACTTGCTAATTAAACCATGGAATATGTAAAATATGAAATCACTGTATGGGTTTGGGTGGTGGCCCCGACCCCCTGGCCTTGGCAGTGACCGTCCGGAGTTGCAAGGAGACACTTGGCGACCACAGGCCCTTCCTGCCTCGCTGTGGGATGGCAGTCAGATGCTCCCCCTCTGGAGGGGCCTTAAGACTTTACACAGGAAATAGTGGTGATTATCTACAAACCGCTTTGAGATCGCTGGATGGTTGGGCATAGAGGTAGCGCAAGAGACAGGCCCAAAGATATGGCCTGCTTAGTTTTCAAAAGGACAGAAAGGGACCCACATGGGACTGTTGAGACAAAGAACGAGGAAACCGAGGTGTGAATGTCTGAAAGGCTGCGACAGAGAAACATGGCGCAGCATTTTCACTGTCCATAAGCTTACTGTTTTTATTTTTACTGCTCTTATTTTGAGACAGATCATTGTTCCTATTTTTCCAGATGAGGAAATGAAGTCACAAACTGTCATATGCCTGAGGTTACACAGTCACCTGGCAGAAAGGCTAGCAAGGGAACCATCCCTCCCGTGTCCCTGGGACGGTCCTCCTGCGCTCAGGCAGGAAGCCTGGGAGGCATCCTGTTTCTCACTCCTGCTCACCTGTCCCTTCCGACCCATCAGCATGGTTGGAACAGGCCTCTGCAGTTGTCGTTCAATATTTATTTGTTTATAAGTTTGTTGTCCATCCTTCCCCACAGAATGGTAAGCTTCATGAGAGCAGGAACCTTGACCTTTGAGATTAACTGTGCACCCCTACTGCCTAGTTCATAACGTACATTCAGTCTGTGTTTGTTGAGCAAATGAATGAAGGAAAACATGCTAATTCAGCAGTTACACCGTCCATTAAAATACTCATGCCTAGGCGCCAACCCCAGAGGTTCTAATTTGTCTGAGATGAGGCCAGGTATCAATATTTGTAAATAGTCAATATTTTAAAAAAATTTATTGTGGTGATATATACATATTTACTGTTATAATCATTTAAAGTGTACAATTCAGTGGCATTAAGGACATTCGTCTTGTTCTGCCACTGTCACCACTGTCCATCTCCTGAACTTTTCATCATTCCAGGTTGAAACTCTGTCCCCGTTAAACACTCCCACCTTTCTTTCTTGCCTGGCTGAGATTCCACGGCCCATCTCTGCAGGTAGCACCTTTCCCTCGCTCTCAGCACCCTGGCTCATTCCTCCCTTGGTGTCATTGTCCTGGCAAAACCCCAACCCAGCTAAACCCAGCTCTTCGCTGGCTCTGTTTTTGCAACCAGACAGCTGAATTTGACTGGTTAAAAACATGCGACCATGCCCTGGCTGGTGTGGCTCAGTGGATTGAGTGCCAGCCTGTGAACCAAACATTCGCCAGTTCGATTCCCAGTCAGGGCACATGCCTGGGTTGCAGGCCAGGTCCCCAGTGGGGGGCACGTGAGCAGCAACCACACACTGATGTTTCTCTCTCTTTCTCCCTGTGTTCGCATCTCTCTAAAAATAAGTGAATAAAATCTTTAAAACAAACAAACAAACAAACAAAGAAAACATGCGACCAGGCTGAGCGGCTTCTTTTAGGTTTATAATCACAAATCTCAGTGGGACTTCAGCACCGCCTCCAATGTTTCCTGAATCGATGTGGTCCCCCACGGTCCAAAAGTTCACTGTCATATCTTCTGGTCAAAACAAACCTCCTGCCTCTTTCCCCCCTCCCCACCTCGTGTGCCAATCCCGTTCATTTAACTGAGAGAACAGAAGCCGGTAATATAGAAAGATTGTATCTTCCCACCGCCACCTACTAGCCCGAACCTCTTCTCACATATGTTGCTGCTTGTCTGTGAAAAGGGCAAGGGTTTTGCTTCCCGGTTCCTTCCTCTCCTGTACCCTGAAGTTTCCTCCCTACTAGACAACTCCCTGCAGCAGAGGCAGCATGCCCTAACAGGGCCTGAATTTAAAATCCCTTCCTGGGCCCTCATTCTTCGCTCTGCTCTGTATTACAGCAGAAGCCTTACAGAGAGTGGCTTGTACCTGCTGCCCGTCCTTCCTTACGTCCCGTTCTCTCTCTTTCCTGCCGATTCTTTTATCTCCTCCAATCAGACTCTCTCCCCACTATACTATTCCTTCTGTCTCATTTTCCAAGTCTCCATCTCCCCAGATTCAATGGTTGGTTCTGTCCTCATCTCACCCATCCTCTTTGGTGACATTGGGCACAGCTGACCATCCCTTCCTTACGGAAACAATTTCCCCATCCGTAAAATGGCCTGAGGCAAAATATCCACCACGTATGGTTATCTGTGGGGACTAAACGAGGTGACGTGCCCTTAGACTTTTCCTGGCCCCAAGTTAGTGCTCCGTACCTGCCAGCCAGTCGTAAATACAGTATTTTCACCTTCCATAGGAGAAGGGGTTCCTGTTATTTGTAGATAACAATAATAATAATAAAAAGCAAAAGGACATCACAGGCACAAATGAATTTTCAAAAATGGGAAATGTTAAAGGAGAAAAAAGGGAGAGTCTCACATGTAGAAATGTTATCTTTTTAAACTATAACAGGAACAATATTGGAGAAACTTCCCGGTATGAAGGTTGCTAATGCTTCTTTCTCGTAGGCGTTGGAACAGTGGGGAAATTTCCACTTGTTGGGTAGAGCACTTGCATTTTAGCTCAGAGCCAAAGTGGAATGACTGCCTCTCCTTAATGCACAGAATGTGGTCCAGTGAAAGGGATCTGGAAAATGCAACAGAACAAATAGAGAAGGGCCAGCCTCCTCTGAACTTGACTCTGGCATTGCTACACAGAGCTGTCAGGACCAGAGTCCATTTGCTAAACTGGGCTTTTATTTTCATTTTTTATTTACACTGGGCTGTCGAGAAGTGCCAGCCACCCAGACCCTGGCCACACCAATGTCATTTACTGTTATTTCTCAGCAGCAGGAGAATTAAGATCTCAGGGGAGTACTCTGGGGACTGAGTATCCACCTTCTCTCCTTCCCAAAGTAGTTCATGGTCTGATTCCTGTAAGCTTGCACACACGGGGAAGATTCCAGAATCCATACGTCTCAGATATTCAACAGGCATTGTCACTCAAAATCTGGTCCAAAGTTGACCAGCCTAAGAACTACCTGCAGCAGCTTATTTTAAATGCATATTTCTGGGCCCTCCCCAGTCCTAATGACTTGAATATCTCTGGAATACTGGAGCTTGCACTTTAAACAGGCCCCAAGTGATTCTCTTGTGTATGAAAATGTAGGAACTGCTATATGACAGAAGAATTATTGGCTCTTTTGTCCACTTTAAAAACTTGTTATTTGGTCTAAAGGGGACTCCATTCAGTTCTACCTATTAGAATGCTATCTATTCTTCAAGACAACTCAGATACCACCTCTTCCATGAAGCCTTCTTGGGCTACCCATTCCCAAGTTATCTCTCTCTCCTGAAGCCCCTGACCAGAGCACCAGTGCTCCTAGAGCACTTGTCCAGCTGTGATCACATTACTTGGAGTCAGGCTTCATCACCAGTTAGTCCATAAAGTTCTTAGGGACACTGACACTGAAATTTTATTTTTCTACTTATCCACCATCATCCCTAGTTCTAAACCTTGCACACAGAGCTCCCTAAAAATTAGTTGAATAAATGAATAACGTTTGATCAAACTGATTTTGGGAATGAGCAAAGAGAGTAAAAGAGGGGGTGAGAGTGTGGAAAGGAGGTAGACCAGAAATAAATTACAAAATTACAGCTGAAAAATGGAGACCGATTGATAATTTGGAAGACAGGACACGCTGGCATTAACGTTCCTTAGTGAGAGCCGAGGAAGGTGAGGGACCCCCCCCGGTCAGACGTGCCCCTTCATTTCTTTTTCCTTCCTCTTTCCCTCTCTCCCCCCATCTCTCTCCAGCTTTTTCCATCTGTTCTTTGTCTCCCATACTTTTCCATTTAGTTTTCTTTAATGCTCTTTCTAGCCTCCTAGCATGCCTTAAGCCAGCCTCTCATTTGGCTGCCATTGATTGGGGTGTAATCTTGCCAGGCACTAGGCCAGGTGTGGGGGCCCAAGAACACAGGACAGGGTCTTTGCCCTTGAGGAATTTGCAGTCTGAGGGGAGAAGGGCATGTATGGCCTAGGTAAGGCCTTATGAAAATGGTGATGTTGGAGTTGCTGAGGGTGCCCTGAGAACACATTGGGGGGACCAGAGCATCAGGGGAGGCTTCCTGGTGGAGGTGTCATCTGAACTGAGAGTTGGAAGACAGACCCAAGCCAGCTGATGATGGGGAAGTCCAGGAGAGGAGGCATTCCAGCCTTGGAGAAGTTCAGGCAAGAACTTGGAGGTAAGAGAATTGTAGAGTTTTTCAGGAAACTGCAAGTTATTCTGAAGAGTGGAGACAAGAGTTCAAAGGGGCGGGTTGCCAGCAGGGGCCAGCCAGAGGGCCGCATGGGGCATGCTGAGGACCTGGACCCTTAACCGTGACCTTCTGTTTCAATTTGTATTTTAGAAAATCCACTCTGGCTGCAATGTAGATAATGACTTGAGGGGGGCAAGATGATCCGCGGGCAGCCCCCCAGGAGGGAGAGTGGTGTGGCCCTGATCAGGTGATGAAAATGGAGTTGGGAGGTAGAGGAAGGGAAGTCACGGGACTTGGAGTCCCATGGGTAGGCTCAGCGTCAGAGGTCACCCTCAACCTGACGGGCGTATGCTGTCCTGGCTCGTAGCTGGAGCTAAGGAGACTCTAAGACAAAGACTTCCAAGATCAATTGAGCAGGTGGGAGTAGAATTTCAAATGACCAGGTGTATGTTGTCACTGGCTGTCCGGTTCTTTTCCAGTAAGGAGAAGCTCAGAAACATGGGCTCAGAGGATGTGCCTGAGATGGTCCTGAGGCCGCTCCCAACGGAGGGGGGTCAAACAGGCTAGTTTCTTGTGGGCTTTCAAGGTTCAGTAAATGCCAGGGCAATACCCAGTTCTCACCGGCAGGCGGCAGCACCACAACTCACAGAAAGCAAAGTGAGAAGCCCTTTCCAACGACTAAAACCCGCAAAGCCCAACGACCCCACCTGAAGAGAGACTTGTTGGTGATAAACTTGTGCATCCCGCAGTTACTGATGTGGCAGTTCGTTACTAGCAAGTTTTGCTAAAGTTACAACAGGTTGTCGCACCAGGGTGACTTCTACTTCACAACTTGGCCTGTTGCTCCAATTTCTTTTTGCTATTTAACATCAACTACACACACAAAATCCTACTGCCTCTGGTATGTTTTATTTTCTCAGCACAGAATGATCTTGGACAGCTTTCTCTCGAGTTTCTGAATCTGTGTCTGTAAAAAAGAATTTTTTAATCAGAAAGAAAATGTAACAAATGTTGAAGATTTTTTTCCCAGCCACAATTGCTTTATTTCAACACAATTAGTATTTTTACTTCTAAATGTTCCCCTTCCAAATCTGGTCCATATGCACATGCATATGGACTAGACATGCTCAGAGTCTGTTTCATCAGTGTTGCATTTTAAAAGGAAGTGCATAATTTTTTTTTCTCTTCTTTAAGGCGTCTAGTCTCTTCTGAGATCTCACCCACTTCCTTAGCTTCAAGTATCACATTACACAGAGAGGCAGCCATGTCTTTATCGCCTGTCAACCCCTATTATTTATTTATTTGTTCTTCCATCCATCCTTCCATCCATCCATTTATTCACTGTGCTGGCGGCTGAGAATACAATTGTGAAAAGGTGTGGTCCTGTTACTGAGCTTGTAGAGCGTGGGGGGAGTCAACAGTGCTGCAGTGAGATTGGAGGTACTGTGGAAATTTGGGGAAAGAAACCCTTAAACTGACTTGGGCGGGGGCCTAAAGAAAGGGACAAGGGCCAACTGAGCAGAGGAAACTGCATATGCAAAGATACGGACACTCAAGAGATCAAGGCCCCTTCCGGAAACCAAAGTGGTTTAGTATTGGTGGAGTAGGCCTTGGCTAGAAACTGAGAGGGTGGGGCTGGCAGGCAGGGGCCAGATCTGTAAGGGTCTGGCAAAGGCCTTGAGACTTTATCTTGTTGGTGATAAAGATCTCTCCTGCAACACTGTCTTCTTCTCAGCCTAACCAGGGTCTCAGCTTAAACCACCCTCTTCAGTCTTCCCTGATCCTGGACTAGTCAGGTCTCCTGCTATGTGACCCAAAGCTGCCAGGACTAGGAGTGCCAGGCTCTCAGAGGTTTGTCTTCCCCAGCTCTTCCCTCACTTCCTCCTCCTCTCTGCTAAGAAGCTAAGTCCTTCACTTTCATTTTTATTTTTTTTCTGGCCACCATTCTAGAACAAAGTACCATAGTGCGGAGGCGGGGGGCAGGGAGGAATGTATGGGTTTTAGAACAAGAAAGGCGTAGTTTTAAATCTTGGGTCTACTATATTTGGGTCCCCCTGGGTAAACTACTAACCTCTCTAAGCCTCAGTTTCCGGCTGTAAAATGGGGAATTGATCTACCCTGTAGAAACACTGTGACTTTAGTACACATAGGGTGGTAAGTAGAAGGTCCTCTTATTATAGTAACCTCATATCAGACATTTCCTGCTCAAAAAACCTTAGAAGTTGCACATCGCTTGCGACTGAAACCTAAGCCATACATCTTGGCCTCGTCTCTCACGGCTCCTCCCCTAAATCCTAAATTCTGGCCAGTTTGAAATGTTGGCTGATGCCATCACCTCTCCTCCCTGCAGTTGAAACACCAAATCCTCCAGGATGACCGGAGCACCAGGTAATTGGCTCCCTCCTCCGCAGTCCTCCATGTAGTTCAACCTCACTGTTTTGCCTTGGAGTCTAGCCAACTCTCCTTTAGATGACAAAGTGCTGAGAGCAGAGGCTTTGCGAGGGTCATCTATTCCCCTCCACAACTCCTTGAATGGAGTTGACACTCAACAAATGCCTTGTGAAAGTTAGTTCATTTTCCTTATTCCAATGGGCTTGTTTTTCTCTACAGAATCAGATGCTTTGTTATTCTCACTTCAACTTGAAGCTATTTTGTTGGCTTCCGGACAGCACATTAGCATTAGATGTGTCCTGCTCTCTCCTTTAATTGGAAAGAGATTTGGAACTGAAAAATAAGCGTTACCAGTACTTCTCCAAACCCGTCTTCTGTCACTCCCCCGTACTCACTCCCCCTAGTACAGGAATCAAACGACTGAGCTTTACCGGGAACACGACTCCCTCACACCTCTGTTCCTTTGTATCTGCTGCCGGTCCCTTTGCCTGCACCGTCCTCATCCCCCGCTTCTCGGTCTAGCGAACTCCTCCTCCTTCTCCAACACATCAACACATAACCGTCTACGGGAAGGCTTTTCTGAGATGCGCTGAGTAGCGACCCGCGAACCCTCCTCCCATCCCTCTAGCTTCCTGAGCAATTTCCCCAAGAAATTCTAACAATGCTTGTGGCATTATTTACTTTTCTTCCACTCCTCCAGACCGTGAATCCCTCAAGGATCTGGATTTTTGTTCGTTTTTGTGCCTTTTACAATATAGCTAGCACAGTACTTAGCATATATTAGGCACTTAATTCAATTAATGAACAAATGAATGTTACCGTAATTCATCTAACACAGCACATAGTTTGTTTGGCCCAGATTCTCAAATATTTCAAGACGTGGTCCGCTATTTGCGGTGCTTGCTTCATGCTGCAGGGAGATTACTCCCCTCCTCACCCCCGTCCCCTATACCCCAAATTGCCTTGGTTTGCCTTGGAAGGGTAAGGGAAGTGATTCGGACGTGCACGAAACTTCCTCCTCCACCGTTGCGCTAAAATTTAACCGCTCTGGCACCGACTGGGTTATGGCGGCCCGGGGGCGGAGCTTTGCGAGTGCCACCTGCTGCGGGACGGCCTGGCGCACGCGCATTGGTATCTAGAAGGTCTACCTGCGGGGGCCCCGGCGGAGGAGGAGCGCTTGCGCTCTGGGCCTTTTCCGCCAGGGAAGTCTCGCGGGGGCGGGGCGGGGAAGTTCTCGCGGGACCCTGACGAGGAGCGGAAGCGAGCCGGCTGTGCTGCTTCAGCGACCGGGCGGCGGCGGCGACGAAGATTGTGGCGGTGACAGCGGCGGGAATAGGCGCTGCCTTCGGGGAGCAGCAGCCGGGTCGGCGGCCACTCGCACCGCTGTGGAGGGGCCGGCCGGGAGTGGAGTGGAGCAGCTGCGCCACGGTGAGTGGGGACGACGGCGGCGGCGGCGGTGCTGCTCCGGTGCCTCTTCCTTCTCCGTCCGTAGCGGGAGTCGGCCTTCAAGGACCCGGCCCAGCCTCCTGTGGGCTGCCGGGCCTGGGGGGCGGGACGGCGGGGCCCGGGGCAGGAGTGGAGTCCTCGGGGCTTCGGACTCCACGTTTCTTCTTTTGGGGCGCTTTTTCCCCGCCCTGGGAACCGTCCTCTCCCAGCCCTTGATTCGGGGCAGAGCCCCGGACCCCAGGACGAGAGGCCGGGGGCTCCTAATTCAATTTCATGCCTCCTTCATGAGGGTTGGCGCAGAGGGAGCCCGGAAGGAGCCCGAGAGCGCGGGGCACTCATTCTGTGAGTCAGTCTGACTTGGCCGGGAGGCAGGGGATTCGCCGTGGGTTGCAAATGTGATTGATACTCCTTCGACCTGTACGGCCACCACATCATCATTTCGTGGTGTCTTGGGGCCGAATTTCGGGAGGGGGCCCATCAACCCTATAAATACCGCGAGTTACAACAGTTGCTGCCGGAGCCAGTTGAGATGCCTTTACTTCTGTCTCCTCTCCGCGCCGCCCCCCCCCCACGCCTTTTGAACTTCTCTGAAAAATATTTGTCTAGAAACAGCAGCAGCAGTAGCTGGAATGTTCTGAGGACAGATTTCAGGGAGAGAGGAAGGAGAAGCACTGGTGTTGGTCGTCAGCAACGCTCCCCGGGCGCGACCGTGAGCCGCGCGACTTGCAGCCGGGTTAGGGCGGTGCTCCAGGCTGGGTTCGGATGCTGTGAAATTTGCAGTGTGGACCCAGGACCGACTGCAGAGCAGCCGAGTGCGCTCGTGGTCCGCGGGCACTGTTAGCTCTCAGAAGGGAGCTGAGAAGACACGAGAGAAATTAACATTAGTCGCCTTTGGCTTTCTCCTCCCCTTGTCACTTTGTACTTCTCCAGCCGTTGCCTTCCCTTTCTGTCTACTTCTCTCCATTCTACTGCGGACACTACATGCTGGCTTGTGTAATGCAAGTCATTTGCCCCCCTCCCCCACTTTTTTTTCCCCTAATCTACTTCCCCTTCTTCCTTATTGTCCCCTCTCTGGCTTAATTTTTCGAGGTTTCTGCTCCTTGTGCAGTTGGTTTTCTCCCTCCTTTAAAGATTCCATCGTCTCTCCCGGGAAGGTACCCTCTTTGCTGCCTTTACTTTTTCAGCGTCCACTGGGTTCCTTCGGGCAGCCAGAAGGGTTGCTGGAGGGGGCTGTGCAGGACTTCAGTGTCCCGTCCCGCCCCCTGCCCCCCCCCCCCGCCCCCCGCGCCCAGAACTGGGAGGCTCAGACAGTTGAATTCACCGTAATTAATCAACACTGCCACCAGGTGCCAGATGTAGCTGCTTGTCTCACTTGTGTTTAGCCTGTTTTCTTCATTTTAAGATCGTGCTTTTGTGCCTGCTTATGCTTTTCTTCCTATGTCTCTTCTGTATTAGTGAGGAAGATTGGGCCAATCTGGGGCTGGTGTGGCTTCTTTCTGGCCTTTAGTGGGGGTGGTTGAGGTAAAAAAAAAAAGAAAAAAGAAAACGAACCATCGACTTGTGTTAAAATTGAATTAACATAAGATGAAACATTCAAGGGAACAGAGTTTATTTAGGCCTTTGACCAGTTAAAGCTTGGCCATTGTGGTAGTACTATGTTTTGTACCAGGCTTTTCAATTTTTTAATTTTGAAATTTATTTTAAAGTGATAGTTGACATGCAATGTCATATTAGTTTCACATGTTCTTCACCAGGGTTTTAACAATCAGGCATCTTACATCTGTTAGAGGCAGCCTTTGTTGTTGTTGGGGCTTTTTTGACAAAGAGGAAAAACTTTATTTGTTCTTCTGCCCCTTCCCTTGTTCAAAATTTTCTGAATTACAAAATAAAAAAAGAACTTAGTTCTTGTAATCAGCTGTCTTGGATACTAAAAGCAAGCATGTAAATACTTGAGGCTGTTCACTTGCTGGGCAAGGATATTGGGATGTGAGGGATCACTAAGTTTTAAATGGTACCATTCAATGGTACTTAAGAGAGTTTTCTCAGTTGTTCCTGTTACCATGTTGCTTGCGGTGCAGCCACAGCTGTGATTGCTACCTAGAGCAAAAGAGTAATAGATTTTGGAGAAATGCATTAATGCAAAACAGAGACCCACCATGCTCTCCTGGGAGAAATTTAATAGTCACTTGCTTAATTTGTAACTTCTGTCACTGCTGAGTGACCATTCAGAGTCTCTGGTTTTCTTTGTCAAAGTGGTCTTTTTTCCAGTTATGATAAGTGAATATGCATGATTTTTATTTTATGCAAAGATTTTCTAATGCATTATCTGGAACATAAAGTTTAAAATCTGGTTAAGGCACCCTTACAGTACAGCAGTGATTCTTAAAGTGTAGCAGGTGCAAGAATTACCTGTGATCTCACTTAAAATAGGTTCTAGGCATAAGGCCCGGAAGGCACCCACAGTGAATCAGTCTCTGAATGGGGTTGATTTTGCAGCTCCTGGTTGAAGGACCAAAACTCTGGTTATGGAGACAGCCATAGAATAACGAGACTGCAGTGTGTCTTTAAACTACTCAACTTGCGATTACACTTTTCTGTGTTTTCAGAGTAAATATTTAAAAGTCTAATAGAATAAGTGACTACAGATGTGATTAGTTTTTACGTGTAAATATTTGAACTTTGTTAGGACTGTGATGTGGAGCAATTTAATTTTAAAGTTTATACTTATCGGGACTGTTAATGTGCCTACCAGAGAGTCTGTATGTAGATGGAAATTCTGGATTCACTGTGAATGCACGTGGACTGATCATTCAGAAGGCACTGGTGATGCTGCCTAACGCTTTATGCCAGAGACTCTGCTGAGGCCTTTGCAAGTGCTGTCTCTTTTAATAATCAAAACAGTCTTATGAGGTAGATGCTGTTATTAGTTACATTTTCCAGGTGAGGTTACTAGGCATTAAGATTTTATTTGTTTATTTTCAGAGAGAGGGGAAGTGAAGGAGAAAGGGAGAGAAGCATCAATGTGTGGTTGCCTCTCATGCGCCCCTATTGGGGATCTGGCTTGCAACCAAGGCATGTGCCCTAGACCAGGAATCCAACCTATAACCCTTTGGTTGGCAGGTTGGTGCTCAATCCACTCACAGAGCCACGCCAGCCAGGGTGGGATTACAGAACATAACTAATTTCTCCAGTGTTACCCATACAGTTAATAAGTGGTGAGGTGGCAGTCAAATACGGATCTGACTCTAGAGCATCGGTAAGATTTTGGTTTTTGTTTTTTCTAACTACGAAAATAATAAATGGTTGTAGTAAACACTGAAAATATAATTGAGGTATACAGAATAGAAAGTAAGATATTCTGTGATCTCACTCCCAGAGATAACCATTGTGAACTTTTCAAATTTTTTCTTTAGTCACACTGATATGTTATTTTGCTCTGTAGAAATAGCATGAACTGTCATTTTTCTTCACTTTTTAAAAATTAATGGTATACCTTGGTACTTACGTAGATATGCCATAGATGTGCTCATGAATGTTGATCAGGTATATATGCATTTTGTACCTGGTGTTTGTGTCACATTTTCAGTGAGATAAATCTGGGAAGTAGATATATTGTCAATAGCTAGCACAAAATTATTCACAAAAAAGATTTAATTAATTCCCTGCTAATGTGTGGGCTCTGTGATGATTTTATTATTGGGTTAGACAAAAAACTCAGTCTTTTCTGTAAAATAAAAGACACATTTTTTCATTTTCACCAATAACTTTATTGAGTTGGATATTTTGAGTATGTCAGCTATCTCCCGCTATTGGCTTCTAGTAGGTAGAGGCCAGGCGTGCTGCTAAACACCTGCCAATGCGTGAGGCGCCCCACAGCAAGGAATTTTTTGGCCAAAGTGTCAGTAGTACCAAGAAACTTCACAAACCACTTTTGGCACATTTGATCAGTCACAGCACCTTCTCCATATACTGCACCAATCTTTTTGTGTGTGTTTCAGTCACATTTTTACCTTTCTTGAAATAGTAAAGCATAATACACCAGAAATGTTGCATCTTTTCTTCCATCTTCAATATTAAAATGGCTACACAAAAAATCACCAATGTTGATGAGTTTTCTTTTTAAATGCATGCCGATAATGACAGTTGTCACGGTACAACCTAACAGAATTGTTTGGGATGGAGTTAAAGACAATTAGGCAGTACTGGAGTCATCGTATGTAAAAAACAACAGACTTCCAGCCAACCCAGTGTTACTGTCCAGTACCAAGCATGCTGTCAGGTGTGCATTAGCTGCCCAGAATGTTACATGAATAAACATTGGGTAGGATGGAGAGTCCGAGAGTTGTTTTATCCAGGGTATTGCAGAGACTGGAGATTGTAAATACAGTTAAAAAATGCCAGTTAGTGGATGAAAGAATCTTGTCTTAATTTGCACATTTTTAATAGCGAAGTTGAACATCTTGTATGTTTTAAATAGAGTCACCTTTTACCTTATTTTCACTGGGTTAACATCAGGCTCTGTCCAAAGCACATCATGTATATTATCTTTATTACCTGATTTAATGCTCAGTGAATCTTATAAAGTAGGTGATATCACCCCATTTTACAAATGAGAAAATCTGGGCTTATTTAAAAGGCTTGCCCAAAATTGCAGCTGGTCAGCAACAGGGGAATGACTGGAACCCTGATCATCAGCTACCTTCCGAGACCCTGCAGACTCAACACTAAATTGTACTGGCCCAGTAAGTGTCATGTCTTTTACTTCTGTGAATTTCGTGAAGGGAGTTAAATGGAAGAAAGAAAATAAAACCCTACTAATACGGTTAGGAGATTGCATTTTAGGATATAATAATACATATTGCTTGAAGTAAACAATTCAAGCTGCACTTTTTTATATTCACCGCTTGGGCCGGGCTGCGGAGGGGTGTCCTGGGAACAGCTGAAACATACTCTCATTAGACTTCATGTTGAGTGTGCTCCCAACCGATTGTCTTGGGAAATGAACAGCAACATCGACTCTATTGAAATCATCATACATTGCATTCCCTTTCAGATTTCTTTGAGTAGTTAGTGTTGCGTATGTGGTAGATTCTTTTCTTGTCTATAATGAAACACCCTTTTGAATTCCTTTGGCCTGCACGCTCTTTTCGGTGGATAGCCTAAAAAGCTGACGTCTTCAAGTTTTCTCCATGAGATGCTCTTTGGCACAGGCACAAAAGTATTGCTCGTTCTTGGTTTTTATTTCTATCACACTGCATTTCAAAAAGCGATAGTCACTTGAAACATGATTTTCAAGAAGAAAAACAGTGTTGAAAAGTGTCTTGGTTTTTCTGCTGTGGCTGTTCAGTTACACTGTGGTTGCCTGAAATGCTGAATAACAGACACAAACCCCGTTACTACATGGTACCTTGACAGTGTTCTGAGTTTCTGTCAGATTTCCTTTTTCAAAACGAAACTCTTTGGTTGTTTGTTTAGATAGGCTTAATTCTTCAGCTGCCCATCATTGATAGAGTCTCAACAATCAGACCTGGAGACCCGTTAAAATACGTGGTCAGGTCTGTGGAAAATATTGAGATGCATGTAGCAGAGACTCAGGTGCATTTGTAAACAAAAACAGATGCACACATTGGAAAGTAAGCAAAACAGGAAAAGCAGTTATTAATGCTGGGAAAAATTGAAGGATTGTATTGGAAAGGAAGGAAGGTTGGCTGTAATACATTATTTAAATTGCCTGTGTACAATATTTGATGTTCTAATGCTTCTAAACCAGAATACATGGTATTACTGGGATGGGGCAAGGGGGAATTGGCAGAGGTGGGAGTTAGGTCCTCATCTTTCAGGAGGTAGAAGATGGGTGGAATAAACGAAGGAATGGCAATGGAAGCATATGATTAGAATATTGTAAGTGAATAAAAAGAGGAAGCTAAAAACAAGATTGAAGGTGATTGCATATGGGTGTTGGGATAGGGAACTACTCTTTTCATGAACTTTTCAGTGCTCTGACTTTTAAAGTTATATACATGGATTAGTTTGAAGAAATAAGCTACAGGGGATAGAAGTAAAGGGTTTTTGAGGACACACAAAAATATAAATACTCTGAGACTAACCTTTGGGTTTTTTTTTTTTTTTAATATATTTGATAGAACACTTTCTTTACTTTTCTCTCTTTGGGCCAGTGCCACATAGGATATCCTAGGTTTGGCCTGACAGAGTAAAACATTGGTTTGGTTTATTAGTTTACCTGCAATAGAATGTTTGGCTTTTAGAATTTGATTGAAGGACTTTTTATTACCAGATGATTTCTTTTCTCCTTGATAATACTCATTTTCCTCTAAGCTTTTAAATATTTATTTATTTTTAGAGAGGGTAAGGGAAGGGGAAAACGGGGAATAGAAACATCAGTGTGTGGTTGCCTCTTACATGCTCCCCACTGGGGGCCTAACCTGGCCATGTGCCCTGACTGGGAATTGAACCAGTGACCCTTGGGCTCACAGACCCTCGCTCAATCCACTGAGCCGCGCCAGCCAGGGCATTTTCCTCTAATCTTAACACTCTCGGCTGGTTCATTGCTTAGTCCATTTGCAGTTATGCTTGATTAATGCTGCCCCACTTGTTAACTTTAGAACAAAAGGATAATAATCACTCGTGCCCTTGAAATGAGTTCTCTGCTAGATGGTAATTATCCAAGAAGAGTGTCACTAAAAATAATCTGTCCCCATTCTGCCAGTGTTTGTGCTGTTTGCTGCTTTTATTTAGCCTCTATGAAAACAGTGACTGGTGAAACAAGAATGGAGCTTTATTTTCCTTTCGTTCCACAAAGGTCTGGGTTATGTCTTGTGTTCAGGGCTGGGGACTCCACTACAGCAGCGGTTGTCTGTCGTTCCCAAAATCCCCCTTCACCTGTATGCTGCTGGAGGTTTATTACAGACTCTTCACCTGCAAAATGCAGTTGGGATCGCTTCAGTTAGCGCCCCTCTGTCTCTGAGCACAGCAGCTGTTCTCAGCTAACTGCGGGAGACTTATGTTTGAGTCTCTGCCACCGTCTCTCCCTGCACTTTCTTTCCCCACATGCAGGATCTGGCAGCTCAGATTCTGAAAAGGGGATTCCTCTTTAAGTGTATTAGGATTTTGGCTTTGTTCCTTGGGCTACTTAGAAATATTGTGGAGGCTGCTTCTGGAATACTGAACCTTGGACATCTATTTCAAGGGCTATTGGGGACCCCAAAGTCTTGGGGATCTGCAGGGGAGAGGAGGCCTTGTGCAAGAACAGCAGATCTGCCACCAAAAGGCTGAGCTAGACCTTCTCTGGTGTCCTTTGCTCAAATGGTAAATTGAATAAAAAAGAAGATCTGTGTTCACTTTCTCCTGCTTTCCTGGGAGCAGACCAAGGCTTGGTTTCTGGGAATTAGAAGCAGTTCAGGACCAGAGCAGGCATTGCTTGCTTTTGACGGTGGGTAGGGGACCCAGCATTTTCGGGAAAGCAGAAAAGTTGGCAGGGGAAAAGGAGAGAGATAGGCCCATTTAACTGAGAAAATCGGGAGGCCGTCCCCAGGGAGAGGCCTCCTTTCAGCGGACTGCATTTCGTGCCTGGAGAAGAGAGCGTGAGGGGTGAGGGAGGAAAGGCGGAGACCGAACGGACTCCAGCCGGTTCCTGCATACCTCGCACACCCAGTGGGAAGGAAGAGGAAGTGTGTTCTGGAATAGCTTGAGCAGCTGCCTCCATTGGCCGGCGGGCCTGTCAGTTGCCTGAGCCTGAGGCAGAAAAGAGGAAGGAGATCAGGGCTCTTGCCTGGAAGGGAGGGAGGAGGGTTGAGCCAGCGAGCCAGGGGGCGTGGGGGCTGGGACTACTGGCCGATTGGCAGGGCGGGGCTGTCTTCGATCCTGGCCACTTCTCTCAATCATCCCTCTTCTGATTCAGGGTGGCATTGTGTGTCCGGGAGTGCAGGAGCCGGTCCCAGAAGAGAGGCAAGGCTGAGCCCAGAGCGCTGGGTTGCTTCAGCAGGGAAGACTCCCTTCCCCCTGCTTCAGGCTGCTGAGCACTGAGCAGCGCTCAGAATGGAAGCCATCGCCAAATATGACTTCAAAGCCACTGCAGACGACGAGCTGAGCTTCAAAAGGGGGGACATCCTCAAGGTAAGCGTTGATGCCAAGCAAATGCTGGGCGGCCTCTTCCTTGCGCTCACCTACCTTTTGCCTGGATAACACACAAAGAAGCCACGCTCCTTTTCTTGTTGCCCACTTTTCACAGTCACGGTCGTGTGCGATGTGGACAGCGGAGATGGACGCTGAGCAGAATATTAACGATGACTTAAGAGCATGGTGTGTGATGTATGGTCTTTAATTGCCTTTGTGTGAATGCCGCGAGTGTTTCTTTTTGCTTTTTGATATGGGTACTGTTTCAAGTAAAGGCACCGCAGTGTGACTGTAGTAAGGACGTGTGTGTAAGAGTAGGTTGCTTTACCTTGGAGAGTTTTATTAAAAAATTAGAGGATGTTTGAAAGACCTAAACTTGAAGTGTTTTTGTAAAAGCACTCAATTAGTCCTATTTTACATAGTCAAAAGTTATTTTTGCATTCTGGAACATGATCCCAGTCAGTTAGAAATTAATTTCCCCTGGTTTAGAGAGGTAGTTAGAAATACATGCTAAAACTCATTAAAGAAATTGGTGCATTTTTATTATTTTTGAAAAAACTAATGGAGTTCTAAATAATACAGCTCCGTTTGCTGTTGTACAGGTCAGATTTTTATTTTCTTAGAAGAAACCCGAGGAGCAGTTACCCCGTGTGAAATTCTCATTGCACAGAAGAACCCTGCCGACAGTTCAGAGAAAAATAAGCTGCTTTCCAGTTTGCAGCCTGTTTTGAGCCCCACTATTTACATGAATATTCACTTTCCACCTAGCACATGTTAATTATGTTATTTACCCAATTGACTGGAGCAGTTTGCCCTTTTGGATATGTAATTTATTTTTTTACAAGGGTGGGTGTTATTGAATAGCGACAACTCTAAATGAGGAAAACTTGAACTTCAGTGTTTACGTTTTCACTCTGTCTCAAGTTTTAACATTTCTGTGAGCCTTAGTCAAATTCCTGGAATTTGCCACCATTTGTTGACTACCCCTGAATGAAATTATTAGAATTTTACAAAGAGGAAGAAAGTGGAAATTGAGAAATAGGGTCCTTTTTGTTATTCTTACCTTTTAAAAGATTATATGTATTTATTTTTAGAGGGAGGGGATGTGAGAAACATTGGTGGGTTGCCTCTTGTGTGTGCCCCAACCGGGCTGAGCCCACAGCCCTAGGCTTGTGCCCTAACAGGGAATCCACAGGAGACCTTTTGCTTTGCAAGATGACACCCAGCTGAGCCACATCAGTCAGGGCTGTTCTTTTTAAAAGGACTAGGTTTGCCCTGGTTGGGTAGCTCAGTTGGTTGGAGCATCATCCGGATATGCCAAGGTTGCAGGTTCAGTCATCAGTCCGGGCACATATAGGAGTCAACCAGTGAATGCATGAATAGTGGAAAAACAAAATTCAGTGTCTGTCTGTCTCTCTCTCTCTCACTCACTCACTCACTCCCCCACCTTCACTCTCTCTTTAAAAAAAAAAAAACAACTTTTCTTTTTAAGTTACGTAGACCTACGGGGAGTTACTGTTTTCCTGCCATTGCCAGAGGCATAGAGTTCTCTGAAGTTACTGCACAGTAGTTTAATGTTAGGTGTGTAGATTTTACTTCCTAGAAGGTGATCTCGAAGAACCCTTTAAGGAGAATGAAACTGTGTTCTATTCAAAGCTGCTAATGCGATGCTAAGCTTTTTGAGGGTATTCTCAAAGTCAGCACTAAATTGCCAGAAAGCAAACAGAACCAGCTGTAAGTGGTGGAGTGACAGGGCTTCTGGTTTTGGTTCACTAGAGAGCAGATGTAACTCAGGCTGCCAGATCAGTCTGTATCACTGGTGTGCAGAGGAGGTAGTTTGATGTTTCCATAGGTGATTGCTGTTTTCAGCAGATAACCTGCTAAGATAAGATCGGCTACTCGGGTACCCACATTTGCAGCCTGTACGAAAACCCTTTGGGGCCAACTTTTTTGTTTTCTTGGGGGTTTTTGTTTGTTTAAGTACAAACTGATTTCTCTATTAAACTTATCCTGAAAACTTGGACGAAGCCTGGTGGTTCCTGTTTTTCTCTGAGTTTATCCTGTTGTGTATGTAGCACTAAAGCAACAAGGTAAAACAAAAACGAGGGATTTGAGGGCTGTTTTTAAAGAGTTTTTAGACAAGAACTTTCCATTTACTATCTCTGAAGTTTTTCCTACACCATGAACGTTTTATGAGTTCTCCAACCTAAACTGGTAACCTCTTGAACAAGTGTTAAAACACTTTTTTCCCACCCTATAATTAGAGAAGTTGATACTGTTTAACATTATTCCCCTGGAAATTTTCATGATGGGAGAGAAAGAGAATCCCATTTAATTTCAGATTTTCTTTGGGGAGAGAAAAATATGTGTAACTGGTTCTCTCCAATTTGGTAGATAACTGGCGTATGAAGTCACAGTGCCGTTATTGCCTTTGAATGGTGGCTGTTAGCTGTTTGTTAGTAATCTGGTGGCTTTACTCCAAAAAAAAAAAAAAGAAAAGAAAAGTGATGATACAGGAGTTGCCCTTTGTCTCATAACTGTGCAGCCGCTGAGTAAAGGGGAGGGCCATGAGGGACATCGCCTTGTGTTAACTGCTGTTAAAAAGAAAGGCAGTGCTTTTCTTCATCTGACTATTCAAGGACTAATTAAAGAGTGACTGGCTTCATTTGAGTGGCTTTGATTTGATTTAATTTGATAAGTTTTTTAATTCTTTAAAATTTATTTATTTTTAGAGAAAGGGGAAGGGGGGAGAAAGAGAGGGAGAGAAACAGCTGTGTGCGAGAGATACACTAATAGGTTAGGTTGCCTCTCACACCCCCAAATGGGGACCTGGCCTGCAACCCAGGCATGTGCCCTGACTGGGAATCAAACTGGCGACCCTTCACTTTGCAGGCCAGCACTCAGTTCACTGAGCCACACTAACCAGGGCTGATTTGATAACTCTTTAGGGCCTTAGCTGTGAGGCAAAACATGTTTGGGACTGGCTGGAATAGCATTGACCAATTCAAACTTGATTAAAATGGGGATATAGTTGCCCTCTCTTGATACAGGGGGCGCATACATGTTGGTGTAAATACATTTTATTTGACTGTAACTAAATGGAAGGGGCTTTGCACTCTGCCTCTCTGACTGGAGTTCTGGGGGATCACCTCCTCTCTCTGTCTCGGGTCCTGGTCGGTTAACTTTTGGCGAGTGTAACTGCTCTCCTCCAGCAGGCCACTTCTTACTGTCCGTATACACATTGACTTGTACTGCCCTGAGGAAAAAAGAAAAATGAAGACATTTTACTGGAAGCCTAAAATAGAACCAAATACTTCAATGTATCTGCCTTCGTTACTTTCCCTCTTATAAAAGCTTGTGTTTTTATTGGGGAGGCCACTGGGGCATAGAAATGGGAGCAGTCACAGCTGCGCTGCACCTAAGTTTCCCCACCGTTGTAGGGTAGGCTTGAGATAGTCCCAGGAGTTCTCCACCAGCAGGGCCCCTGAATACTAGAGCACAGAAACGTCTGAGCTCACCAAAAGCTGCATCTGCCGTTGAGGGGCTTCGTTGCACTACTTCAGACATTGCTGCATAGGGATCAAGGATTGTTTGGCGCTCTCAAGCATGCGCTCGCTCCATTCTAGAATCGACTTCTTGTTTTCCGTGAAGGCAGACCTTTGACTCTGGAGGAGAGCCAGCAGTGGGCCGTCGAGGTGTCTTCTACTCAGTCTGGCACTGACTGCCTCCACCAGCTGCACGGTCTGCTTTAGACGTAGGTCTCAGGTTCACACTCGGATTTGCAAAGTCTTCTGTCTCAGTGCTGCTGACCCTGTGTCACTGTCACATTCACCGAGCATCTCCTTGAGCTGGCTTATCCTGGGATAAGTTGCTTTGAGAGTTGGGGAAGAAGAAGGTGCACTTTCTCTCTTCAGGTGTTCTAAAATCAAAGAAGAGAAGTGAGATTAGTATCTGAAATGGTACATAGTGTATGTAAATTAGGGTTTTTAGAACAGGAAAAGACCTTTTTTTAAAAAAATATATATATATATTTATTTTTAGAGGAAGGGAGGGAGGAAAAGAGGGAGAGAAACATCAATGTGTGGTTGCCTCTCACATGGCCTCCACTGGAGACCTGGCCCGCACAACCCAGGCATGTGCCCTGACTGGGAATTGAACCTGCGACCCTTTGGTTCGCAGCCCACACTCAATCCACTGAGCTATGCCAGCCAGGGCTGTAAAAGACCTTTTAAAATGTATTAATTTAGACATTATTTTACAGATGAGGAAATGTGACCCATAGAAGTTAAATGATCTGTGCAAGATCGCAAACTTAGTCCTTAGTAGTAAACTGGTATTTAATGGGGTGCTGACGTTGTGTTACACCCTGTAACTGCCATAGTGAATGGAAAGGGAAGAGATTGGTAAGAGCTGAAGTTAGGGAAGAAGTGTCACTTGAACTCAGACCTTGTGAGAGAAAAGGACAGGGTTCAGAGAAGAGAAGGGCGGGGTGGTGAGGGGGAGCTGTGTGCTTGCCTTTGAGATAAGAATGCTAGTGTAAGGTTATAGGCTATGAGTGACGAGGTGGAAAATGAGATGTGTAGAATTGGAGCCATAGAAGAAAAACTCAGCAAGAGTTTGATCTTGTCCTTTGAAGCCTCTGAAGGTTTTTAGCTGATGACAAAGGTGTTCTGTGTGTATAGTATGCTGCAGGGAGGCGAGCCTGGAGTCCCAGCCTGGAAGGTTGCGGTAATCAGGTGGTGAGATCGCTGTGGGCCTGTGTCGGTGTTGGAGACTGGGAATGAAGGACAGGGGTGGTTTGAGAAAGACTGAAAGGAATAATGATGGGACTTCTGCCTGTCAACTGGGAGCATTTGAGTAAGTCTCCTGTGTAAGTGAGAAAAAAATGCCTGTTGAGGATGCTTCGGAGAACTAGGATTTGATTGGCTACAGTTTTCACAACAGATGGATGTTGGTACATGAATCCATTTCAGGTGTTTAAATTACCAAACCTAAAAAGATTAAGAGGTTGGGGTGGTTTCTATGTTCTTCATCATTTTTAAGTGCTAATATCAATATGCCTGTTGACAAGAATTCTTGGCCTGTTGATAAGAATTCTTACCAAGCTTGGTGACTAAACCCAGAATATTGCATTTACTCTTCTGAGAATGAGAGCTGTTTGAGTGCTCTTTACAGCAAGCAGTTGGTTTGCCTTTCATTGTATTCATTTACCCCTGTCATCTGGAGGGATTGTTTCCGGATAGGTATTAAGAATAACAAGTTTAAGTTCCTATACGTCTCCTTTTGGAAGGCTAGCTGAAGACAAGTTGTTTCTGTTTGGAAAGACATGAGTAAGGAAAGGAAATGTTCCTTTCGGGCCTTTCAGGTGTTGTCTCTGTGAGCCATGGTAGTTGGTCATTACTGAACAGCTCCCATTCATGGGGCATTTACTGTCTGCCGTGGAGGTGTGCATTATTTCTAATTTGGGGCACTGAAAGGTTGGCATTGTTAGTCCCATCTTATGGCTGTAGAAATGCCCCTCTTAACTGTCAAGATAAGTGAACTGGAAACGTAAGTACCCGCAGTCCTACTTTTTACTCACCGGCCAGGCACGGGCAACAGCTTTTTACTGAGTGACTTACTGGACATCCTGTCTTAAAGTAAGTTGACTTCAGTGAGGAAAGGAATGAAAAACAAAACAAAAACGAGGTCATTTTGCCTGTCAGCTTAGCAAA